>JAPKLX010003237.1:983-11427 GCA_026898415.1 Leonotis leonurus
TCTTAAGACTTGCTGGTTAGCGTTCTTGTCTTGAGACTTGCTGGTTTTGAGACTCTCTGGTTTAGCATTCTGTCTTGAGACTTGCTGGTTTTGAGACTCTGTCTAAGACATCTTCTATCGTTCTGTTTGAACCTTCGACTATCTGTTATTCTGAAATCAATAGAGAAAAGGTACAGAACATGTATAATACCAAGTGTGTTTTGAAATAGCATCATCAAAACTTAGAATATGTTATGGGGTTCCCAACAATTTCCCCCTTTTTGATGATGTCAAAACCACACTTAGTGGAAAAACAATGTAACTTGTATCATGTTCTGGACAGATAGGTTATTTGTTATTTAAGTTAAATAACAGTAAATAACAGAGAGATAAGAGAACTTCAAATTCATTGATGTATGAATTGTTAGAGTACAAAAGATCAACAGAAATAACAGAGAAACAAAAGCAGAAGATACAAAGATTTGTCTAAGAAAACCATCTTGCTGCTCCTCCCTTCTTCATCTTCTCCCTCTGTGCATCAGATACCAGCTGGATACTTTCATAGATCCCATCTCTAACTTTGGCATAGTTAGGATCATGGTTATCTATTTTGTATCCTTTGATCTTGGCCAGCTGGTTGATGTAGTTCAGAATGTATGTCTTATCTGGAAGATTACTGCCTGGTATAGTTGGGCAGACCATGTATTCCTTTTCTGGTGCCTTGAATTTGATCTTGGCATCTGTTGCAGCAGTTCTGATTCTCTGTATGAGATCTTGATCTCTGAAATTTTCCAGATAGCGCAAAAAATCTTCATCTGGTGTAGCCTCTGAGTATGTGGGTTCCTTCAAAAAATATCGGTTCAAAATGAAACCTTGCTTAACCTTTTCCCAGTCATTCTGATCTCCTTCTGGAACCCAAGCATCTGTGGGTGTCTGTTTCTTTAGAGACAGGTTCCAGGAGAAGGCTTTCTTCTTCTTCTTCTTCGATTGAGTGGTTGACTGGGAAGATTGTTGCTGTGATCGTTCTGTAGAGGAAGGAGAGGAGAAAGGAGTTTGAAAGGATTTTTCTTTGGCTTCTTGTGCAGCAATCTTTCTCTCTCTCTCAGCCTGGTCTTTATAGAACTGTGCTCTGAAAACAGGGTCACAGGCTTGGTCCATACTGACCCCAAATAGCAGCAGCTCAGCAATCTGATCCCCTTCATCAATTGGTTTCTTGCCTTTGTCTGGGATCTGAGGCTGAGACGCTGGCTGTGCTGATTCTGCGGGTTCTGTTCCAATCAAAGTGGGGTCTGGTCTGGGAGGAGTGGTTGGTCTGGGTTGTGCTGCTGGTGTTTCTGTTCCAGCATCTGTTGCTTCTGGACCAGCCACTGTTTCTTCTGGTATGCTCTTGCTGCTTCCTTTCCCTCCCTTGCCTTCTGCTATTTCCCCCTTTTTGACATCATCAAATAGGGTAGCCAGAAGTGTGCGCATCGACGCAAGTTCTTCATTCAAGTGCTTCATCTGATCTTCAGCTTCTGCTTTGAATCCAAGTAGGAAATTAATTGTTTGGTTTGAGGCGTCTAATTTCTGCTCTAACCTGCTGTTCATTGTTGACAAAGTCTTGTCATATGTCTCTTGGAGTTCTTCAACAGCAGTTAGTCGATTGTTCTGGTTTTCAAATTCTTCAGGGGTTGGATACAGAAGATCATTCAAGACAGCGACCTGGTTTTTCCGCATCAGCTCCACAAATTTCTCTTTTTCAAAAAGAGCTAAGTGGGAGTGGATGGACAGGTCAGTGTCTTCTTTCAGTTGAGCAGCAAGTGTACTTCCTTTCTTGTCAACAGCAGCGCTTATTGATTCATCTTGTTTGGCTAGCAGGTCAGCAAGCAAGGCAGTGGCTTTATCTGCTTTGTCATCAATTCCAGTCAGACGGAGATTGATCTTGTTCTGGTTAGCTTCAGCTGCTGCTCTATCATCATCCATTTTCTTATTCAGATCATCCCTGATCTTTCTGATTTTCCCCCTGATGTCTCTATCCATATCATTGACGTAGTCCTTCTGGTGTTGATTAAAATCAGAAAGGATCTGGGTGGCTTTTTCTTGGAGGATGTTGCAGGTGTCTGTCAAACAATTTTCAACTCGAAGGGTGATGAGATTGTCGAGTTGATAGTTGTTGAAAGGTTGTGTTTCTCTTTCTAGCAATTCTTCCAGGGTGTAGAAATTCACGTGCTTCTTCAATTTCTGTGCTGCTCCCTGTGTGAAGATTTCATTGGTGGGTTCTCCTCCAATGGCCTGTCCCACTGGTTCATCATCACCTGAGTCGAGGTCGATGATGGGTGTTTTCTTGGGAGACTGTCTTGTGGAAGGTTCACCTTGGTCTGGTTGTTGATGTTGTTCTGTTGGTACAGCTTCGTCCATCCGGACATCAGAATGAGGTGGGGGCAGATCAATCTTCATTGCTGCTGCCTCCTGCTTCATGAGGTCTGAGATTAGTTGGGAATATTCTGCTCTCACTTCATGAACTGTGGACACCTGGAGCAGATTAAGTAGGGTTGCCTCTTCCTTCTTCAAATCGTCTATCGGTTTGAGTTGAAGCAGATCATCAAAAATGTAGTACTCGCTGTCTTTAACCAGCAAGTAAAACTTGACGCGCTTTGCTGCATGCAAACTCTCTGGTAAGGATTGAATACCAGGAAAGTCTTGCAGCACTGAGTGTTCTGCTTCATTCTCAAGCAGATTAATTACACTCTCAGCCTGTCGCTTCTTCTCTTCCTCCTCATCAGTGGACTCTCCTTCTTCTTCTTCTTCACTTATTCTGTCCATTCGGTTGGGAGAAGGAGTAGCTGTTCTGGCAGGAGAAAAATCTTTCTCCGGATGACTTGTTTCTGGTGGCACTTCTGCTGTTGTTTCTGCTTGTTCTGTTGCTGTCTGAGGTGCCTCTTCTTCTGGTTCTGGTATGTCAGACTGTTCCTCTGTTGCTGCTGCTGGTGATGATGGTTCCTGCACTTTCTGAAGTCTTCTCTTCTTCTGTTTTGGCAGGGAGGCAGAAGTCTCTGTTTCCACAGAACTGCCTCGCTTTCTGGCTGCCTTCTCCTTCACCACCTTCTCCTTCTTCTTCTCCACACCTTTAGTAGGTGGCATCCAAGAAGGGTTGGAACTACCCATTTCTAGTGCAGCAATACGGTGCACTTCATCAGGAATCTTGTTGTAGAACTGAGGAGCGAGTCCCAACGACATTTCCAGCTGGTGCTGGTCCTTGGGAATAGAATGACCAGTGTTGAATTCTACTGCATCTTCCCAGGCTTTCTGGGTGAAGAATCGCTCAATCATCAGACTTATCTTGGTGGAATGACGCAAATTCCTCCTAACTTCCACCGAAGTGCCTTTGCCCTTGCTATCCTTTGAGTATGTCACCAGCTTTGCTTCTTTAGCCATCAGCTCAAAAAGGATTATGCTCCAGTTGACTCGAAGGTTGAGAACAACCGCTGTGAGAATTCTGAATTTCTCAGGTGTGACTTGATCATAAGTGCCACTGTGGTTGAGAAAAATCCTCTGAACCACTTCTAAGAGTAGCTTGAATCCTGGTTGGAGTAGAGATCTTTGGAACATCCGTCCAGTATAAGAGATAGGTATCACCAACATGATCTCAATAGCCTCCTGCAATTGCTCCATTGTGATATCTTCCAAGGCTAGACCTTCGTCTTTTAGCCTGTAAGTTTGATTGATCATTTCAATCACATTATATGGTGTCTTGCTTGTTCTGTCACCAATTGGCATCAGTACATTGGCTTCAAAACCATGCTTGTCATTCTGCCACGTCAGATAGAATGTGGCAACTTGCTTTGCCAAGAACATATTTGGATGTGCAGTTACAATATTGCAGAAGCCTATTCACACAAGAATAAGACAAATGCATATGTATATTCATCAGTTTAAAAGAACAATATGGGCGTCTAGCATAAACAGAGTCATAGAACAAATTCAGAACAGTTTATAAGCAAGAAATATTTCAAGTATACTGCAGATATGATAAAACTGAATAAAAATTTAAACCTTTGCAGCGTTTAACCATTGCAAAGATTTCTTCGAGTTTTCGAAATCCGTGAGTGTCAAGAACTGCATACGGTTCAGGTGAAAGAAATCGCTGAACCTCAGCAACGTGTTGCAGAAAGAGTGAAGTTTGAGGTGCCATAGTCAAACGCAAAGACAGTTTTGGAGAAGAGTTGCAGAGAATTTAGGAAAAACTTAAGTGCTTAAATTTGAGAAGTGCTCAGTGCGAGAAAAGTGAAGGTGAACAGTTAAGAGAAGATATCGCATATATATATAACACAAATAATTTAAGAGAAAAGAAATTCGAAGAGTTGAAAAGATTTTCTCCCTTTTTAGATTTTTCCCGCTTCAAGATTTGTTTTGCCGCCTTTCCTTGCGTGAGATGGACGCTCTAGATCCTAGGGTCTATATGCGAGCGTGTGCGTATCTCTCACTTTTGGGAACTTTCCTTTTTCCTGTTTCTTGCAGGGATTTCCTCGATCCCAGTTCCCAAGGTTGTGCTAATCATGATAAAAATAGAAGATTTATTAAATCTAGGGTAAAAATATCTTTTACAATCCTGTAACCTAGGAGAGTGACGTCTTTTATCTTGACGCTTCAATTTCCTTAAAAGTTCCCCCTTGACTTAGCATTTAAGAAATAATTTTCACTTGGCTTTCTCGTGAATTTATAGAGAAAATTATGCCACTTGTATTTTATTTCAACTGGGCTTTCTGGTAACTATCTGGTACCCTTCTGGTGTTAGCTATTTGGTAGCTTTCTGGTCATGACTATCTGGTAGTCTTCTGGTTATGACTATCTGGTAGTCTTCTGGTCTTGACTATCTGGTATCCTTCTGGTTATGTTCATCCAGACTGAGTAGTCCAAGTTTTCCACATAGCATCTTGAATCTTTCATCTGGTAATGCTTTAGTTAGGATGTCAGCACTTTGAATATCTGTATGAATCTTCTCAATCTTGATGTGCTTTCTCTCTACATGATCTCTGATAAAATGATGTCTTACATCGACATGTTTGCATCTTGTGTGGAGTACTGGATTCTGTGTTATAGCTATAGCACTTGAGTTGTCACAGAATATAGGTATCTCCTTTACATCAATCTCATAATCTCTTAATTGCTGTTTCAACCAGAGTATCTGTGCACAACAGCTTCCAGCAGCCATATATTCTGCTTCTGTGGTTGATGTAGCAACAGATGTCTGTTTCTTTGAAAACCAAGATATCAACTTGTTTCCAAGAAATTGACACGTTCCAGAGGTTGACTTTCTGTCCAGTTTGCATCCTGCATAATCTGAATCAGAATAGCCTGTAAGCTCAAAATTATCATCTTGTGGATACCAGAGACCAATGTTAGCTGTTCCCTTAAGATATCTAAGTATCTTTTTGGCAGCTTCCATATGTGATTCTTTAGGATTGGCTTGATATCTGGCGCAAACTCCAACGGCATATGTGATATCTGGACGGCTTGCTGTAAGGTATAGCAGAGAGCCAATAATTCCTCTATATTGAGTAATATTTGCTGGTTTTCCTTCTGGGTCTGGATCTATCTTTCCATTTGATTGCATTGGAATTTTAACTGTTCTGCTGTCTTTCATTCCAAACTTGACTAGCAGATCATTAATGTACTTTGCTTGATTAACAAAGATCCCATCTGGTAGTTGTTTTACCTGCAATCCTAAAAAGAAATTCATCTCACCCATCATGGACATTTGATATTTGTTCTTCATTAGTTCTGCAAATTTGTCACACATATAGGAAGATTGTGATCCAAAGATTATGTCATCGACATAAATCTGGACCAGCAGAATATGTTCTTTGACTTTGATGATAAACAGTGTCTTGTCAACAGAACCTCTTCTGAAGCCTGATTCCAGTAGGAATGTTGATAATGTTTCATACCACGCTCTGGGTGCCTGTTTCAATCCATAGACAGCTTTGGCTAGTCTATATACTCTCTGGTCAGGATTTTCTTCTTCAAAACCAGGTGGTTGCTCAACATATACTTCTTCTTCAAGTATGCCATTGAGGAATGCACTTTTAACATCCATTTGGTATACTTTGAATTTCTTGTATGCAGCATATGCTAAAAATAGCCTAATTGCTTCCAATCTGGCCACTGGTGCAAAGGTCTCATCCAAGTCGATACCTTCCTGTTGATTGTATCCCTTTGCAACTAGTCTAGCCTTGTTTCTGACTACTTCTCCATTCTCATCTCGTTTGTTTTTGAATACCCATTTTACACCTATCACCCCTTGATGTTTTGGTCTGTCTACCATATACCAGACTTGGTTTCTCTTGAACTCATTGAGTTCTTCTTGCATAGCTATAACCCAGTCTGCATCTCTAAGTGCTTCATAGGTGTCAGAGGGTTCAACACGTGATAGATAACAACTGAGAAGTGCACTTTCTCCATGCATTCTTCTGGTTCTCACTCTATCTGTTGGGTTCCCAACAATCTGTTCAGAAGGATGGTTTTCTTGAATCCATTTCCTTCTGCTAGATATCTCTTCTTCTGATACCTCAGGTTCTGGTTCATTTGCTGGGTCCTCAAATTCTGGATGAGATGTTAGAAAAGGATTTTCAGTTTCTGGTTCCTCTTGATCATTATTCCAACCATTTGGATCTCTTGATTCTTCGGATTGATCTGGTTCTGGCTCATTAGTATTGTTTCCTCCTTCTGGCTGATTGTCTTCTGGTGTAGTTAAGGTTGTCTGTTCTGTTCTCCCTTGCTGCAAGTTTGCTGCTTCAGCATTATTTGGAACTTCAACCTCATTCTCTTCTGATGTATTCCAGATTAGAATATCTTCTAGCAGAATTTCTTTTGCTTTCTGGTTCTTGTTCTGGATTACTTTCTGGTTTTTGTTCTGGTCTTGTTCTGGTGTTTGATCAGCATCTAGGTCTCTGTCACTAATAACAGATTCATCAAAAACAATATGAGGTGTTACTTCCACAATGTGAGTCCTCTGGTTAAAAACCCTGTAAGCTTTGCTAACATCAGAATATCCTAAGAATATTCCTGTATCAGCTTTGCTATCAAAAGTTTTCAACTGAGATTTCCCATTATTGTGAATGTAACACTGACAGCCAAAAGAGCGAAAATAATGAATCCTGGGTTTTCTGTTGTTCCATATCTCGTAGGGTGTCTTCCCATGTCTGATTGTAACAACTGATCTGTTCTGTGTGTAGCATGCTGTATAGATGGCTTCTGCCCAAAATTTCTTTGGTAATCTGGTTGCATTTAGCATAGTACGAGCTGCTTCCTTTAACGATCTGTTTCTTCTTTCAACTACCCCATTCTGTTGAGGTGTTCTGGCTGCAGATGTCTGATGTGTAATTCCCATCTGGTTGCAGTAATCCTCAACCTTCTGGTTTTGGAACTCTGTTCCACGATCTGTTCTGATGGTGGTAACAGAAACTTCCTTTTTCTTGGTGATCTTGTTGAGAAAGTTTGGCAGCTTCTCCAGAGTTTCGTTCTTCTTATACAAGAATATTACCCAAGTAAATCTTGAATAATCATCAATGATGACTAGAGTATATTTCCTACCATTTATACTTAATGGTTTAATGGGTCCAAATAAGTCTAAATGTAGTAACTCTAGTATTCTGGTTGAGCTCTGGGCAGACTTGCTTGAAAAAGATGTTCTGGTTTGCTTTCCAGCTTGACATGCCTCACAGATGTGATTCTTGTCATATATTTGATCTGGTAGTCCTTCAACTAGTTTTTCCCGTGCAATCTTATTGATTGTTTTAAAGTTGAGATGGCTTAATCTTTTATGCCATAGCCAGCTAGTTTCTGACATTGTCTTAGTGACCAGACAGGTTTCTATCTGGTTGTTCCATTGCACAATATATAGCCTATCCTGCAATATTCCGGTAAGGAGTACCTCATCTCCTTCCTTGTTCTTCACCAAACAATTGTTAGCATTGAAAACGATCTGATTACCATTGGTGCAGAACTGACTTACAGAAAACAGATTGTGGCTGAGACCTTCAACATATGAAACATTTGAGATGGTGGTCTTGCCAACTTTTTTGTTTCCATATCCTCTGGTATATCCTTTTGAATTACATCCAAAAGTGACATGAGGTCCTGGTTTCTCTATGTAGTCTGATAGTAGGTTTTTGTCACATGTCATGTGTTTTGAACAGCCACTATCAATTATCCAGATTGATCCTTTTGCAATCTTGCTTCTTCTTGCAGCCTTCTGATCCTGCAATTAAATAGATTTAGCTACCCTTTATTGTCTGGGTGCTTGGTTATTAGCAAAGATCCCTTTTTGAATCCAGAATAGCTTTAAATTTGGAACATTAATGTAGCTGGTGATGATATTCCCATTCTCATCAACAATGGACTTTGAGTGAAGAACAGATGGATGGTATCTCTCTGATCCTTTGCTTTCTGCTTTCTTCTGTGATGTCCTGTTGACTTTATTTTTGGTCTGTTGTTTGGATTCAGTGCAATAGGTAGGATGTCCTTTGGTTTGATGATATTGTCTGTTACCAACTTGTTTAACAATCATCTTCTGGGGAAGATCTTTCTTATTTTTCAAGTTTATTACTTGATCTGGTATTTGACTTCTTTCTGGTACGAATTTCATTGGACCTGCTGCTTTTTCTGTGTGACCTGGATATCCTAATCCAGACGTGCCTTTCTGTTGTATGTTGATGAGCAGTTTGGCACGTTCATCACTTCTGTAGATAATATCTCTGCCTTTCTTTATTTTTTCTTCAGCAATGTTGTTCCTATTTATAAGATCTTTGATTTTTGAGTTCAAGGAATGGATCTCACTGTTTTTGCTTTTGATCTGTTCTTCCAGAACATTGATGTTTGCAACAAATTTAGTGTTTGCTTTACTCAATATCTCTTCAGTTTTCTTCAATCTGTCATTTTCTTCAACAACTTCTCTGAAGAGTCTCTTGATACTTGAGTAGCTTTTGAACATTTCATTAACTTCATCCCATGAATATTCATCTTGATCTTCTATTTCCTGTTCCAGATCAGTATTATTTGAGGAGTTAGAGTTGCAGGAATTTACCTCTACATCATCTAGACCGTTGTCTAGTCCTGCAAAGCATTCATCCCAGTCTTCTTCTTCTTTAGCAAAGAATGCTTCATCATCTTCTGTTGAACTATCAGATAGATGGCTTGAGCTGGAATCATCTTCTTCTTTTTCTTCTGCTATCATGGCTTTACGTTGAGCTTTTAGCTTTCTGTCCCTTTTAGCTCGTAGTTCTTCTCTCTGGCTTTTGGATAGATCAGGACAGTCTGTCTTGAAGTGTCCTGTTCTTCCACAACCATAGCAAGTATAGTCAGTAGGATTAGTGATTTTACCATTACCTCTACTTTCTGTTTTGTCATCAGATCGTTCTGCTTCTTTGTTCTTCTGGTATCTACTCTTGTTGTCTTTGTAGAACCTTCGATACTTTCTTGATCTGACTTCCATCTTGTCCATTCTCTTAGCAATCAGTGAGAATTCTTTCAGTAACATATCATATCCTCCTTCTTCTGATGCAGTAGATGATGTTGATTCATCTATTTTGCACTTCGCTTTGAAGGCAGTCTCTTTCTCCTTCTTAATGCTAGTTTCATTCTTCTTGCTGGAGGAGTGATCTGGTCCATGTATCCTTCTGATATCACATTCATGGACAGCCAGATGATCAAATAGTGCTTCTACAGACAGATCATTGAAATCAGCACGTAGAGGTTGCATAGCTGAATAGATTTCCCAATTTGGTGGTAAGGCTCTAAGAATCTTGAGATTCTTCTCTCTCTGTGTATACTTATCCTTCTTGAAGGCAGACACTTCAAGTAATACTTCAGTGAACCTGTTCTTCATTTGTTCAATAGTTTCTCCAGGCTTCATTTTGAATTCATCGAACTTATTACATGCTAGGGATAGCTTGTTCTCGATCATAGCTTCAGATCCTAAGCTGAGATCTCTTAGTGCTTCCCACATTTCTTTGGCTGTATCAAGATCTTGGATCTTGGCCAGGTGAACACCTTTCACAGTACTGGAGATAACTCCTTTTGCGAAATCATCAAGATTTGCTTCTCTTCTTTCTTCAGAAGTATACTTTCTGGGGTCTTTCAGTACAGTTTCCTTCACTGCTCCTGTCTCAGTGATACGAGTGGTTTCTTCTGTAATAGCCAAAGGTCCTTCTTCTATCACCTTCCACATCAGGCAGTGATGAGCTTTGAGACACATCTTGATTCTGAAGCTCCATTCTCTGTAACCTTGGATGGAGAATTCTTCGCATGCCCTGATAACAGATGATTCCATAACAGATAATATGCAGATGATGAAAAGATTTTCTAGATCTATTCAAGTTGACCACGCAGGTATTAACCTTGTGAAAACAAAACAATGGTCGTATGAACCACTGCTCTGATACCACTTGTTGGTCCCGAAAGAGCAAGGTTTGGTGTATGGGGGGGG
>JAPKLX010000010.1:0-21285 GCA_026898415.1 Leonotis leonurus
AATTTCCCTTCTTTCATATTTGTGTCCTTCGTATCTACTCTCCATCACCCCGGGTGAAAAATGTTCGTACGGGAGGAGGAATTCCGACCTGTTATGTTGTGTTCTTGTAATCGTAATCTTGATTATGCAGTACAATGTGGTTTCTACATCGGCCTCGAAATCTCTTAGATTGTATCTTTTATGTACAACATATCATTCCCGTTTTCCTACCCACAACGAACATTGTTAATGTACCATCGAGACTGATGTAATTTTGCTACATGAATTTATGAGTTACCATAATTTTTATATTTTTTATCTATTTTTATTTAATTATACTAAATTATGCTTGGATCAATAATCGAAAAGTGAAAATTAATAGATTTTCATCAAAAAATTATTATTTATTTATGTTGTCTAAATAGGTCAATTGTGGGAGGCTGCTGAGAACTCATAAAATCTACTCCTATTAATTAATTCCTATCTCTGTTTGTGATTATGCAATTTAAAGCTACATAATTACTTCTTAATTCCTTACTTTTACCAACTTTTAGTCACCAACAAATCTTCCTGCAAGAAAATTACTTACTCCAGTCTTTTAAAATTAATCTCTTTTCCCATATGTAACACTTAAAAAATTAATTTTTGCCTCTAATTGGATTCAACTAAAATTAGTGCGACTTTTGAGGCAGCAGCCACCTTATTTATTATGCATAAACCCAAAGAAAAAAGTGAAAGAAAACGACATCCAATTACATCAAAATCTTTTGCTCTACTTAATTTATACAATTGATGTAATAAATTATCATAAACATCAAGATCAGTTTCAAAAGTGTTGAAACCAAGAATGGTTCCATGCTTATCATACACTTTTGGGGGATCATTTCTTACAACGTGGATGGGGATGTTGATGAGTAGGTTTATTAAGCTGAAATTGATAAACAATTTCGGTTCTATATCTGAAATCGAAATCATTACAGTTGAATTTAGATCTGGTAATATGGTTTCAATTTTGGATCCATAATTGAAATTCTTATTGTCAGACCTGAATCAAAACCGGTAAAATTGATTGGATCGGTCCAGAGCCAGAACCATACCAAATAGGTCGGGCCGGATCAAAACCGGTCATGATCAGATATAAACAGATCCTCCTCTGAAACCTAAACCTAAAATCTATGATCTGATGAATTTAATTTGACCAGTTTTGATTAGGATAAAATTCACCAGGAACCACCTTATTAAAAGATTAATTCAACTTAATATCCAATTATTTTACTCATTGTATCGTTTTACAAAATCGATTTCATGAATCATCATTATATATCTACAATGAATCCTACAATAAACAAGCATTGCAAGATACAATTAAGGGTATAACTAATATTTTGTTAATAATTAACACATCAATATTATTTCTTTGGTGATAGCATTTGGAAATTTAAAGAAAAACAATTACTAATGAATTTTGGTTGTCGGCAAAATAATATTAACAAAATGATATTTATTTATTCTATTAAACAAAGGTCCCTTTCTTGATATATAAGACATGCATCGTGGTAGCTTGTGATTGAGATTAATGTTAAAAAACTAATAACATCTAACTGCACTATCTATTCTCTATTTGGAGCACTAATTTGGTAATTAATTAATACTAATTATCTGAAATCGTGGATCATTTTTTATAAAAGAGAAAAGGAGATTTCTCTTTTTAATTCATTACAGGAAAAGCACTATCTATATACGCATATGAATCTCGATTTACTATTATTTTATTCATTCTTTATTACTTTTAATTGACAGTGACCTAATTTATAAGATCTATGGTCAAAAGAATCGGTTAGGGATCAGATTCTTGATATTATAATTTTATCCAAAATAAATCTCCCAACCACAAAAAAAAACTAATAAATGTACAGATTTGCACAATGAGATCCATTTATAAGTCAAATGCAGTATTTATTGTTCATGATCGAATAAGATAATATTAATTTTAGTTGTGAAAAGTGTATATATCACTACAAAAAACACATTTTCTAGCAACGGAATAGTGACGGAAAATTTTTCCGTTTCTAAACTTTAACAGATTAACAACGGAATTGTTACAGAATTTGTTGTTCAATTTTAGTAACAGAATTAGTGACGGAATTATCCATTATTAAAATTTGGTAACGAAATTTTCTGTTACAATTCCGTTACTAAAATTGAAAAATTCATTTTAGAAACAGAAATTCCGTTACAATTCCGTTGTTATATAGTAACGGAATATATTCCGTTGTTAAATTTTTTTAGCAACCATCAATATTACTACGGATAAATCCGTTACAATTTCGTTACTAACATCTTTAGTAACGGAATTTTTCCAAATAATATTATTTATTATGTAGATATATATAACATCCCCTTCAAAGAATAATTCAATCTTCTTATCCAAATATATGGTTGCTTCAAAATTTCAAAATGGAAGTTTCATGACAATAATTAATATTAATTCTATGAATTAATAGGTTGGTTGTGTGAAGGACAAGTGGGTGTGATTCATTGCAAATAAGAATTGATCAGGAATATGCATGTACTTAATTTATTCATTTTTTATGGATTATACTCTTTCCACCTCTCACATATAATTATGTATCAAACGAAAATTAATGAATATTTCATATATATATATATATATATTTTTAAAAAAAATTAATCGTTATTACGAAATTTCGAAAAAAAATGTGAGTCATTAAATTATCAAGAAAGTGGTAACACGTGATTTGTAATTTAAAGATTTATCAAATTAATTTAACGATAAAATAAAATAAGTGTATATATATATGCTCATTCAACCTTTGCACCGGCGGCGGCAAATTAGTGATGACCGAAGATTCAAAGCGTCACCGAGAGTTTTACTTAAAATCATTTTAAAGTAATTGTTTTTTCTTTCAAGTATTTAATAAATGTGAAAGTAAACTTTATTTCAAATGTTATAAATAAAATTCTCATTTCAAATCAATAAATTCGTAATTATCCTTAATTAAAACAGAGGTTAATAAAAGCTCATGCACACAAAGTTTGTTTTCCTTTTTATAAAAGATCAAAAGTCCAATATTTCTATAAACAATCAAACTATAATTATAATGAGTAAGGAAGAAATAAAGGCTATAAAATCTCTCCAATTTTATACACCTATTTTACCAAAAGAGAAAATGAAACCATAATTTATTTTGACTTTTGAGAACTTTGAAATAATATATATATATATATATATATATTTATAATATACACTCTAGTTATTTGTCAACATTACTTGAATATTTTAGCGCCTCTATATTTTTTTTGTAGACGTGGCACTATAAAATCAGATATGGATATATTTTTATTTTTTCTATCTATGAATTAAAACTTTATAATTCCTGAGATGCCCTTCTCTTATTTGAATTGTTTTTATCGTTGACTATTTGAATGGAATTTAGTACTCTCCCGGTCCCACCTAAATTGAGGTATTTTTTTGAGCACGGTAATTAAAAAATGTATAAAGTGATGATAACAATATATATTATTTAAATTTACGTGTGAGATAAAAGTATATAAAAAAGAAAACGCCCCAATTTAGTTGGGACCGCCCAAAATGATATACTCCGCCCCAACTTAGTTGGGACAGAGGGAGTATATTATTTTGTATTCTGCATTTTATATTTTATAAATAAAATTTAATTTATTTTCAATTAATATTTAATTATATACTTAGTTTTAAAATTTATCACATTCAAATAGAATAATTAATATTGTTTTAATTAATTTTTAGAATTCCTAAATTAAAAAGGAGAGTATATAATTATCTAAAAATATTAATTACAATGATGAATTTGGTTATGTCATATGAACACTGAATCTGATCTTATATATTTCAATCCCAATATTATTATTGTAACTTAAATTTAATAACCCAAAATTGAATAAAAATACTTATGGCAATGCTACAAAATCATAGAGGTGTTATGGTAGTATATTATTATTACACCTAATCTCTAATGCTCCCTTTCAGACTCACCATTCAATTTCAACTCCTATTTATAATGCTCAATTTCCTTCATTTGTCTTCACCATTCCCTCCCAAAAACACACACATAAAGAAATGGGGTCTCTTCCTCCTCATGTAGTGGAAGACTGTCTTGGAATTGTGCAGTTACTTAGCGACGGCTCTGTTTCCCGCACCGACGTCGTCAAATTCCCCATGGAAGTCCAAGACGACGGCACCGCCGTCTGGAAGGACTGCTTGTTCGACGAGAACCACAACCTCCACCTCCGCCTCTACAAACCCCGCTCCTCCTCCACCGCCGTCCTCCCCGTGCTCTTCTTCTTCCACGGCGGCGGTTTCTGCGTGGGCTCCAGAACCTGGCCCAACGGTCACACCACCTGCCTCCGCCTCGCCTCCTTCCTCCAGGTGCTGGTGGTGGCGCCGGACTACCGCCTCGCGCCGGAGCACAGGCTTCCCGCCGCCATCGAGGACGCCTCCGCCTCGCTCAAGTGGCTGCAGCAGCAGGCTCTGATGTGCGGCGGCGGCGGCGGCGGCGGGGAGGAGTGGCTGATGGCGGGGGTCGACTTCGGGCGAGTGTTCGTGGTGGGGGATTCCTCCGGCGGGAATCTGGCCCACCACCTGGCGGTGGAGCTCCGCCGCGGATCGCCGGACTTGGCGCCGGTTAGGGTTCGAGGGTATGTGCTGGTGGCGCCGTTCTTCGGCGGAGTTGTTAGAACAAAATCGGAAGCAGAAGGGCCGCCTGAACACTACTTGAATATAGAAATTCTCGACAGGTAATTAAATTTATTTCTTTTTCTTCTCTTTTAATTTTCACTCTTTAGTGTGTGTTTACGTATTTGCATGGGAAATTAGGGCAATTCTGGCACCCTAATTTGGAAAAAAATTCCTTTCTAATTTAGATTTTCTTTTTCAACGAATTAAGATCGTAATATGCAATTCATCTTTATATAAGATAAATAAATAAATAAATAAAATTCATCAATGTAAAGGAGGAGATATTATTATTATTTGTTATTTTTTGATTTGAACAAGAATATTCTTTTGAAGTATAATGCATCTTGGAGTACAACCACACATATGCTTACACGCATGCAATCAAACAGAACACACACATATATATCCTAAAAACCTCAAATATATATACTATAAAAGGTAATATGTTACTTCCATTTTTTATTTTAATTCTTGGCATATATTCAATAACAATTAAGTTAGAATTTATTAAAAAGCTTTATTTTGGATTTTTTTTCCCTTCTTCTCAAATTATAGGAATTTCCAAAATATATAGAAACAACACATATTAAAAAAAAATTAAAAAATCCCAAAAACGTAATTTCTAAATTGTATGGTATTAATTTATATATATATATATATTCACTGCAGTATGAATTAATTGTTGCTGCTGACTATATAAGTGAGTATAATAATTGATCCCAAAAGGGTGTGAATATAATAATGGAGAGTACCCCCTTGCATGCATGCCCCACTGTACCTCTTTGTATAGTATATGTGATAACAAAAATTAAATTAATAGGTAAACACGTACTACATTAAGATAAGTAATTCATTTTATTTTTATTTTTGAGTGAAATATGTCGGCCAATAATACCATATATGTTTAGCTACGATCATATTTAATTTAATTTAATTTAATTTAATTTATTACGTATATAAATATAGCAATTATGATTTTTACAAGAAAATAGTGGCTAGATGATGGGTTCATATAATATATATTTGGAATAGTGGTGAGGAAAACTTTATAATGATAGAGACTAGTGGGAGATGGAGAGGAGAGTATGAATACAAAACGATCACTATCAAAGAAAGGTGCAGCCATTTAATTAGGAGAAATAAATTAAATGAATCATGTATGTATTGTACATATATATATTGAAATCCACTAACAACCACATTTTATAAGATTAGATTTTCCAATCTTATCTCCCACCCTTTTTATTTTTCCATGATTGGACCACAGATTTTGCAGAAATAATATCTCACACACACGCACTCAAAAGTTTTTGATTCCTACCGTCACTGTCTAATCTTAGTCTAGGTTCTTTTATTGTAATGGCCCATGCCTTGAAAGGAGCATGCATATAAGCATTCTAATGTGAATAATTGGATGAACTATAATGAGTGTCTCTGGTTGGTGGAATCGGGTATTTTGGATAATATTTAATTTGATCTGATTTTAATATCCGAATACTTGAATTTCGAGTGTTTGGATCGGGTTCAAAATTCAAGATTTTAGGGTTTTTGGATTCAAGTACCGATCGATATCCTGATTTCTATTTATTATTCATTATATAATACTAGGCTTTAATTTGATAAATACCTTATTAAATACTTGAATTACTAAAAACTGCCCTAATGGTGTCTTTGTCTTACCTATAAATCCACAAAATAGTATAAATCATTTCCCAAAGTGGCATATTTTCCACCATATGGTATGGTCATTATTCTATTAATACAAGATAGGAAAGTGAAGGGTCCATCACCATTCACCAATATATATGTAAGAAAAATTGTGAATGAAGTCGAATTATCTTTATCACATACATAATTGTCATGTAACTAGTTTCAGTAATTTATCATGTAGATTCAATAGTTTATGTAAATTAAGAGACTAGTGATTGATATAAACTCAGTTGAAAGCCATTATTACGCTACTAGTTCTTGATCAAAAATTGAAACTCATGAACAAAACAGATTTTGGAGGCTGTCTGTTCCAACTGGAGAAACATTTGACCATCCATATGCAAACCCTTTTGGTCCTTCAAGCCCAAGTTTAGACTGCATAAAACTTGACCCAATGTTGGTTATGGTTGGAGGGAGTGAAGTGATGAAGGATAGAATTGAAGACTATTCAAAGAGATTGAAGGATATGGGGAAAGAGGTTGATTATGTGGAGTATCAAGGTCAAGAACATGGTTTCTTTGTCAACCAACCTTTCTCACAACTTGCTCTCAAAGTTCTTGAAGAACTCAAGAATTTCATCACCAATAATTCCCTTTAAATATATATATTATATAGTGAGTGTTTTGTTTTTCATGCTCGGTTTAAAGAGATATATAAAAAGTAAGTTGTATGGTATATGTAAAATTCATTTTGTTACTAGAGTTTGTAACAATTTGCATCATGTTTAGATGGGGTTTCACTAATATTCAAATTGGAATAGATAATTAGGAGTGTGGAGTTTCTTTCCCTTTATATAAATAGACTGTACCTTTCTCCTAATTCCCCTATTATATATACTAAGCATGTATTAAACTCAAAGCTTCCTGTACTGTTTGTCAAAACTGATGAGATTCAATGTTCTACTTTTTTGTTTCACAAGCAAATTAATCATTTTAATTAATAAGTATTAATTCGAAACTAAAAGTTATTATAACATAATGAATCATAATTAATATTTATTTAAAAAATCAAGTTTATAAAATATATCTCTTTAAATTTATTAACCCTAAAAACTAATTAAAAGTGACATTAAATAACGAATAATTAAATGCTTTATTTGGAGGTGATGAATCCGTAATACTACATACAAAATCAAGATAAAACATAATAAAATTAAAATTAAGCTAAACCCTAATTGAAAATTGATGAATTAATATAGCTATCACTAAGTTTGTTTGTTTTTTTAGCTATCACTAAGGTTCCTCTGTTACTATTTCATTTCGCATCTCATGTATGGCCGACATACGGATACTAGTCGATACATACAAAACAAATACAACAGTATAATTTTTCTTTCTTTTTTTGTTTCTGGTCAGCCATTCATGTTTAAGTCTAGGTCAACTACATGTGTCCTAATCGAAAAATTAAAGAGAGCTTGCTTAGGTTGCTACAAATTATTATTATTAAGTAAAAAACAAAACAGCGTAGACAATTCCAATGTAAACGATACATGTTTATTGTTTCTAACGTTGCCCTATATATATCTTGTGCAAATATATACATCTCGACTCTTCATCACTTAATTTGAATTTCTAGATTTTCATAGTTTATTTCTGAAGTTCATGAGAATTTCGATTTTGAAGCCGACTAAATATGAAGTGGAAATGGAGGAGAAGAAGAAGTTGAAAAGTGTGAGAGGATCGATTCGAGGTTTTGGCATGGATGGAATTGGAAATTCACCATTTGATTGGGGAGTGCGATGGTGTAATTACAGGTAAACCCTTTCTTACTATATGTTATTATTATTATTAGATGGGTTTTTATTTTATCGAAAATATTTACATTCAGTTATTGTTAATTATTACCAGAAATAGGTGAGGATACCCTATTTCTTGTCTTAGATTCTAACTGATATGCGTGTTTGCTGTTTTTATTTGGGTTTCTTGTTTTATGAGTATGCCTTTTTGTTTATGTTCAAAGACGATCTATCGATAAAAGAACACTAATTACAGTTCAAATTTGGCCAATTATCTGAATCTGCAATCTTGATATATATATAATTAATAGCACGATAAGATTGTTACCATAAATCTCGTCATGTTAATAGTTGTATAAAAGTGATTTGGGAAGCTAAAATTCTCTTCAATCCTCTTGCAGGTTTAAACAGCCTCAGCCTTCATATGACAGAGATTAGCAGCCAAACAGTTCAAAAAAGTAAAGGGTGTTGTCTGGTTTACACAAAACCATCGGTTCTTTCAATCATTTGAAGGAAACGTGTGATATACAACAACATGAAATTTCAACAATGACTTAATGTCATTGTTTATCATGTCAATTGTTTAAGGCATGCTTCCTCCATCATACCACCCTTAGGAAAGGGTTCAACATCATGGTAGTTACTAGTTAATGTTACTACATTTTGATTTCAATTAAGAAGCGCAAGCAGTCCTATGTATTTTGAGATTTGCAAAATTTTACATCCTATAAACTATAAAGCAGTTGAGAATTTCTATTGGTGTAGAAACGATGTTGGTTGGTTTGTCCCTTAACTCCTTAATATGATAACCTTATGACCAGAATGTAATGACCATTGAATTGAATTGTAGACTATCTGAAAGGTAATATGACATAATTAGGTTGAAAACATGGAAGCCTCAGTTTCCGGGAGGGTTAGAATCAGCTACCACATCAATAGCCACACGGGCAAGCGGGCCTTGCTCCCTACCATCTCGATTCTTCTTTCATGGCCTGGCCTCTTCCACGATTCACTAACTCCATTAGCCATCTGAAATTGGAAGAAGTCTTCTCGAACCCCTCCTCGCCTAATGAACAATATTATAGCTTATGAGTCACCTTGGTTGCGCGTTATCGAGAGGGTGTACATCAGCAACACCAGATGAAGGAATCTGTGCTCTTGGTGTACCAATGGCAGCAATTTCCAACTCCTCCTGAAGCATATTTACATCATTCCACTCCACACCACCCGCTGCAGTGAAAATAGGGAAGATCTCAGCTCCTAATCGATAAGCTTTCATTTTACAAGACAAAAACAAAGTATAAAGATGATTAGCACAAGCATACAATCCGTCTTCCACATGTCTGTAATGCTGATGTCTGCTTCTGATAAAAGCCAATAGTCTGCGTCATTCTGTAATAGTAGAATAGACCTCAGAAAGGTTATTGAAAAACGGAGCTGATATACATACAAATTGCAAAAGCAAAATGTAAAACATATAAATAGATAAAGGTGCAAAAACTAAGCAAATGGAGTCTTATTGATGAAATGACCATAAGAACTTCATAAATGCACTTTAGTTTCTAACTGCACACTAAGTCAAATTTTATATTTAAATCATATAGTATTCAAGTATTAGAGGAATTATCCACTGGAAAAAAACTGTGCCAACACATAATACGTCATCAATAGACTTTTCAGTCTTAATCAGAATAGTAATATAAATTGCGAAAAGGAATAATTACAACATATATTTGCTAATCTTTATTTAGTGAATCGACTAATAGCCACATAAATGAGAGCATTCAAAAACGCCATTCTTACATCAATATTTGAGGGGATAATCTTTGTCATTCCACCAGCGTACTCTTGAGAAGACACATTCACAGAGTTAAGCTCATAGCTATCCTGTGTCTGAGTTTCTATCTCCGCAGTAGCATGTTCCAAGGATGATCTCTCTACTACTAAGTTCTCATGTGACCCTGAACTTGACGCGATGGGGAGATTTGTTGAATCGTCAACTCCATTACCCTCTTCAAACTTCTCCTCAAATTGGCTAATTCAGAATAGGGAAACATAAATAATGGTTTGTGGATATTGAAAAGGGATTAATTAATGTTCAGACTGATACCTGACAAGGTAAACATCAATAGGACCCATTGTACTTCTAAGAATAATTCTATATCTCCTTTGTGGATAATCAACAGCCTATGAAAGTTCAAAAATATTAAAATAGCTATAGTACAGAGGAAGTGAAACCACTATAAATATAAATACAGACCTCATCAGGGTCTGGGACTTCGAGGGTTGTTCCATGGGGTGCTTTGATTGCTATCAGGGTTTCATTCTGTCAGAGCAACACTAGAGAGTTAAAACATTACTAAGAAAAAGTATTAATATACTGCACAACATTGAAGGGGAAAAGATAATAACCTGGAAGCAAGGTAAATTTTTGATGTCCTCTTCAGTAACAAAAAGCCATCTACAAAAGCAGCACAATTAAGTCATTAGTATCAAAATTTTCGACTCTTGAAAAGTAATCATTGCTATAGCTGATAATTACCTTTGATTATTTACATCTTCACTCAAATCTCTCAATCTTTCTTGCATTTGCCTGTTATTTTTTAAAAACCAGGACATAAGAAATAATGATAGCAGCATTGGTTGCTTTACAGTATAGTGACTAGCAAGAAGAAAACCTAATTCGTTCATCCAAACTTCTTTCATCCATAGAAAGGTTTTCGATTTCTGCCTGCAGAGAAAACAAGAGAAACCAGAATAATGTTGCTACTCTATCTGAACCAAATAATGTACCAATGAAAAAAAAATCCAATACAGATTACCTGGACCCTTTACTGAAGTTGGTGGAGAGTATCAATTGATAAAATAACGACCAAATTATAATTAACAAAAAAATCATTCAAAGCAGGTTTGTTGTCTATACATACATGCAAAAGTGTACCATCCTTATCGACTTCCCCAGGTCTTGAAGGATCAAGTCCCCTGTCAAGCAAATCAATGGATCCTTGTCAAGTTCTTGAAATTATTTCCATTCCATGTATTGATTAGAAAATCCATTTTCTAATATTTCTGAGATGCTGAATGGACTTACTTCCAATGTATTCTGTTTTTCAGCTTCTTTTCAATAAGACCAATCCCTTCAAGGACATTGGTTATGTCATATATACGTCTTTTTTGCACCTGCATAGTTGAAATTCATTTGAGTTTCTGATACTTAACCAAAGGATGCGGTTTCATCTTTAATCACCTGCAAAGTGTCAGCTGCCTTGTTTAGATCGAGTTCACCATCCTCTGCATGCTTTATCAAAGCAATAAATTTCTTAGTCAAAAGACCTGAGAAGCATTGCGGACACCAATCAGCACTACACCTGTATGGCAACAGTCTAAAATAGTCACTCAAATACAGAGTATGATATTACTCAGGGAGCTATCGTAGCGGCAGCTAGCAGGCGTGAGAGGGGAAGAAGCATCTGCAAAATTCATGCAATGACTTGTCATTAGGTGTATGTAGTATGTACCAATAAAATCATCAAGAACAGCAAGGGTTTTATTGATAAGGACGATAGTACCACTCCAATCATTTAATATAAGAAATATTGTTTGCTCGCAAGTTCATAATTAGAAAATGTCTCACCGCCATTGGCTGTAGGGGTTGAAGTTAAAGACCTATTGTTCTTGGTAACCTTTGACCGACTATTCGCCCTTCCTCCTTTAGCAGACACTGGTGTGCGGAATGGACTACTCGGAATATCATTATATGCTGGACTTGCTTTCCACTCACTGGACTCAACTTCATTATTTTGATTCCCATTCTTCCGCTTCAAAGGCTGAGATAACATTATAAACACTAAAATCAGCATATGGAACAGATATCAACACAACACCCACACTGCACCTAAAACAAGAAATTACGACAAATAATTGATTCCGGTTCATGTTGCTGTACGATCAGTTTATGCAGAAGAAGCAGACCAAAAACAACTCAGGTTTCTTGAGCAATAGTTTATGAATGACAATAAAATCTTCAAGGAGCTGATACTAAAAAGATTGGCAAAACAAATGAAGGGTGGTTGGTCAAAACGAGTAAATAATATAAGACGTACTGAAGGATCCAACAATACTCGGTACATCTGAGGCAAAATTGTTAATTCTGCAGGAGCAGCTCGCATTTTACGTGATTGAAAGTCAATCTTTTCCTCCGTTCCCATAACAAAACACACAGATCCAAAAGGATAACAATCTTCACTCGTACCGCCAAGGGATTCTTGGCATTTAAATTTACAAAAGAGCAGGTCAAATAAAAACACATCCAACATTCACTAAGAAATTAATAGCACAGTAGAGTTAGACCAAATTCAGATAAATAAAAACAAAAAAGCAAAATATAACAGCATAGAAATACAGAGCAGAGCTGGAAATCAGCTAAACGCACCGGCGACTTGATAACCACAGCTTCAGAGAGGTGATCGGCAGCGGCGGCGGCGGCACGCGCCGGTGTGGAGAAACGGTGGTAGTCGTCAGGACAAACGAATGGCGGCTTCATGTGCGCAAAGGGGAGATGGCGCCTGATCGTCGGCGGAGGCGTCTGCTGGTGGTGCAGGATCTGGCCATTGGGAGGCGTCGCCGCGGCGTCGCGGCTCGGAGTACCACGGGAAGCCATGAGTGATGGTAAATCAAATCGGATCGAACAAATGAAAATTGAAGGAGGTTTGGGGAGTAGAGGTAGAAGAGGAGAAACGAGGGTTTTGAAGGAGGAAAAGTGTAGTGCGTGAAGTGGGTGTTTGTGTGTGTTGGGTAGGGAAGTAGAAAACGAGGAGGGAAGGGAAGGGAGGGAATTTTGGTTCGGATAGATGTGGAGGGAAGTGGAGAGAAGAAACAAATATGCCAAAAATGAAATCGATTTTATTTACATTTTGGTCCTTCATTTACTACTTCTCTTTCGTTTTAGTCCTTCTCTTTCATGTAAGTATAACCTAACAACCATTTATTCTAATATTTGCAATTATAGTGTACATTTTTCTGAGTATATAATTTTGAAATTTTGAAATCTCACATTTAGTACTTATTCTGGATTACAATATTAATAAATAAGACAATTAAGTTAGATACAGACATACAGTAGTCGGTCATAATTCAGTAGAAATATGGAAAAAACAATGTATATTATTTTTCCAAAAATTAAAGTCGTTAATGCGGATAGTTTATTAGCTTGGCGCTTATATTATTGATTAGAACAATTAATGCAGCTAATGGTTAATTTTAGGGTCGTTAATTATTCGGTATATATTAATCGGAATCGCTTAGTTAGAAATCGGGTTTTGAATTTACTGGTTGTGCCAATTATCTGATTGCCTATCGATTTGGTACGGCTTAAAAAATTATTATTTTTTCAATTCTTAAGAAAACAATTTGATATGCATGTTTTTATGATTTGATATAGTATATTTAAATTTAATCGGTTGAGTATTTTATAAAATATAAAATATTTTATTTTTAATATGTAATATAATAAATTGGTTACTAGCTCGGTACATACTAATTACTATCCGAATATATTGATTTTCAAATTGTACTAACCAAATTATTAACTGGAAAATCAGTTTTCGATTTGATATTGTTAGTATCGATTCTTCTTGAAAACGGTTACCAATTGATATTCCTATTTAGTTGAAGTCGTTTCATGTGTAAAAATCAATCGATTTTTGGACAAATTAATTTTGAAGGTTTTTATCATGTCACAAGTCGAGCTTGACCATCAATATTAAAACTCATGTCGAGTATCTTAATAACCTTAATTTGAGTATGGACAGACTAATTTTGAATTTTTTTTCTCATGTTGGAAGTTGAGTTTGACCATCAATATTAAAACTCCAGCCGAATTCAAAGACACAAATATCTTAATAATCCGATTTTTTTTTTAATGATAGAAGGACTCTTGCCGGATAACTTATCGCGCCATATGACATACCTAACCGTGACGTCGGGAGTTAAGTGGCAATTCTCAATATTTACATCTTTGTTATCATAGAGGCTTGAATTATGCTTAATTTGTACTGTTGGAAGCCAAGTAACTGATTATTTAATTATATATGTTGATCATTTTCACATCCTAATTATTTGAAATGTAAATTTTCGAAGTAACCTCCAAATGTTACTTTATCGAAATGTGCAATTATTTCAAAATAACCTCCAAATATATTATTTTATATTCAAAATATTTCAAAATTTATTTTGCAAAAAAAAAAAAGAAAAAAGAAAAGAAACGTTTTACCTGGAAAATTGAAGCAACGGAAAGCCCAACAGCGGAACGGCCCGGCCCATATGATTATAGCTCAGTCCAGTTAAACTAAACCCAACCAAGCCCACTCCTGCACAAAACGCCACAGTTTGGTCACTTATCTTCTCCTTCTCTTAAAACCAGTCTCCGCCTTAAGATTCCCAAACTACTCTGCTACTCATTCATCGTTAGAGAGAGAGAGAGCGACAGCTCACAATTCAGAGATAATGGCTTGCTCAGCTGGTGCTTCAATGGCTGCTATCATCCCATCAAATCTCACTCCCAAAGCGTATATTTCTTCCCAAAAGCCGGTTTCCTTGCGGCCCGGTTCTCTCCCTTCTTCCTTCTCCGGCAGGCCCGTTGTGTCCCGCACCCCTCGCTCTCTCTCTTCCGCTTCCTCGTCAAGGCGGAGCAGCTTGGTTGTTCGCGCCGTAAGCTCGCTCTTCACATTTATATTTATGCTGACCTCCTCTAATTTAGAGTGTGGCATATGCAAATGCGTCTCCAACTTCAGTCGTGTCTGGGATTTTGATTCGAATTTGATTGGTTTTTAGCTAAAAGATATTTTGGCAACTGGTTTTCTAAGTGGTTTAAGATCCTTAGTTTTTTCTTCCCCAGTATTTTGTACTGTGACGCGTTATACGAAATCTTAGTGGCTTTTGATTTCCGAAATGCGGCGTCTCTTTCGAACTGATTATACTGGTTGAGTTGGTTTTTTTCTTAACCTCTGAACAATGGGGTCAATGTTATTATGAATGGAACTGATTTTCTCGGTCTCACTGTCATTCTCATTTATAGGGTTTTATAAATATTGGGTCTTTATGTGATAAATTGAAATATGTTTGGCTTGCTTTATATTCTATAAAAGCGGGTTGATATGTTTGAACTGGAAATTGCTTACAACATATATTTATGCATGAATTGGGCGTAAAGTGACAGTCAAGTTCATGAAAAGAGTCAGATTCTATTATGTTCTTGAAATTTATGGGAAAATATGAAGCTTAAGCATTTCTCAGTTTTCCAATCAATGTATCCTAATTCACACAGCGGAACTGAAAAAGTTGATGATGCTTGTGATATTTGAGATCATCATCTTGGTCAGTACTACTACTAATTACTAATTTCCTTTTTGTCACGATTTTATCTCCTTATACAGAGTGACCTTCCGTTGGTCGGAAATGTAGCTCCAGATTTTGAGGCAGAAGCTGTTTTCGATCAGGAATTTATCAAGGTACAAACTGCCATAGAATTCTGGCTGAGTTGTTAAACCATGAATTCTTCTGTTATTGAATATGCTACATGTTGAATCATTTATGTAACTCTACTTGTTTTTGTTCGCAATAATGCTTTTAACTTTAAAGTATATTCATACTCAACCTTGAAGCTATCTATTCACTACTGTACTAACTCATGTTATATTTTGTGAAGTTGAGAAAAAGAATCAAATTGTATAAAATATTGGGTGTCTTTATTCACAGCAATTATCAGAAAATAACTCAAAGCTAGAGCTGACAGAGATGCATAATTAATTTGTCTAGATTGAGCTATTTTTCTACCATTTTCAACAATAGTTGCTCTTTGTTGCAGGTTAAACTCTCTGACTATATCGGGAAGAAATATGTTATTCTCTTTTTCTACCCATTGGATTTCACCTTTGTTTGTCCCACTGGTAAGTCCAAAATTGGGATTTGTTCCCAAATTGACTATCATTGTACTGGTGATTCCTGGAAGCTCTACTAACTTATCGTTCCCATTTCAGAGATCACTGCTTTCAGTGACCGCCATGGAGAATTTGAGAAGTTGAACACAGAAGTATTGGGTGTATCCGTAGACAGTGTGGTATGTATTAATTTTTTACTTCTATGTTCCAGCACCTGGTCGAGATTTTCATGTCCATAAACAGTTTGATATAATTACTTCCTAACATCTTGTCAAGTATTGGGTGTATCTGTAGACAGTTTGGCATGTGTATTACTTTCTACTTCTAACATCTTGTCGAGATTTTCATGATCAGAACATGACAGCTCTTTATGCTACTTTCTCTTAATTTAATCTGGATTTTGGTTTACAGAGTGGGTTCTTATAAATTTTCTTCATATGATTCTCTAAAAAAGTCTTATAAAATCCTAGTGGCTTTGACTATGTAGTGACTGGTTGCTTAATTTTCCTGTAGTTTTCCCATCTTGCATGGGTTCAAACTGACAGAAAGTCTGGTGGTTTGGGTGATCTGAATTATCCATTAGTTTCTGATGTGACCAAATCAATTTCAAAATCATATGGTGTGCTCATCCAAGATCAGGTATGTAATTCAAAATATGCAGTTATGGGGTCTTGATTCCATATTGTTAAGTTAATCCACTGTGGTTCAGCATCCTTGTCCATCTATGATTTGAACAATGAAGCTCCCATGCTTTGAGAAAGAAAAAAAAACTTCCACTAATTATGCTATAATTAGATATTTAGATTTATACCCCAAATTATTAGGTTGTGATGCGCAGCTTTCTCTTTTGAGAATTGTTATGTTACTATATATCCGAGGATGAAAAAACTTCGTGTTTCCAAAGCATTCTGTCAGTTATTGAATATAAATGGAGCTGATTTAGCATGCCTATCCATCTCTCTTGAAGCTGTTTACTGTGGTATGATGGGGCAAATAGGGTGAAAGGCTTGGAGTCGAACTTTTTTCGTTTTCACCATTATTTCCTGAAATTAGATCAACCCTCAAATGTGATCAAAGAAGGGCAGCTGCTTAGTTATTCTAAATCTTTCGAATAATCTGTATTAGGGAATTGCTTTGAGAGGACTCTTTATCATCGACAAGGAGGGAGTTATTCAACACTCCACCATCAACAATCTTGCTATTGGCCGCAGTGTTGATGAAACACTCAGAACCCTCCAGGTACTGTAACATGATCCTCTCTCTCTGTCACTCTCTCCCTCCCTCTCCTCTGATGGTGACATGTTATGCAGGCTTTGCAATATGTGCAAGACAACCCAGACGAGGTGTGCCCTGCTGGATGGAAGCCCGGGGAGAAATCCATGAAACCTGACCCTAAGCTCAGCAAGGAATACTTTTCTGCAATCTAAACAGAGCAGACAGTCTTCATGTTATGTGGTTGTTATAGAGAGATGTCATTGAAAACTTTTGCTGTCATCCCTTCCTTGTAACAATTCTTTTCTTTAACTTTATGGTGTTTGTTGGCCGTTGATTTCCAGCAACATTATTGTAAAATGGAATAAGGCTGGTTGCCTCTTCTACTCTACTGTGATCTCATTTTTTGCTTTGAAATCAGTAGCATTGGCTATCAAAAGAATATATGCTGGCCCAATGGGCTTTCTTAGGATCCACAATTAGCCCAATATTAGGCCCAAATTAATAAACATTTATTAAAATTTTCAACTTATTGTTGGAAAAAGGTTTGGTAAGAAAAATCATTTATATTTCTTGTGACTAAGATATTTTCATATATTACAATAAATTAAACGAGTTCAAAATATAATTTCATAACTAATTGGAGTCAAATTATTATTATTTTTTTAATAATAATATTCCCCGTGAAACTATAGGCATAATTTATATGCATTTAACTTCAACCTAATATTCACATGTACGATGTCATATGATTCATGCTATTCTCGATTTTATATTTTTCATCTCGATTATTATGTGATATTTTAATATTATAATCAGTGATTAAGAATCTTAGCCTATTATTTCTCAATGATTGTGTGATTAATCTATTAAAAGCACAAGAACAAGTACAAATAATAAAAAATAAATTATAAAATATTAAATATAACAAAAATCTCAAAGCAAGAAGCAGATACATAAAGAAACAAGTTTTTTCTTCTTCTTTTACCACTGTTCCCAGCTATACTACATATGCAGGCAGCATATACCAAGTTTAAGGTTTCTGGGAATGCTCCAAAAGTAGAAAAAGATTAAGAAAAAAAGGAGAAGTTACTGTGCTTGTGCCCCTTCTTCCTCTGCCAAAATACAGACATACTATATATATATATATATATATATATATATATATACTAAAGTCTAGAATGTTCCATAGCCACCAAAAGTCCAAGTCCATATTTGATCTCCTAATCACGTTGTGTAATTGAGAATCTCAACCTCCTCCCATATCAATTTCGAAGTTATTTCATCACATTCCGGAATATACTCCTGCAACAACAAAAGAAGAAGAAATTAATCACCAAAATTAGAAGAAAAATAAAATAAAATAAAATATAATGGTTTATTTATGTAAAATAAGTATAGTAAAGTACCTCAAGCTCTCTGACTAACTGTTTAGGAGTGGGAGCAGACACAATAATTTTACGAGCAATGGGAGAAATAAAGCCTTCATCAACGGCCTTATCAAGAAAACTCAGCAAAGAATTGTAGTATCCCTCCACATTCAATAGCCCCACCTGCATTTCATTACATTAATCAAACATCAAACTACATTAATTAATTAAAGACTTGATTTTCTCCGATTTGGATGGAGATTCCCAAATGGGAATTGCTAATTAATATGTATACCAAATCTTGTTCGATCTTTCCATGTGAACCTTGGCTAGTTCCACTTGCATATGTACATGCTTTTGTTTTATCCACTTTAGAGTTTTGATTTGAGCCAAGATTAATTGAAAAGGGACATTCAATAAAGATGTTAAGTTTGTTGCATGCTTGCATTAACCATTATTTAATTATGCAATAATGGAAGCAAGTGAAAAGGGATGAGTAGATTTTATACTGGTTTTCTATGGATGCCAAGCTGAGCCCATGTAATAACTTCAAGCAACTCTTCAAGAGTACCATAGCCACCTATGCATAACCCAAAAATCATAAGGAAAATCACACACACACACATATATATATGTATGTATGTATGAGAGAGAGCTATATATATATGTGTGTGTGTATACCGGGAAGGGCAATGAAAGCATCAGCTTGTCGAGCCATCTCAGCCTTCCTCTGGTGCATATCAGACACTGCTCGTACTTCGCCTACAGTTTCTCCAGTTATCTACAACTTCCAAATAAATTACATCATCAACATCTAACTAATTCATTCATTCCAACATAATATATTCATCTCTAACCATAACATTACCTCTCGAGGCATAAGAGTTCTTGGAATAACTCTGCAACACAAACAGTAATAACAAGATTCTTGAATTAGCTAATGCAATTATGTTCCTAGATGTTAATTTGGTTTCAAAATAAAGATATACCACTATTTACTAGATGTAACTTGTAAGCCACCACAAGACTTTCATGCAAGCAGACAAGTAATTTGGCTTTTATCAACTTATCAATTTTTTATACTTTTAGAAAATGTCCTGATTAATTTATAATAATTTTATTGTGCATGTAGCAATGTGAGTAAGCATATATCTGCGTAGTGGGAAAGAAGAAAAGATGGTGAGAGGAGAGGGGAGAAGAGTTTGATCACATAATGTATGTCTGGCTTTGGGTGGTAAAAATTAAGGACCAAGTACAGTACTCAGTACCTTTGATGGAATTAGACAAGAGTTGCATTGCATGGTCTCATTCTCTATATAATTATAATAGGAGTATTAGTTTTATTAGGAAGAAACTCAGTCTTGCATGCATGATGCATAGAAGCAAACAAAAGATAGAAAGCGATGATGAGGCAGCTATATATGTAGGGAGAAATGATGGCTGTCTCTTGAAACTCCCCCTCTTTACTTGACACGCACTTGACATCTAACTAGACCTAGAATGAAGCTCCTACCTACTGTGTCTTGTGTGTGTGAGTGTGTAAGAAAGAGAGAGAGATAGTAATAGTAATAGTACCCTAGAACATGGCGCCCACCATCATGAACTGCTTGAGAAACAAGACCCATAAGCCCCACGCTTCCACCTCCATACACCAAATCAATCCTTCTCTCCACCTTCATTCCATATATATTTAACACACAAACAAAAAGAAATTAATTAATTAAATAACCCATTCATAATAGGTGCATGCATGACAAAATAATTAATAACCAAAACGACTAATTAAGCTTGGTTTAATTACAAGTAAGTATTTAGAAATAGAGGAGAAAATATGGGACACGCTTGAGACAGTGATGATATGAATAGGGCACGTTTGGTTCCCCATTCAAAGGCACTCTTCCACATCTCTTTCTTTTAAATATAAAACTAGGATCATGCAAGAAGTCTGCTCTCAACTACATACACATTACAGCTAGCATCTCTCCATCATGCCAAACGACGATGTTATCTTAAACCCCAAAATGTAAATGCCAACAATGAAATTAAGAATACTCAAAGCTTTTACCATCAACAAACAAGCTAGTGTGTAAGAACCTTAGAAAGAAGAAGCATGGCAAACATCAGACTCAGAGGGGAGATTGACACTAGTAATTCAACATGAACATACTAGAAAACACACACACACACACAGAAAAGAAAAGAAAAGAAAAGTGACAGTATTTGATGCATGGTTTTTACCAGTTCTTTTCCTAACTCGACAGCTGCTTCTTGGTAGCTAGGTTTTTTGCCAGAACTGCTTCCACAAAAAACACATATTTTTTTAAATCTTGATTCTTTCTCCATCTCCATTTCCAATTTCTTATCACTTTGTGTGTGTGTTGTATGTGATAATTTGAAGATGAAGGATGTCCTAAAACTGTGGAGAAGTGAAGAATGAGAACTGAGTAGCATTGCAATAGGTTTTATACCAAGTACAACCCCACCCCCTATCCACCCCCTCCTTAATTACTAATACTACTATGTCTAAAGTTTTGGAAAGAGATGGCTTCATTGGTTGTGTAGTGTTAATGCCTACATATTGCAAGAGAGTTAAATGCAGCCAGA
>JAPKLX010000010.1:21295-44771 GCA_026898415.1 Leonotis leonurus
TTCAAAATTGCATTGTTATTTACGTGGTTAAAAGAAAAGTCATAACAGGTTGGTTTAGTGAAAAGCTACAAAACCTTTTATTTTCATCTTTTGGGATTTAAAATTTTTATTTCATTATATTATATTTTTGTTCTATTTAAAGAGTGTATTCAACCGGTATCTATGACTATTATTACATAATTCAAATTTATTGTTACGAAAATGGTTAACATTTTTATCTTACATGAATTTTAATAAAAACGTGTAATAAATAGAATTTAGATTCTCTTTTGATATATTATTTTAAATTAAATTATGTGTAGTGAGAACTTATTATAAATGAAAAATTTTTAAATATAATTTATATTTTAATGTCAGTAAAGACCTTTACTCCAATAATAGTAATATTAGTACTTTGATATTAAATAATATTACTAAGTACTTTCAATAACTAAGATTCGGTGGGAATGTGATTATATCGTTTTCTGAAAAGCTTGTAAAACAAAGCCACTTCTCTTTCTTTCTCTTTTTCTTGAGGTAAAGAGCTTTCACTTTTGGATAAAGGCTAAATATAGATCGACATTTTAAAAAAGGAAAAATAATGTAGCCAGATTGACATGTCTCCACAAATCAAAACTACTAATAAAATTTCCAAATAGTGCATGCTGCATAAAAATTCTACAATAATTATATATTATTAGTAGACGAAAAATTTAATATATGTACCAAATTCAATTTCAAAGAAGAATGGTGAATTGGGTTTTCCAATGATAACTAAAACTTCTGAATTAATTATTAGTAGATGTTTTAAAACACATTTTTTTCTCGACCAGTATTTGATAAAAAAGGAATATTTTTATAAGTAGTTTAAATTTATTTCCAAAGTGATTAAATAGTGCAAGTTACAATATTCGAGAAGGGCAAAGTAGAAAATAGTGGATGTTTTTATCTCCATTTCTCAAGAAATGGTGAACAAATCAATCAGTCAATTTTGCATAAATCAAGCAAAAGTGCAATCATTAGATTTGTCAGTGTAAACATCAAGTTAAGAGCCTTCTTTTTGTTGACAATGGAATTTAATGCTGCTTTCAGAAAATTTACATATCAGTTTCAAATTTAAGACAATTATTTTTCTATATAAAAATAAGCTCATAGAGTTTTTGATACAGTTTAGTGCTTATTTGAAGAAATATTGCAATTAAAAAATTGAAACAAGGATATTAAGAATGTCAAGAGCTGACATCAAGAAGTTTTCTTTTCTGTCTGCAACCAAAATTCGATAGTTTCCATTACATAACCACACATCGCTGTTGCTTGTGAAAATCATGAATAAGGATAATGTGAAGTTCAAAACACCACCATAAGGTTTTTTAACAAAATAGGCATAATATTCTGAGACGCATTGATCTTCAATGGTACCTGCTGCTGCGATCTCTATCACGATCTCGTTCCCGACCATAGTCTCGGTCTCGATCGTAATCATAAGCTCGATCTCTATCCCTGCGCCTATCGTGATCTCTACTTCTATGCCTGTCTCTCTCCCTGTCTTCTCGGTCTCTTCCCCTATCCTTGCTCCGTTCTCTCTTATCCTTGTCACCTGCTGCAGCCAATAACGTCGCCAATGTCAAAGGTAATATAGGCATATAGATAGGTTGCTATCATTTTGGACTCCAATAGTAATGATCAGATAGATCGATACCCAGTTCATCGACCTCCCAGCCTGCACGCCCAACTCCAGGAACTCCCTGAGTGGTTTCAGCTTGTGTCTTGGCGCGGAACTTCTTCTTAAGATTGCCAAACTCATCATACATTTCACCATCATCCTGCAATCACGAATATCCAGATTAATTGCCTCAGCTTATGTTGACTGAAGCTGAGGTATACTGCTAATGAAGGTTGAAGATTACTTACTTCTGCCTCTCGTCGGCGCCTTTTTGTCTCTTCTATTTCTTCTTCATCTAGTTCCTTGTAGCCTCCACCACGTCCCCCTCTAATTAAAAAGCAAACTCTCAAATGAGACTAATATTCAGCCTCAGACCAGCATATAAAGAAAAAGATCATGATAAAACGAGATACACTTAAAAGTAAAAGGACATCTATTTCTTGAAAACCAACTCCCTACAAGCATACAAAATTTAAAAAACTAAAATATAAAAATCAGAAAAAAATAAAATAACAATAACTTTCTAATTCTAAACACTAATTCCAATCCATATGTTCTGACAAAAGAAAAAAAAATTACTTGAGGAAAAAATGAAAATATAAAGTTCAGGTAACACAAATATTACTGTCATTGGCTATAGCATATAGCATCAGATGCAATAGTCCAGGGATAAAAAACAAAATAATCACTTACCTTACACCTCCCTCGCTTGTTCCAGGCTTATTGGTATTGCAGATGTTACATTTTGTACGCTTTGCCCAATTAATATTTCCACACCTGAATCATGCATTCATGAAGTAAGCAGACTGGAAAGCATGTATATCTTGTAAAATTAATAAAAAGGAGAGCAAGCATCATCCATGAAGTAATGGAGAACAGAGGAGCCACAATAATAAAGATCTCCTGAATTGCACCTCATATAGAAATTTGCAAATCTAATGAAGAATTTAATATGCCGATGCGTTACCTATCACAACACTTCAAATACCAGAGCCTATACCCTGGAAGGTACACATCTTTTCATATCACATGTTCTCAATCATGTTAAAATTGCAACCATGTATAACTCATATAAATAATAGTAGTTTTGTTTACCATTAGTTACTAGTTCTTGGATAAAAAGTGGGAGAGTATCACTAAGCAAGATTGTACGCATTCTTACATTGGACAAGACCAATCATTCGGACCAAAAAGTCCTCCTCCAGCAGCGCCAACTGCACGGGCAGGCCCTCCTGCTTCAGGATTACCACGACCCCTTCCTCGGCCACCACCCATTGCTCCTCCACCAGCGGCTCCAGCAGGGCGTGCAGTTCCGCAGCGGTTGCACACACCTCGAAATGCAAAGTTCACATTGCCACAACTGCCCACCAAAAAGTATAAGATATTGTTTGCACTAACATTGCCATATTGAGACATTTTTTTAGAAGAACAAGTACGAGCAGCTCACCCATAATCGCATCACAGACCTTGTATTCGTGCACAACCAATCTCCATCCTGTTGCCATGGCTTCCCTGCAGCATCCCCTCGACCTCTACCTCTTCCCCCTCCACCATTTGCATCCCTGGATCCTTCATCCACATCATTGACATCAGTAGTCATAACTGGTTCGTCAACAACAGCATGATTCACAGAGTCATCCTTATTCTTTGACTCTGCCATAAAGACTCCAATTGTGGCTCCATGGAATTCTTTATTGTTAAACCATTCAACAGCAGCCAATGCAGCATGTGGATCCTCATACGTGACTGTGGCATCTCCTTTGGGCTCATTTGTCACCTTATCATGGTATAGCCATATCTTAGGGCGCCCAGTTCGTTTGTCTTTCTACATAGTAGAAGTTTACTTCAGTTAAGCAGCCAATGACCACTCACGCGGACACAAAACTCAAGTGTAGAAAAAGGCAAAAAGAATGAATTTATGCAGGGAAACATCCTATAATGATCAAGACCTTTTAAAACCAGGTACATTTGTCAACATTAAATAATGTAAAGGCATTCTTTAACGTAGACAATAGAAAGGCATTGCCAAAAGTTGTACAAACTTGTTATGGTAATCCACTAGTGAGATCCAAACTAACGTATATATAAAAAAAAAAAGAGTAGAAGCTCCAGAGCCAGTTACAAGCGAAACCACCAGAAAAACCATACCTTCAGCAAACCAATAGTGCCGAAGTGCTCAGCCAACATCGTCTCATCAGTACCAAATGGTAGATTACAAACATAAACAGACCCGTTCGTCGGTGCTCCTTTTCCAGAATAGTTGGCCATTCCGCTACAATTTCATGAAGCGCCGCGCCACAGCAAAAATTCACACACCAAATCACCACTATATCAAAACTGCACCAGCTGACAAACAGGCAGAAGCAGAGAAAAAAACATAAATTCCATTAAAATTCTAGCGCTGCATGAATGTTAGGGCATAATTAAGGCTAATAATCACATTAACAAAATTTTAGAAAAGAGACACTTTTTAGGGTTGGGGTTTTCTATGAAAACTGCAAAAAAGATGAAACACTAAGAATAAATAGAACCTGATTTCTCCGCTGGTGGCGCCGCCGTCGTTGCAGATTTACTACCGGTTGAGGTAGATGAGAAAATAAATGGGGATTTTTGGCCGCGAAGGAACCGAGTCGATCGCAGATATAACCCCTGGGATACCACCGTAATTAATCTTACATCTGAAGGTTATTTTGGTCTCTTGAAAAATCGTAGGCCCACAACTTGGAGGACCAAAAACTAAAAGCCCAATTAAGTTTTTCAGCCCATATTATAGTAACTGGGCTTCGATAAAAATCCATAGTTGGGCTGAAAATAGCCACGTGCCTATTACGCGGCCCAATATTGCCATAGGCCCAATTTCATAAAACTTTTGTATATTTATCCTCAACAAATAAACTTTTAATGCAGATATTCGCATTTAAAATATTACACGTGATTCTAACTTCTAAGCATGCAATATGTTTATTATATAGCATGAGAAATCCATAAATGCAAAAAATATGACAATAATTAATTATGATATGATTAACCACACTGTTATATAAAGCCCCACAAAATATAAAAAAATGTAAACTGGCATCAACCTTGACTTACTTACCCACATATTTAGGCATTAAGAAGGAGAGAAAATGATTTCATACCCAGAATTGGTTGGAAATTATTATGTATATGAGTTTAACGTATCAAGTAATGCAAGTATTAAAGTATCTGTAGATGGTAATGCTTTGGTGGTAGTAGAAAAGTCTGGAAATGTGCGTACAAACCATAATGGCCCTCTGGATCGTGCCTTGATGAATTGTTATACCAGGCAAACTGAGCGCAGCGATGATGGCAAGTTGTTCAGAGTCTTCTTTCCAAAGAAATAATCAAATTCTTCAAGATCAAAGTCTTTGTTTGAGGCTGCAGAATCAAATATATATATATATAGATGCATGAGTAGTACTGTTCTTTATACTTGATGAGTTTCCCTTTGGTTTTAGTTATAATATATATATATATAGATATAATTTGTCTCGTGTGGTTTCTTTGAGATGGGCAGTTTTGGCTCGTGTTGTGATACTCTAATTCTGTTTATGTTGATATATTTTTTATTTAACTGACTTTATTATAATAATAATATATGTTTAATGTAAATGGAATTATGAGTATAAAATGATAGGTCCTTTAATGGTGAAACATGGAGGTTTTGCAAGGCTCGTGCAATATCTGAGAGAGGGAATGCGTAGTTATTGTAAAATGTACTTTTGAAGTATACATCTATAGATACAAAATCTTGAAATAGGATTATAACTAATCATTAAAATTAGAAAGTAAAAGGCTATCATGTAGTATTAGATTCGTTTTGTTCAAACGTAGTACAGGGCTTTCGTCACTTTAATTGCAGAAACTTTTGCAATTCAAATTGTGTTGGTGTTCACATCTAAGGCAAAAAATATGTCTAAAAGAAAGTCCATAATTAGTGTAATATATATACCTTTACCAATTACATTTAAAATTAAATCAAGGCAAAAGGTGCATCAAAGGAAGAGTTCCACTATCTCATATATCTCTTTGAATTGGTGAAAGATTAATATTTAAATTTATACAGAAACAGAAACAAGTCTATATATCAAGAAAGAGTGCGAGAGTAAAGCTTATTTATTTGCCTTTGGACCCCAATAATTTTTTTATTTGCCTCATATGCAAGAAAAGAACAACACTACTCGTTTTAACTTCCTCCTTAAATTCCACAAACTTCTCAATCTCTCAAAATCTAGTTCTGAGATAATTTGATGTTCACTCACTACTATACATATATATACATGCATCATAAATCCTAGATTTCCTTTTCCTCTGCTTTTAATTAGTTTTTCAATTCCGAAGCTATAATCAACAAAAAAAGAACATTAGTATTAAGATATATAGAAAGAAAGGAAATGAGATCAGGTGGTGGCGCAGTGCAGCAAGCGCTGAGTTTGGAGGCGGCGGCGGTGGTGAAGCAAGCTGTGGTGGTGGCGAAGCGGCGCGGGCACGCGCAGGTGACGCCGCTGCACGTGGCGAACGCGATGATGGCGGCGCCGGCGGGGCTTCTCCGCGGCGCGTGCATGCAATCGCACTCCCACCCGCTCCAGTGCAAGGCCCTCGAGCTCTGCTTCAACGTGGCGCTCAACCGCCTCCCCTCCGCCGCCGCATGCAACCCCATCTTCTCCCACCACTCGCAGCACCCCTCCATCTCCAACGCTCTGGTGGCCGCCTTCAAGCGCTCCCAGGCCCACCACCGCCGCGCCGACAATCCCCCGCCGCCGCCGCCGCTCGCGACGGCGAAGATCGAGCTCGAGCAGCTCATCGTCTCGATCTTGGACGACCCCAGCGTGAGTAGAGTGATGAGAGAGGCCGGCTTCTCGAGCACCCAAGTCAAGAACAACGTCGAGAAAGCCATCTCCAAACAAGATACCAACCTCCCAATCCTCGACCACCACCGTCCTTCATCCCCTCCACCACCTACAAATCCCGATATAAATCAAACCGAAAATGACAATGACGTCAACACCATCATCGAAACCCTTCTCACGAACAAGAGAAACCGGAACTTGATCGTGATAGGAGAGAGCATTCCCAAGGTGGAGAAGACAGTAGAGCTGGTGATGAAGAAAATCAAAAGTGAAGTAAAATTCATAACCTTCCCGCCATTTTACACCTTCTGCAACGTCCGGAGAGAACTAGTGCAGCAGAAGATCCAAGAACTGGCAGTGGTGGTGAAGGGAGCAGTGGGGAAAGGGGTGGTTGTGTACTTGGGAGATCTGCACTGGATCAGTGAGTATAGGGTTAATGGTGCAGAGAGAGAGAGAAGAAGCAGCTACTGCTCTGTGGAGCACGTCATCATGGAGCTTGGGAGATTGGTGTCAGAATTTGCAGAAATCGGAAGGCTTTGCCTAATGGCAATCGCCACTTTCCAAACTTACATCAAATGCAGAAATGGTTACAATTCTCTCCACATGCTTTGGCGATTGCATCCTCTTACAATTCCTGCAAATGCTCTAAAACTCAGCCTTGCATCTCATAGGTCCATTAATATTCATATTTGATTTTGGTTTAATTCCAAGTTGTTCGATTTGTTAATGTTTAGTGATTTGTGTTCGTGATCAGTGGTAATGAACATGAAGGTGGAGAAGATCAAGATTTGCAAAGTGGGCCCACATTATCATCAAGTACTCTACCACCTTGGCTCAAGCATCAAAGTAGAAGACTTTCTATCTACAATGATCAGGTCATTATTTAATCTCACTTTTTTTCCCCTATATTTGAAATGGTGAAAGTCTCTTATGATATAATATATATGCTTTAATTTTGGGTTAATTTTATATTGCAGAATTGTGAGCCATTAAAGGAAGTGTCCAAGAACAGACAACCTAAACCACTCGAAAGAACTTTAACCATGTCTTCTCCATCACCCTCTTCTTCCACATCTTGTTTCTCAATTGACCAACATCAAAACCCTTATTCCACCACCAATAACTCTCCTTCCTCAGAAAAATTCAAAGAGTTCAACGCCAGCAACCTCAACACACTGTGCAATGCCCTAGAGGAAAAGGTTCCATGGCAGAAACAAATCATTCCCGAAATAGTAGGAACCGTATTGCAATGCAGATCGGGCATGCTACGACGAAAAGAATCCGTACAAGGCTCTAACCTTGATTCTAAAGAGGAAACATGGCTATTTTTCCTCGGACCCGACGTACGAGGAAAACAGGAGATTGCAAGAAATTTGGCTAAATGTGTGTTTGGCTCGTATTCGGACTGCGTCTCCATGAGGATCAAGAGGTTTGCTCGAGAAGTTTCATCGAATCCGCATCGAGTGTTTTTGTTGGAGGATTTGGAGTTAGTGGATTGCTGGTGGAGAATGAGGATAAAGAGGGCGATTGAGAGGGGAAGAATGAGCAGTGAAGATGGTGAGGAAGTTAGGTTGTTCGACGCCATTGTTGTGTTGAGTTGTGATTCTTTGAAGAAGCAAGTGGAAATTGGGAGCGATGTTAGTTTGGATTTGAACATGTCTTTGGGCGTTGATGATACTATTGAAAATATGGAAGCCTTGGGTGATTTAGGGATTACACAAAATGTGGATAGGCTTCTAGTTTTCAAAACCTAATTAGGACTTGTAAGTCTATGTATATTTTGTTTTTATGCGGTAAGAAGGAATATGTTGATAGTTCCATTTAATTAGATTCATTTAATTTTGAGACGCAATTGTTTGTTTTTTTAAACTCTAATCAAATAATGTGTTATCGTTTAATTAAATTAATTCTTTTTGAATTCTAATATATAATGTGTTATTCGTTTTATTAAAATAAAAGAAAATGGCACATTCTTGGACACAGTATATGTTATCTCAAATGATCTAATTATATATATATATATATATATATATATATATAAATTAAGGGAAAATTAATGTTTCCATTTGTATATTAAGATTTTTTTTTTATGTTTATTTGGGCTTTGCGGTCTTTCTCTTTCAAAATTAAATCAAAGCTATCCTAATAAACGAAAATGCGAAAAGAAAAAGAAGATAAAAGACCAATTAAAGTGTATAGTAATAAAACAAAAATAAACAAGAAAAGTAAATTAAAGAGACAAATATAATTTGCTTTTCTCTTTTAGTTTCTACGAGGCCAGAAAGAAAAAAAAGTTTCACTGACCAAGCCTTACCAGATTTTAAGTTTCAACAAATAGCTTTCTATTTATTAAAGAAAAAGTACAAGCTATATATTTAGTAAAAGAAAAAAAAAATTATCCATTCTTTTAATACATAATCTTCTTATCTTAATATCCCTTAAAACAAAGAAAAAAAAAACATATGCTTTTAGATCAAGATTCTGTATTTATATAACATGTTATAATTGAATTAATATATCTAATTAAGTTTAGCATATAATCGTATGTGTGAATATCCCAAACTTAACCATTGAGCAAAGAAGTAAAGAAAGAACTCCACTTAATAAAGAAAGAAAAAGGGAAAAATAAAGAATAAAAGAAACAAATCTTCCATAAGAAAAGAGAGCACTACTTTTCATGTTTTGTGAATCAACTTTTTCTTGTTTTGATTTTAGAAACCCAACATTCTTATCTTTAGAAAGCCACTATAGGTGATAAACACTAGTTTCAAAGTAATTATAATGAGTCAAAAGGAAAAGTGTAAAATGGTTTGAAGGATAAAATAGCTAGAGAGATATATAAGAATCTACCTTTCTAAAGATTAGAAACATAGAGAATTGAGTATATTGATAAAAAGAGGATATATATATTCTCTGATTTTGAATTTATCGATCCTACAAATTAATTAAAAATAAAATTAAATATTACAAAATAATCATATATCATGATCGGCTGAGATATTAATTACAAAATTAAGTTAAAATATATAAAATTGAAATTGAAACTTATTAGTATTAATTACGAATTTTAAATTAATATTAAATTAAGTAATATATATCCAAAAAAAAACGAAATTATAAGGCACAAGGAATCTAATTTTATTTCAAAAGCAAGAAGGAATATACTCTTGGTGTATTTAATACAAATGAAGATAGAAAAGTGGAGAGCCCTTTTAACGCAAAGTTATTTTCCCACTCGTGTATTATGCTAAAAAGACTACTTTATTACTCAACACCACTTTTAACCACCTTTACAAAATGGCTTCACCTTTTACATCGGTTGACTCACAAGTCACAACCATTCTATTTAATTAATTTAATAGCTTGATTAGAGATTAGTAACTTATTGCAATAAATTATGTTAATTTTGTATTAATAGATTAAACATTATTTGATGGAACGAGTACCCGGACACGGATTTTATCTCCACCACTAGATCCGAAATCGAATGAAGAGTGTTCATTTTTAATACTTAATTTTAATTTTAATGAAGAGTCTTAATTTTAATTTTAAGACCATTAAATTATAGTATTAACTTAATATATATTGTGTATTTAGTATTTTAAAAATTTATGAACGAACTAAAACAACAAAATAAAGAGAAATTCAGCCCAAACACCATATGCCCCAAAAGAGACATGATCTGACAACATAATCGAGGTTTGGGCCAATAGCTAGGTAGGGTTGTTAAATTGGCCCAACAAGATACTTAGTTTAAGCCCACACTCAATATTTGCCCCTCTTTATGCAAATATCACAAGTCATAACCAAGTTAGAGCTATCCTATATAAATGTCTAATGCTAGCCAATCTTATACATGAAAACTAGTCCACATATCTTAATTAGAGAGTATTTTGCTAAGGTTATTTTAGAGAGTTTATAAGTTCTTGTAGCTTATAATTTGTCAATGTGTTTAGATAAACGAGTTTATAAGCTATTTTAAAGTGATATAAAAGGTTATTTATGTAATTTTGTTGTAGCTTATAAATTTATGGTGAAATAAGTTGTGGTAGAGCTACTTATTTTTTAAACAGCTTATAAGTTCCAATAGCTTATTTTTACAACTTATAAACTCTCAAATAGCTTAATTTGCCAAACACTTTAAAAAAACTTATAAGCTCCTAAACAGTTTATAAGTTGTTTTAAAAAACTTATAAGCTCAGCCATTTAGGCTCATTTACTAAAATATGACTGCATAAGTCTTGATTAGGAGTAGTGTAGTGTAACAAGGACATGAGCTTTGTTTTATTGCATAGTGGACGAAGAAATAAAGACTCAAACGCTATTCATGTACCAAGTCAATAAATATAAGAAAAATAAAATCAATTGTTAGGATTTAGGAATATCAAGTCCAAAATTTGAACAAATGTAAAGTTTTTGGAACCTCTCTACCAAGTCCAATAAATCGACTCCTTTCATATTTTAAAGATTCAAATATATAAAAAGGATACATCGTACGCTGTCAGCATAAAACACTATGCAATTCATTACTTGCATGAAATAAAATACAAATTTCAGCATTGTATTGTTCAACTATAATTCTTGCTTATTTTTTATTTCATCAAAATAGACCTTATATATGGTTCCTTATGCTATTAAATTTAAAGATCCTATTATAGACATTAATTTTTTATTATTGAATCAATACACCTAAAATGTTTCTTTTAGTGGATGTGAAGCAACCAACATCAATATATATATTTTAAGATAATCTCTAATAGGGAACAAATCGTACTTATTTGGAAATATAATATGTTTAAACTTTAAAGTAGTTAATGGTAGATTTGACATCCATGTTATATTTTTGAGCTTTCAAAGTACATCACTAAATCAAATTTTATTAAAAGAATCAAATCATCGCAAACTCACATATTTTAATTTAATACGTTACGATTAACTCCATATTAAAAATCATCCATACTAGTAATATACTATCTTATCTTAGGAACTATTGTTTTACTAGTCAAAATATATAACCAATGAATCTGTAAATCCATAATTTACTTCTCCTATTTTAATTTGTACTTAAAAATATTCGACACGCGTATTACAAAACATCATCCATACAATACAATGTGTTCACACAGTTATCAATCATCTTACGCAAATCAACAAATATTGAAAAATAAGACATGAAAATAAGGAAATATTGATGTGTACAATCTACCTACTATTTATGTAAATTCTTATCCTTTGGATCTTGGACTATAATATTGTAAAATCACAAATCAGATAATATAAATATACAGCAATGTAATGTATAATAAAACCTATTAATATATAAATTCTACAAACCCGAGAGAATTAAATTTATTTTATTGACAACGAAACAATTTCCTCTTCAATAATGAAATATAAAAAATATAATTAATTAGCATATATGAATTTATTGTTAAAATAGATGGGGGAAAATAATGATACCATATAAAATAAAAATAATAAAATTAAAATAGGGAGAGCATGTCATTTTCAATAAGTCAATCTCGAACTCGAAGAAATTTCCCAGCAGCATCCGTTTTGGGAAACGCAGTTCTAGATTTTATTAAGCAACCGCGTTTTTCTTATTTTTATTTTAATTTAATTAACCCTAATCATTTTTTCTACCAATCACGGAACGCCGCGTGTGATTTTATTATCAACAACGACGTATGGCACAAAGGCGCTGCCCTTTTACCCATTCTTCTACTATAATTTTATTGATAATTCACACTCTAAAAAAGGTGTATAAAATATTGATAATCGGAATTGTATTCGTTATAACAACTTTTCCTTTTTATCTGTTTCTTTTTCTCTTCATTTTGCTATTTCTTCTCTCTCTCTCATTGAAAGAGGGAAATATCTGTTGCTTCAACCCCTCCGAGAGATTCGACCAATGGGGGAAACGAGGCAGCCGCATCTGAACGGGGCGTACTACGGCCCCTCCATTCCGCCGTCGAAGACCTACAACCGCCCCGGCCGTGACGGGGGTGGTGGTTGCTGCTGCAATCCATTCAGCTGCTGCTGCAGCTGCCTCATGAACTGCATCTGCACCTGCATATGCCAGATCGTCTTCACTATCCTCATCGTCATCGGGTTAATCGTTCTCGTGTTGTGGCTGGTTTTCCGACCCAACACCGTCAAGTTCCACGTCACCGACGCGAAGCTTACCGAGTTTAATTTCAGCACCAACAACAATCTTCACTACAATCTCGGGCTGAATCTGACGATTCGCAACCCGAACAAGCGCATCGGGATCTACTACGACCGGATCGAGGCTAGGGCGTTCTACCGCGGCCAGCGATTCCACACCATGGACTTGCAGAAGTTCTACCAAGGGAAGAAGAACACCAGCAATCTAAACGCGGAGTTCAAAGGACAGCAGTTGGTGCTCCTCGGGACCAACGAGATGTCGAAGTACAACGAAGATCGGGCTTCTGGTATGTACGAAATCGAGATTAAGCTGTATCTTCGGATCAGATTGAAGTTTGGGTTTGTTAAATCTACCAGAGTGAAGCCGAAGATTGACTGCGATCTGAAAATCCCCTTGGGTTCTACCAACGGTACGGCTACCGGGGTTTTCGAACCGACAAGGTGCGATTTCGATTGGCGCTGAGCATCTCCTTTTCCCCTCTTTCTCGATGATCCGCGCGTTCATCGTTTCTGCTGTTTCAATTCGTATTTTATTCGATGATGATTATTACTCCTATTGTTTATCCATTGTTATTGATTATCAGTACTATTATTCTTTAGTTTATCGGCTTTTGATGCACATTATTCTCGTTTTGATTTTTCCATTTTCAGTGCTTGTTTGTGAATAAATAAAGAGTTCAGTATTAGTTTATTCTTGAAGAATTTGCTAATTCAGTGTGTTTATTTCAATGAATGCTTCATTGAATTGGGATCATAAAGTAGAAATCTGAGAATATACTACCACTATAGTATTAATTAATGACCGTTGAGTAAAGGAGCAAAGAAACGGTCAGAAATTGTTTAATTTGTTCGTTATCTGAACTTTTACGTTACTTCAAAATATATTCAAAATTTGAATTGGTATTCAGAATTCAACAATAATGAAAGAGAGAGAAAACATATTTTAATACCGGGTTCGGGCTGCTGTTATGCTAGGGTTTGGGTTCGGACAAGGTAATCTGAATATGGACTTTTCTTAGTGGGCCTATTCAATCCTTTGAAATAAGACTTCCTAATCCATAATCTATATTTTCTGAATCACTTAAAAAAAATAAAAAATGATGAGGAGGCATAATATCTCAAGACATAAATAAAAAATAGATTGACAAAAATAAAAAATAGATGGATTAAAAAATATTAATATCATAAATAAGAATTATTATTTCTTAATTTAACATTATCAAGATTAAAAATATTATTTAATTGAGAACATAAAATTGAAATTCACGTAGCATTTATGATGATGAGTAATTTAATTACCATTTAGTCATTTACCTTAAATATGTGATAGATTTTAATTTGCATTTGGTTTCCTTCTAAAGTATGAATAGATTAATTTGATAAATTACGTCTAAGAATAAAATGAATGGAACATTATGTCTTAAGACGTTATGTCATTTTATCACTTCCCAAAAAATAAATTCAGAAATTCATGACCGTAATTTCTATCTCCACATGTATGAAAATTTACGTACTATAATAATAACCAAATAAATGTAAGATATATAGGTATTAAAGTCTTCTGTCAACGGTCATTTTATAATAAATTGGAGCTGCTCAGTTATTACAACTAATGTTTTTTAATAAATGTCCAGTTGTTACGAACGACCAATTGGAAAATTGGAAAATCAGATCCAATTGCATTATAAATTTCCAAAAAACATCTTCTTTCACATGCTTATATTTAATTAATATTTTCACCTTTTACTTTGATAGATTTTCAACTACATGAATTTTACATATTTATACGAATACATACCTCAACAATTCGCTTGTTAATACATAAAGTTCAATAAACATAGTTTAGCAGAAGACAGAAAATACACACAAACACACACACACACACACACACACACATATATATATATATATCACTAAAATCTTTTGAAAAAACAAAAGGATAATTAAAGAAAGCTACACAATTATTTTCGCAATTCTCTTTATACGCTTTAATTAATAGTAGCATATATATAGAGTATAGAATAGAAGTATCCATTCATAATAATCGAGGCTTGCATGTGCAGTCATAGCTGTTTTTGTAATTAAATAATTGGATGGAAGGATGCAATATATTTATTAATTTGTAAATGAATGCACTTGGAAGCATATAGACAGATAAATGCACCAAACATATATGTGGACATGCCTTTCACTAGTAAAATACAATGTCCCACTATTAAATCATTAAGAAAAGTGTGTGTTGTGTTAGGTCAAAATTCTATATAATTGATGCATCCCATTTCATCTTTTTATGTAAAGATCGTTTTATTTCCTCATTAGTGTATAATCCACACACTAAATATCAGTTAATAGACTTGTTTATCATCTTGTCATTTTATATTATCAAACCCTAATTCAATGTACTTGATCAATTAATTGATAATATGAAATAAGTATATAGAGAAACAAAATTTCAGAAAAAAAAGCACATGGTTTTCCCATATGAAGCGCTCATAATTAGCTCCATGGACCATACTAGAATATATTAATTCACACAAAATTATAAAGATAAAAGCCACTACTTAAGGATAAAAGTAGTAATTAATCTCAATTTTATAACCCATTATTTAAATATAAAACGTACTAGAGTGAAGAAGAAGCAAGATTAAAAACAAAAAAGTCATTAGTTTTTAGTAAACAAAATTAAAGAAAGTGACTTTTAATCAATGAACCTCCACTGACTTACTCCCACCGACAAAAACAAAACAATTATTGCATAATCACTTAATTAAGCTCGAATCTGTAATAATCCACACACAATTATTGCATAATCGCCTTTTGCAGTTTACTGTAATTTAATTTATTCACGAGCAAAATGTACAATTTTCTGCTCCTCTGTGAACGAAGGCAAGAAAGAAGAAGCTGAACAGAACATAAAATACAATAAAAACAACCAAATCGCAATTAAACATTAATTAATTACCCTATAAATATCTCTTTTATATGTAGTAATTAAGAAGCCCTCTTTCATCAATATTTACCATTTATTGATGATTTTTAACTGAGTGGGGTAAATAAAATTGTTCACACACTTACGCTACAGCGCTGCGAGAGCTGATACTTGACGCCGGCGCCGACGACAATACCGTTGGCTTTGCTATTGCCGAGGGGGATGTAGGCGGGGCAGGAGACGTGGAGGTGGTAGCGGCCGGAGATGAAGGATCCGACCTTCCACTTCACGCGGCCGTCAATTTTGACGGTGATTTTGACGGCGCCGTTAGTCTGGTCCTGGGCGAGGGCGAGGCCGTTGTAGGGCGCGACGGGTACGTCGTTGCCGTAGATGAAGGGGGACCAGACGTTGACGTCCTTGTGGCCTTGGTAGACGGCGGGGATGACGGTGTAGTAGGTGATCTGCTGGTTGTGGTAGGTGGCGTAGGAGTCCAATTTGTCGTAGTAGATCCCGATCTTCGAGTTAGGGTTGCGGGAGTAGACGGTGATCTGAACGGTGGTGGAAATTACGTTGGCGGCGGAGACGTTGAGGGAGAAGACGGTGGCGTCCTGGAGGATGAATCGCGGCTTCTTCGGCTGGAGAATCGCCCAGATCAGGAGGATTACGAGGAGGAGGATGAAATTGAAGATGATGAGGCCGGCGCAGCACCTCCGGAGAACCCTCCGCCGCTTGCTTTTGTGGTGGCTGCAGACTTTCTCCGACATGAGGGCGGCGGCGGTGGTGGAGGAGGAAAGAGGAAGGAGGAGGGTGGAGATGAAGAGATAAGAATGGGAGGAAAATGAGGGGATGAGTATGTGGTAATATAGTAGTAGTAGGCTTCAGACTGTAACTACACTCTTTTTGTATATTCTCTAACAGAGGACATTGCCACTGTGTGTTGATTAGATTTTATTTTTACCTCATTAGTTTACCATGTGTTTGTTTTCTATACTTAGGCCAAAGCAATCCTTTTCACAATAAAAAGTAAATAATGGTGATATACTCATTTTCATACATTTGAGATAAAAATACTATTTATTACTAACCTAATTTTTTTTAAGACACGCAATTCCGTGAATTTAAGAAACGAATTCCGCAAAATTCATATGTTATTCATTATATCACACAGACATAAGAATCATGTAATTTTTATTTTGCAACATTCATGTGTTAGATATTGTGGACATTACATGTGAAAAGTAAAATCAAAGTAGAGGGAGTAAGTTGGTCCAATTTTTTTACATGACTATTATTTTTTTTTAAATGATGATTTTATGTTTTGTTAAGAAATATTTATTTTAACATTTAGACCTTTTTTGAAGTGTTTACATGATATGATTTGTGTGAAATAACTTGAGTGGACTTTACTTTATAGGGGAATATTGGATTTATATTACAATCAACCAAAGGTGTACATCATTTAATAGACAGAGTTCCTAGATTTCGCTATAATAAAATCTTCACCTTATTTTAATCAGTGGCTGTGGTTTTGTAGTGAGTTTAAGATTAATTAGAATTTTGCATGTTAAATATATCTGAGGAATAATATGGGGTCAGACTTTTTACAAAAGTAATTAATTTAATATGCAAATTAAAGCTGTGACTTTAAACAACAAAAAGGAAATGGCAAGGCTCTAACTTTGTGGCAAGGACTTTCATTAATGATATATTTATTTCTCTTTAATCATAGCTTGACTACTTACACTACAGTAATCATTTAATTTGCTTTGGTGGAGGTGTTATAAGGACCCAATGGTAATTTTGTAGGAACGCATTTCGAAATTCTAATATGGAATTAATGCAAGTAAATTTTATTGGAAAGTACCGTTAGGAAGGGGATTGAACTTGGGCTAATTGACACGTCAGCACGTGTGGGTCCGGCCCCACGACAGCAATATACCTTATTAAGAAAATTTGAGTGAAATTTCCTTCCTATCCTTACCGACTTAGATCCAAAGTAATCATCAAGTTACAACGCATACAGCTTCACATAAATATTATTTAGTCCGTCTCAATAAGTATGACACAAAATTATTGGGTACGATTAGTAAAGTAAGTGTATAAAATAATGTAAGAGTGATAAAGGCAGTATGGTCACACATTTTTAAAGGAATAACTTTTACTATTTTAGAAACGTGTCAAACTTAGTGAGACGTTCAAATAAGGGAATTGTGTCAAGTTTAGTGAGACGGAGAAAATAACTTTTTATTAATAAATTTATTATTTTTCAATTATAATTTATTAATTTAAATTATTTTAATATGATTTAATATAGATTATAAAAAAATAAAAACAATACGACCGTTTTCGATGTTTTGAAAGACCATAATCAAGACAAATTAATCTAAACTTGTTTAATCGAGAAAGTTTAGATATGTGATTTTTTTCATGGAATAAAATATGTGAAAAAAATTGCACTATGTACTAAAAATAAATCGTTAGTATAAGGAACTGAGGTAATATAATATAAGTAAAATGTGTACTTAATTATTTAATATTCTTTTTTAAATGATAATTTTTCTTTGGCATATGTTCTTGATTTGATTAATTTGGAAGTAAATTAAGAGCAGTCGAAATGGACTTGGAAGATTCGAGACACGGTTGATTTTTTGTTTTGTGTATTAACATGTGAATTGTTAGGCATATGCATGTGTGTCGGTTACATTTGAGAGAGAGAGAGAGAGTATGTGAACAAAAATAGTCAACAAAAATTAAAAGTGAAAATTGCATGCAAAGATACATTTATTTCATAATATTAATAGCGTTGAAAATTTATTCTTCAAAGTGTAACTTGTCACGCCTTTTGTAGACCTAATAGAATAGGAGGTGCCAAATTGAAAATAAATGCTTCACTTCTTGCACTTTCTTTTTGCCAAATTTACTTTGTTTTTTCACCTTATTTTGGAGTATAATGTTTTTCAAAATGATTAATTACATGCTCTATTTACTACAAGTATATAATAAATGGACAAACATACCATGAATGAGCTGTACTAACTTAGCATGCTAGCTCTTGTTTTTGAAAATAAAAATTTGAACATAAAATATAAGAAACTAGAATGTTGTTGAGGTTAGAGCCTGGAAAACGAACCTAAACTGCGGTTCGATCCGTCTGACTGATTTTGAATGAGTTTAAACCTAGATATTAGAAGTTCGATTAATTTTAGTCCGGCCCGACTTGCCTAAATTGATCAAAAATCTTGTAAGTTTGGATCGACTCTATACATTCGTGAAATTTTATGTTATAAATAACATTTCAGGCTTGATTGAGTTATAAATTTTCAAATTCAAATAATTTTCAGACCGATTCGACCCAATCTAATTTATATGAAAAGTCAAGTGAACTTGGACCGGATTGAACCGACCGGTCTTTTGCCAGCTCTAGATGAGGGGGACAAACCAACATACTACTACTAGCATGAATGAGTTGTAATAAAATGTTTTGTTACACAAAATAAAAATAATAGAGTAGAGTAGAAATTAGAAGGTGGGATAAGGCATCTAGGGTGGGGGCAATGATATATGCCCACAAAAATTGTTCACAATGGACAAAAATGGCGGCTCACCCACAAAATATTTAATATTCTATAAAATCCCAACTTTTTTTTTTCAATAAAATAAATAAAAACCAAAAACCTTTTGATCTGACAAATAAACAGATCCTAAGTGTAGTGACATTGCATCACATCTTTGGAATTTATGGAACATGTAATTAACTTTTTTCAACAACTTTTTTTTATACTCCCTCCGTCCCATTAAATTAGACCCATTTGAAAAGTAGATGAGTGTATTATTTAATACAAATGGGTCTAATTTAGTGGGACAGAGGGAGTATCAAATTCTATACTATTCCATCCAGCAATGATTGCAAACCCATAAATTATAGACTTTAGATTTGGGTTAGGTATTGTTATCGATCAATCAACTAGTAAGCACTTTCTATTTAAAAGCAATTACTAATAGCCTAATAATTACATCTTTGAGGCAATTTAGTAAGAGTAATAGGTAATAGATTCTAGTAATTCTTAATACCATTATATATGAGCAAATCATGATGTATAGTAATGTCCATCATATAGTGTGAGCAAAGCTCTTTTTTCTTATTAGTAAATAATAGGTAAAGACTAAAATACATATAAAATCAGTAACAGATAAAAAAAATACTGATTTAAAAATAAAAGATAAAAATTACCCATTTACATGAACATATAAGGAAAATGATCATGTACTCATATATTTTATTTCACAAAATAATTTAAATAACACGAACAAATTAGAAAATTACTCATATTATCATGTAAAGTGAATATTTTTATTTTTAAGTGAATAATTTATATATTTATTTTATGAAATTGGGTAATTTTAACTGTTATCACACGTTATAGTAATGACTAAACCATTTCACCACTTTCAAAGAAAAGAGAAGAGATTAGACATAGAGATAGGGCAAGAGATAGAGGGATGAAAGAAAGTTTGGCATGCATCGAAAAAGGGAATATTGAAAGGAAGCATGTGATGTATATATATGGTGGATTTGAAATTACTAATATTTTATGAAAACAAGATAGTGACTTATGAATGAGTGTGGTGGCAAATAGTATGGGTTGGGATCGATAAATACAAATTCTACAAGGACCATGTGTGTAATAAGTGGACTGTATTTCTTTTCCTTTTTTACATTCTGAAAACATCAAACGCAAAGGGGAATTGTAATAACCCTTGTTGTCGGTCATTTGTGTGTTTTCTTTTCTCTACTTAGTATATGTAATTTAGATCATGGTGATTATGGTGTTAGTGTTACTAATTATAGAATGATGTAGATCTATGAGCCTAATTCTGAAGATGTCTAAAAAATGGTTAGAATGGAATATACTTCATATTTTCTATTTGAATTTTTGAGATAGCCAATACCCAAGGCCAAAATGGGTATTTGGAAAGTAAAATTGAAATAAATACTCCTTTTATCTTGTTAAAAGTGACTATAAGAAATACGAAATGGGAATTAAGAAAGTAAAGAATGGAGGTAGTATATCAGAAGAAAATAAAACGTTTTGGGCCGAATCAGCCCAAATAAATACACTCAAGTAATGGGCCGAGTTTCAAATTTTGAGCCCATATATATTAGAGTAGCATCCATCGGAGTTCACACTCGCTGGATAAGTCTTTATGGTTACTTTAACTGTTTTTTCCCTTTTTTTATTTTAATAATTACGAATTAGCAAAAATATTTAAAAACTTTTTATAAAGTGTTTGAAGAAATAAGATCACAAAAAATAATTATATCCATGTCAATTTATTTTTTCAAAATTTCAACCATCAGTTTATTATAATAATTATATTATCTTTTGTTATTTTCATTGTATTCATTTTTCTCTAGTTTTCTTATTTAATTTACACTTTTTCTCTAATTTTATAATAATCTTATAAGATAGTTATCCAAACATTTTTTATCTATAACTTAGGCGAACATAACAAATCATGGTACAGCAGTGTATTACTATTAGTCACAAATATAAAATTATTTAAATTTTAGTCATTTTGAATGTGAATATTGTGTGTTTTCACAATCTCTTTTAGCTATATGTTATATGATCACTCTATTAAATAAGCCATAGGTTTTGGGTTGGGTTTATATTCATAGTTGAGTCCCCATATTTGTCGCCTCCATTTTAAAGCATAGCAATTTATTCAGAAAATAGGCGTATATTATGGGAGGTTGGCAACTGTTTCAACATGTTCACAACTCAAATGTAATTTAAAATTTTAATATACATGAACATGAACACATTGTGTCAACAACGAACTTTTCGGAATATAAAAACTGTTTCTGCTATTTAAAGCCATGATGATTCATAAAGTTCAATTCACATATGAGAAAAAGCAAAGAATCAAGAAAAGAGTAAAAATATGATTAAACCTCAAATTCTTTTGTTTTTAACTCAAGACTAACAAAATATTTTAAATAAATCATAATTTTATTATCATAATTATAAGATATCAACAATATAATATTTTTGAAATTTTTTATATTTTCATCAAAAATAATAGCCTTCATTATAGTTTTCCATGTTTGTTGTCCAAATCCAATATAATAATCTTGCATAATATTATGTGGAGCGAAGTAATAAAAGATAACCAGAAAGGGTAAAGAAAATTTAGAATTTCGAGCTCTCAAGCAACTCTCAGTTGATCTGCTATACTCAAGAACGCGTGGGTCCCATTAACATCTTTATCCTTTATTTACAAATAGATCAACACAAAATTAAAGATTTCAAAAGAAAATAGTTGGATCCAACAGAAAAGATGGGGAGAAAGAGATGAATAAAGAAATGTGTTCAACACTAAAATCTACTGCCACCGGCCAAAGCCAATCACCAACCAAGGGCAATACATCATCTTTCCTCTGTTTTCTAATTCTAACAAACCGAAACTAGAATAGATGAGATAATCAGAATCCTAATTCTCAAGAATCTGCCAAATCAATCAAGAACCTCTGCAACAATTTCTACAAACAATTCTTTAATAGAGTAGACGAGTGCGACCAGCACAATATTGTTGCCAAACATCTATTGCTATACCCAATTCACCTAATGCTATTTAATCCACAAAAGTTATAATCCATTGACACGGATCACCCAGTTCTATAAGAACCTCATTTGATCCTAAAATTTCAAAAACAAAAAAATTGAAGGAAAAAAAAACAAATAGGTATATTGCAGAACCGCTAAACCTCTCAGAGCCATGTATCCGGTTTATTCGGCCGAGAAATCGGTGCAAACCGTGAGATTAACCGGGTCACTACGGGGTCGTTCACGCAGGGATGAAAACCATTCTTCTCCGCGTTCAAACACTCCTCACAATACTCTTTTCTAATGTCAGTTTTCTTCATTATCATTGTATAAGGATGAAAAGAATTCCATTCATCATAATTAGGGCCGACATCCGTACCCGTACCTGGGGCAGAGTTGCGATCCGAACTGTGGAAATAGGAGTTACCTCTCGCCATTGCCATCTGATAACTCTCTCTCCGAGCTCCCAGGCTCTGCAACCGATCGTTGAATCTAGTCAATTCCAATTGCATAATCTGGTCGTTATACGGAACCTGCTGATTTCGCCGGAGTAACACTAGATTATCCGGTACAGAATGCATCTCCGGCTGGGAAAATTCGCTCCCTGGCAATAAACCGGTGAACTCTAACCCGCTAATCACCTTCTCCCTCCGATTCCTAGTCTTCCGAGACCGCTTTAACACGACGAGGAAGCAGCACTCCTTCTGGCGACAGATTAGGCCGAAGTTGACTTTCCCGGTGATCGGGATCCGTCGCCGGTCCTCCGAGAACGGCGATTTAGTGTTCTTCCTCCGATAGACGAGGTAAATAGAGATTTGGTTGGGAGAAATCCCTATCTTCTTGCTTAGAATGTGCTGAAACGGCTTGTACTCGAGCGTCGGATTCACTCTGACTTCCCCGATGTTCATCTCCTTCTCGCCGTCGAAGAAGAATACCGGAAACTCCGGACAGCCACCCCCTTCCACCATATCGCCGGACTCGACGAGAAAGAGAGGAGAAGTTAGAAAAAGAAAAGAAAAGGAAGTCTGATCGAAAGCTGTGGGTAGAGCTTTATATACAAGGGAGGGGGAGGAGGACACAATGGGTATTAAATTATGGCGGTGGGGCTATTTTAGGGAAAAAAAACGCAGATTACGTGCGATTGCTATAATAGTTTCGAGAGATAATTCGGGGAGCTACTTGGCATCCAAGCAATTACTACTCCGCGCTTTTGCTCTTTTCATTTATATATTCATTAACTAATTTTGCTTAATATGCT
>JAPKLX010000010.1:44781-56869 GCA_026898415.1 Leonotis leonurus
TAATTTGAATTTAAATAAAAAACCTTAGTAACTATATTTTTGTGCTCATTATTAATATTCCTTTCCATTCAAGATAATTTCAAAAGCTAATAAAATATTTACAAATTTAATTAAACAGGATATCTTAAATGAGATGGAGGGAGGATGATAAAAAATTAGTAAATAAAAATTATCTACTTTTATAAAATAAAAAATACTCAATAATAAATATCCAACTTATATGATAATATAAAGAATTTTATCATATTTTCATATAATTCAAATATTCAGTGAATGTATTTTATTTTTATTACTGTATGTTTATGTGCAAGTGGATGTATTTTATTTTTAATTTACTAAATAAATAAAATTATCTTTTATTTTTAGTAGTATTTTTTATTTTTTACTTATAAAAATAATATTTGAACATTTTATGTCCGTCATAAATATCAAGTTTTGATAAATTTTTATTTGTCATTCGTTTTTATTTGGGTTTTATTAGTTAAATATATAATATAGTATTAATTAAATAAATAAAATTTTTATAATTAAAAAATAACTATATCGAATTATCCATTTATCTAATATTATCGCATAAATTATGAGTATGTGAAGTATAGTCACCATGAATAGGATAACGATCACGTTAAGTATATCTCTAATTTAACACAAATAGTTCGTATACGCTCTTATTAAAGTACATTTTACAATTATTTTAAAAGTTTACACATTGGCCCAAAAAAGATATAAAAAAAAAAAGGAGAAGTGCAATGGCAAAAGTCCCTTTTCTTTTCCAAAAATGAAACTAGTTCAGAGGTCATCTTTAGATTAGACGTGTTTCCCCCTTTCAAATAAATGTATGGACACACTTTGGTAAAATTTTGAAATATGAAGCATACAAGAAATTGCATCGAAAATTATCCCTAGTTTCATATTAGCTTCGTGGAGAGATAAGCAAAAAGATAATGTATTTTTGGGTTTAAAGAAGAATTAATTGATCCCATATTCTGATTCATATTTTCAATGTCATACAATTAAATACAGAAAGATGCAAAAGTGGGTTTAGACAATTTACAATATGATTCTCAAATCTCAAATGAATAAGCAATACAGCTCAAATAGGAAAATTTCAATGGAAGGAATTTTCTAAAACAAATAAACAGTCAAAAACAAAATCATAAAGTAGGCCCATTTTGAGTTTGAGGTACAAATGAAAGAAGCATTACTCATCACTTTCTTTGGAATTTGCTTTAGGTACAAAAAACAGGATATTTACACAAAATTGAAAATACACAATGAAACAACTAAATATTGCCAAATTTCGGTATGAATTGGTTGATACTTAACAGTAGTAATTAAAAGGGATGATCACAAATTAATGTAACAATGAATTTATTTCCAGATTTGTTGAGAGATTCTAAAGTCAATACGTGAACAAACACGTCATACTATTTCAAGCAGATTTTCCTAACTACCATAAAGTTGAAATGAAGAGATTTCAAAATTCATACTGCTATTTATGTGTTATTAAATTGAAACTGGACGTTAGGACCATGATAAAGAAATTTGGAAGCATAACTTAAGAGAAGTAGCAACACTAGATTTAGATAATGCATTTGAAGGATTATAGCTTAAAAGGAATTTGGAAATACCTCTATTACATATCAGATGTTGTATAGACTAAGAAATGATTTGTTCTTGTGTAGCTGGAAATTAGAGCTTTCCCAAGTGTGGTTGGTTGAGAAAAGGCTAACTCTGTATGGCTGAGAATCAGGCCTGTACAGAAACTCTTCCTGTAAGAAAAGGAAAATTTTACATATAAAGGTATGGTTCTTAGGATCAAGAATCAAGATTCGGTTCATACGAGTTTCAATTGAAAGTATTTCACTGAAAATGTGAGGAATCATTTCTAAAAACTTCAGCATAAGCTGGGAAGATGCTAATAGTGTTCGTGCAGCTTTGTTGAGGTGTGAAAGCCTCAACCTTCCTTTTTCAAGTATATAACTCGTTTTCTTCTATAGAAAATTTAGATCGGTGTTTTCTTTTTAAGTAATTAAATAAACAGGAACCTTGTGAGAATAAACAAGATCTTGAAAACTGAACTAATAATAAATACCTTGCAGCATCAAGCAGACTTCTAGCAATGCTCTTCCTTCTGTTAGAAGGAGAGACCCAAATTGCTCTAATGCCATAACGTGCTGGTACAGCGTCGTCCTTGCACAAAATCATTCCATCATGGATTCCTTCTTCTGGATGTTTGGCAGATTCTCTTCTTATGACTTCCCTTTTGAGACAAACACCGCCAAATTGAAGAGTGGACGAGTTCTTTTTCTCCTTTGCAGGAACGTCAACCTTTTCAAGCGACGATCTTGAGATTAACTTATAGGCCTTTTGTATTGGCTCGGCAACTAGACATCCGGAGACTCTTTGTGATGATATAAACAGATACACCTACCATCAAGAAAAATGCATAAACTCCATGCTACTTGAAACCAGGAAGCTGATTCACAATTTTATAAGATGTTTGAGATTGTAACTTTCAAATAGATGTTGACAAGAAGAAGAAAATGTTGGTGTTTGATCTGATTTTGGTAAAGGAAATACTAAATAAATAGAAGCCATTACAATAATTGGTGCTTGTGCAATAACTATTCGATGCTTACCTTACTCTGCTTATTAAGAATCCACCCCTCTCCAAGCTCCACTTCCATCATCTTCACAACATCCTCAACCTGCATTGATACTAAATCAACATTTAGAACTCCCCAAAATGAAGAGTAAATCAATGATACTCAGCAAATACAAAGCTTTTAAGCAACCATTACCTTTTTAAATTGAGCAGGAGGATCACCATCTTGTACCATGATTATGCGCCCCTTCTCAAGTTCTTCTATAATTCTTTCGCTGCGCCAACCCTTAAGAGTAAAATAGATATTTCAGTTCATAAACATTAGACATGGAAGAAAATTATAGTTACTACCTTAAAAGGCAATCCGTGGGTGCAATTCTTGTGAAATGCTTTGTGTAGCTTTTCATCCATTTCATCACCAGGAGCATACATGAAACTACACACTTTACAAGTACCCAACAGAAAATCCGACTGACCAACTTCCAAGCATAACTGTGCATACTTTCTCTTTTTATTCAGAACTTTCCTACTCTTTTCTTGCTCCAATTTGGAATATCTGTCCTCAAGATGATTTCTGATCAAGGATTCAATATTCAACAATCCACTACCAGTTCAAATAAGCAAATTCTACTTCACCATAGTAATAATAGTACTAACAGAATGAAACAAACGAAGTTTAAGCAAATAAATCAAAACATTGATCCATTTGATGATAACTGTCGTGATTGCTAAATCTGATGTTTAGAAGTTCAGAGAAACTACATTCCTCGAAGAACATGAAACACAGGAAAAATAAATATAACAAAACTGCAGGACAAAGAAAACTACTCAGACTCAAACTAAAATTTCTGAACATTCCAAGAATTTAAAATTTCACACAATCATCAGCTGCCCGAAGCTCAACGAATCACTCAAAAGTAACCATTACCGAGTTAACAAACATATACATATATACTCAGTACTGACGCGATATATCATGCAGTTCCACACACAACAGATGATAGACTAGACTAATTCAATCGAAAGATAAACAAACGACAAGATCTACCCGTCTAAATCAGAATCCGGTCGGTTACAGGCGACATCGGTTTCTGACTCTTCGGTTGATTTTCCTGCAACAGCATCGAAAAAACCGCCGGAAACCGGAGAGTCCGATCGGTAGGAAGGCGGCCGCCTGAAGAAGGAGCTGATCTTTGATTGCATCTCCGTCGATCTTATCTCGCTTCCTCGATTTTCTTCGATAAGGGATTTGGTATTGGTGACTGCAAGCAGTGAAAAGTGCTTCAAAGAATCATTAGTTTCCCGCCAATATTTTGAAGACATCAAAATTCACTTCTCTTTTTCTTCTCCCTTTTTTCTAAAAAAACAAAAGAAAATTAATGAAAAGGCTATTGTGGCTTTCAATTTTAATGGGCCTCAAATAGAAAGTGAAGGCTTTTATTGCTTTCAATTGTAATGGGCTTCAAAAAGGGTAAAAATTAAAAGGCTTTTGTTATCTGCAATTGTAATGGGCCTAAAAAAGAGAATAAAAAGGCTTTTTGTGGCCTTCAATTGTAGTGATTATCGGTAACTCTCTTAATATATATATATATATATATATATAGGGAGTGGTTCAGGTATAAAGTGAAATTAAAGTAGGAAATAGGAAATGATCTCGGCCATTGATTTGGATGATCGGACGGATATGATTAAATCTGATCTACTTATAAAGGCGGTGCATTCCATAGCTTTGAACGATGCACGAATGATATTTTAGTAATTTTAAAAATGGCGGTTTCAAATAATTAAGGAAATGTTCTATCTCCACCTATAATCTAGCAACTGCAAAAGGTAGTTTCCTTCCACACGCAAGCAACACAATTTCTTCATTTTTTCGAAAAAACACTACAACCTCCAACTCCCATCAATGCAGCGCGGTGGAAGTAAGAAGAATGGACGACGAATGCCTGTGAACGACGACGATGAAGATTTCCAAACTCCATCAAGACACACGCAAGAAACGATTCAAGAACATGGGGCGAGAAGAAGATTGATCAAACTCCACTCAAGAAAGGATGGAAGAACAAAGGGGGACAAGAACAGGCCGATGAAATGATACGGCCAACGACGATGATGACCTCCCTCTCCAGAACACTCACCGGAATCTCTCCATCTCGTCAAAATTATGAGGAGAGCTCGTCGAACTGCTTTAGTTGACGAGGATGATGAAGACTTTGAAAGTCCACCCAGACCCACTCAAGAAAGGATGGAAGAACAAAGGGCGGCAAGAACAGGCCGACGAAATGATACGGCCGACGACGATGATGACTTTCTAACTCCGACCATATGCATTCAAAATACAATGCATTTAATAGTTAAATACAATGCATTTAACAGTTAAATGCAATGCATTTGTAAATATAATTGTAACTCAATTACATTTTCACAATACATTTAACAGTTAAATATAATGCATTTAACAGATAAAAACAATACATTTAAATACATAAAACTGATTTGATTTAACCATTCAAAATACAATGCATTTAAGCTACTACTGATAATGCATAATATCAAATATAACAGTTCACAAATGTATATACTCGTAATTCATAAAACAAGAACAATAATGCATTTAATTTCATAGAATTAAATCTCTAATCTAATAATTATGGAAAGTAAAATACACACCTACTTAATTCACGTCAGTTACATATTATTCCCTTAAATCTCTCACAAGTTGCAACAAATAGAACACGTTCAATCTCTCTCCTACAATAAAATTACTTAATTATCCTTATACTTACTCAAATAACCGATTATTAACAATTTATATAATTAAAAAATTGATTTATTGTAATCCGTTAGATTAGATAGATTAATGGTTGAGATTTTTTCCTATTTCCAACTTTAATATCAGTTTCTATATGATCTATATTCTATATATATATGTATAAATATATACTATGTTTTTATATTTACCATAATTATGGTTTATTTTACCTTATACAGTTATGCGAAATGGTAATATTAATTCTTTTTTAACAAATGATTGTCAATAATTAATAACTTTCAATGTTTATCGTATTGTTTTTTAATAGGCCAAAATTAGATATGCATTTAATAAATTTAGGAAGCTTAATCACATTTGTTCCACGTACATTACAAATAGTTGAATATTTTTCTTTTTCAATTGTATATTCATTAGTTAATGACGTTAAAAATGATGAAAGTGAAAACACATTAAAATTCTTGAGAAAAGAGAAAAAATAATGTAGACGAACAAAAACAAGTACTTAATCATTGAAAGTAAATAGAACAAGCACTCATGTATACAATGCCTTAGTTTTCTCGGACCCTCGGGGCCCGACCACCGTCTCGATTGCCTCACGTACAAGCCGGTATGAACGGACATACGTATTTTCTTCCTTCTCCCGAGGTCACAGCTATAGTAACGATTCACCTTCGAAGATCGATCTTAATTGATCATATGCCCTCTGAGTCTTGTGCCTTTCCTCTAATGTCATGTTTGGCCCTTCACAAGTCTGTTAACGAACCCAATATGTTGATTTATCTTTAATATGTTTTGTAATGAAAGAAGTGACTGCAATCACCTTAATTAGAGCTGTAAAAGGAAGAGAGATTCTTACCAGTAAGTTGAGCATATTCTGCAATAGAGTCTTTATCTCAATCTTGTGTGACGTTAGAAACCGCCGGATATTGATATCGTTATACATGAGAAGTACTATGGATGCAATGCGACGCATTGTAGTGGAACGGTCAGCTGTCGAACCAGCCGGACAAGCCTCGGAAACCCAAGACCCCATCACCTTTAACACAAGACTAAATAACTTTTTGCTCCTACAGATCAGATAAACGGGAGGTATCAAGTAATATTCCCTTCTTTTTACATCAGACATCGAATCTTGATCATCTTCCGGATATTTCTGCATTTTGATGGATTTCAAGTTAAACATGAGAAAAAGCAACTAAATAAATTGATAAGAGGAAGTACTCACAGATAACACACTAATCATGTATTGTGGAAGAGCATGACTCATGCTTGTGATACTCTCATCTGAAAGTTTTGATGGCTTTGAGTCAAGTGAGAGAATCAATGTGATAAAGGCGCACTTATTGTCCATAGGTATATCCGAACACTGAAAAATGTTGATGAAAAATAAATGGTTAGTTTCGCCTATTAGTTAAAGAGGTGCAGACCGGTGCATGATATACGATAAAGCTGATATGATCTTTCTGCTGGGAGTTCGAGAACATAATCAACAAGGGAAGTAATCAAAGAGGATTCACATACTATTTCATCGACGACTATCTTCTCTATAATCTGCAGGACAAGAGTAACATCACCAAGCCATGACAACTGTTTACATACAGCTCTAGTAACACCCCTGAAGGTTTTCCAGTTTGGTTTCCAATCACTCTCGTTAATAGTTTCTTCTGCAATGTAATGGTAAAACGACAAACATAAGAAATATTAGGCAAAAAAGATAAAACTTATACTTTCTCCAGCAACATACATCATAATTAAAAAAAAAAAAAACTGTATTTCGCTACAATACTCAGGGCCAGCTCAATCATAATTAAGGCCCGTGCTAATTATAAAATTAGGCCTTTAAATTTTATTAAAATATAATTTAAAAATAATAATATATTACGATAATATCTTACAAAATATAAAATCAAATACGCAAATAATTTAGTGGATGTTTGATAGTCTATATTATTTTTTGAATAAAAAAATAACCCAAGAAAAACGATATGATAATGGATCAAATATGTAAGAAAAAAATCAAGGGTGCAAAAAAAACTATTAGATATAAATCCTAGAATTTTTTATATTTTTTTGGAATCAAGAATATTTATTTTTTGTATTAGAACATTTGACACAATCTTTTTTAGAACATTTTGCAATCCTCTATATTTACCTTGCAAGACTAAACTGCTTTACAAGGCAATGATAATTAGAAGATTACCTGGATAAACTCGAAATCGTCTGAGTAAAGTGATGTAGAAACTTATATAGTCTGCTATCTTGATATCCCTATCTCTATAAGAAGATTGCAAAACATCAAAGATACGGAAAATGACATCCGGCTCAAGATGATCACCTGTAATTCAATGAAAAAGTGATACATATTATGAAAAACAATAATGCCGCAATTTTTATACATTAATTCTATTCAAATTGGTGTCAGATGGTTAAAAAGGAGAGCAAACAGGAGAGTAGACTAATATTAACAACAGTGAAAAGATAAGACAACTATAATATTACATAAGCAACATCAAACTAGTGACTTGAGGAACGAACAGATGGTCCAAACTAGAGAAATAATAAAGGCAATAAATGGCAGGATGATGAGTATCTCGTGGAAGCCTTGTGAATGGACCAAAACTTATGTATACGACAAAGAGTCAAACTCCCTAAACATAAGAAATGGTAGAAGCATGTACCATTCTCAACTGCTTTACTGAAAAATTCTCTAAATATAAACGGCAAAAAGTCAAACTCCCTAAGAAGTGAGGCGTCATCTAACAAAATCAGCAATGAAGGAAGATCTTATCTTTCACCCAACTAATCTGGTGGCGCAACAAAAGTAGGATCACTCTCACCGTAATAATCGTAAAGTAACGTCCTTTTCTCTTGCACCAATAGTTTTAATTATATGCAATGAAATATTAAAAAAAAACAAAGAAAAAATACATGACCAATAAAAGAAAACACAGAATATTCACGTCTTCAAGATTGAGCATTTTCTCAATTTCACCAATACAGGCTAATTTCATTAAGACTCTGGAGTGGAGTTCCTGAAAACCTCATTAAAACTCATTAAATTAGAGCTTTGATAAATAGCAACATACATTAATATTTAATATCGGACCATAACAAACCTCAAGTGTACGACACCTCCGGTCACCAGATGTTTGCAGTATGAAATTTGCTATATAGGGTATCAATGGAAGTAAGTATTTCTCGTCCTGCACGTATAAAAGTGAAAAGATTTGATTGATATTAAACAAGAAAATATCTGTTAGAACATACAGCTAGAAACTATTACGAATTTCAGCATGCATACGATCACAGGAACATAATATAAATTGTGAAAAACCAAAGCAGCTAACTTCTATTGGTATATAACCATTTATACATTTAAACAATCAATTTGTAATCGTAAGATAGCATACAATAGGAGTTAAAGCAAACCTTTTCAGCTAGTGAACTTTCGATGAATTCCAGAAACGTGTCCAACAAAACAGGGGGAACACTATCCCAGATTTTTAACTCCAAAAATATTTTGGTGATTGTCATATTCAACATGGATATTCGTCTGAGACTCCTGCAAGGCACCAAATAAAACTTAATCAGAGATTTGTCTCTTTAGAAAACAATAGACATCAGATACTGATAGTTTAAGCTACTAAATGAAAAGTGGAGCCATAACTGATTCACTTGCAAAATAAATAAATTAGTCACCTAGTATACAATATGACTGATGAGCCAAAGATACAATGAAAAGAGTATAGGTTGGGAGCAATTGGGACTTGCGGGAAATCTAAAAACTCTATTATACTGCAAGGAATGTGGTCAATATACCTTGGGTGTAAGATGAACCAGTTCAAGAGGATAGGCATTCCATAACTTCTTTAATATCTTCGGCAGTAGTAACTGGTTTTCTGCGACCAAAACAGGCTTCTCGCGAAATCGAACAATCATTGGATTTGGTTCAGCTCCACAAATCCCACTAACCAAAAGTTTGACACTGACTTCTATACATTGAAGTAAGAGCTGCATACAGTCGCATGATTGCAGATCCAGTTGGGAGGTGCTGTGCAGCAGTGGCTTGAAATCATGGAAACAGCCAACAAAAATGGGCAAAAGATTCTTTAGTTGCGTGGCAAAATCCTCAAGCCCTGCAATTAAGGGAATGAAGTGCTAAGTAGCTTTTTCACAAAACAACGGATACCAACCAATACCACATTTTCTTTTCTTGTCAAAAGCTTTTTCTGACAGTATTGTAACTTGTAAGCATTGACGTATAGGCAAAATGGAAGTGCGAGGAATGTCAACAATTATCGAACATCACAAATGAATGATGCCCCTACTACCAACGAAGCACTGAACGGGGACTATTATCTCCCTTTAAGAGAAGGAGATGCTTCAAACAACAAACTTGAAACTCACTAATAGGTTCTGTTGCAGTCTCAGGCTCATAGGCATGAAGAAGTACAGGTGCTGGATCATCCTGTAAGGATTAGTCAAAAGTAAGTATCTTATGAAAAAATATAACTGGGGAAGAAAAACAACCATACCAGCAAACGTAACGAAATGTAGTTTCTAATACAGCTAATTTCATAAGATAACCCTCTTACAAACAGGGCAAAAGGACATAAAAGACATTCCATAGCATCGCTAGTAGGGATGGCAATCGGGCGTGGCGGGCGTGGATAGTAGGTATCCATACCCATACCCGTGAAAATTTCTCCCACCCGCCACCCGCCACGGGTATCACCCCCCACCCAAACCCGCCACCCGCGGGTACCCGCCACCCGACGGGTACCCACGAACCCGCCACCCGACGGGTACCCACGAACCCGCCACCCGATGGGTACCCACGAACCCGCTACCCGCCACCCGATGGGTACCCGTACCCACCACCCGCGAAATATAATTAAATTGCTAAAAATAAATTTAATCTAAATAAAAAAAATATAACAAATATTAAATGCTAACATTGTTCAAATCCACATATATCATCAAGATTTCAAATCACAAAGTTCAAATCCACAATTAACATTGTTCAAATCCACAATTAACTTGAAGATAAATTATTCCAACTCAATGGTTGTAGTAGAACAATCTTCGTTGAATTCTTCTTCTTCGGAGTGGACATTGTGTTCTGTAATAAGAGGACATTAAGGTAGTCAAATAAAGGCATTAAGGTATACTTACGTAGAACGCAAGATCACTTAAAAGAATATGGTAAGTACATCTCTCAGCTAATTCAAAAGGTTTTCTCTACTTGTCGGTCAGCAATTTTATCTCTGGCAATTTAACTGGTATAAGATGTGCATCTGAAGATCAAACAAGGAATTAAAAAAAAAACAATGTTATCAAATCAACACTGAGACGGCCCAGTAAAATGTTGCATTGCAGAAAACTAGGAGATACTAGCACAGCACATGAGAAGCCTAGATGAAAATTAAAAAGAACAATTCCCATATGTTTCAAGAAAAATCAGAAATACCTTGCCGGTGCCCCTATAAATAAAATATTGAACCACAGCTGCTTGCAAATCATTGGCTTCAATTTCCTGAGACTCAAAATTTGGGATTCCAGACCTTGATAGCTTCACTTACAAACCTAAGACAAGCCCACAGAGCGTATCAACTTCAAGAAATTTCAGAAATCTTCCCCACAAAAATCAGAAATACAACAGATACCTTAATGGATACAGTAATTTCAATTCTCAGAGATACAGCTGGCTTTAACATTGCTACTAAACATTTCAATATGTTCAGAAGTTCATTAAAGAGGGCAGAGGAAATCTCCAATGAAGGAGTGTCTGAACTATTAGCAATACCCGTAGCAATAAATCTGCAACCAGAACACATATTCTCTGAACTGCAGAAATAATGGAGGGAATAATTTATTTCTTTGGTTTTTTATAAATAAATATAAATAAACTCTTTAACTACTTTTGTAAGTATACTTGCACTAAATCAAGAGAGGGTTAATCAGTAAAAAAATAAAACAATTTTTTATTATTTTTCAACTCTTAAAAATCTACTAAAACTAGAGGGTAATTTTGGTGCTTCAATTTATGAATATTAAGTTCTACAAATTGTAATTTTTAGCTTTTAAAATGTCATGTTTATCCCCAAAAAAACCTTTAAAATTAAGCTCAAAATGTCTGTAAAGAAACAAGGTGATTAACTAAACTTTAAAATGTGAAATTATAAATTTCTAAGTTACATAATTTTAATTTAAAAAAATGAAATTATTATTTTTTCAATTATTTGCACGTGAACGGAATTATTTAAATATTACGTTACATGCAGCTATCATGCAATAAATAATAAGTATGTGACTTCATTTCGTCATTAACTCCCTAATGCATGCTAATTAACTAAATTTAACAACCAATTAGGCAGAATATAAAACATATGCAAGTGTGGTTTGGAACTTGTCATATCATGTGATATTTATTATATCAAATAGGCTATTTTTTAAAAATGTATCTCAACAATCACTGCCTGTACAATTCATGTTATAATATCAGTAGTATTAGCTGATGATCCAGAAATCAATGATTGTATTTAGATTTAGATTTTGGCTTATTCAAATTATCATAAACATTATTTTATGCTTTACTAATTTAATTACACTCTTCATTTAATACGTATACGTAATCTATTGTGTGAATTTGGAATATGCAATTCTTATATTCGTTTGAAAAAAATAAAAATATATCGTCGGTGGAT
>JAPKLX010000010.1:56879-397235 GCA_026898415.1 Leonotis leonurus
ATATCGTCGGTGGATATAATTTATAAAGAGACTCAAATTTTGCCCCATATACAATTATGACAAAATATGATAATATAATAAGTTTGTCGAAAGCAAAATCCATTCATCGTGACTCTCTCCATATCTAAATAATATATTTAAAAATGAAAATTAGAAGTACAATTAAAATTCATAATCGTATCTCCCAATTGCAAAATTGAAACATTAAATCATGTAATTAATGTTGACACCTAAGAAAATATAATAAAATCAGTCCAATTTTGTAAGTATATACAGAGCTTCGAATCATCGAATTTACCTTTCACCTTACACAAATATTTATATTTCATAGAAACAGAGTTAATAAAAAAATGTTTCGATATTTTCTTTTCATGTCAATATATAAGTAATAGTAACACTAAGAGCATCCACATCGGTAGGAAGGCGGCCGCCTGAAGAAGGAGCTGATCGTTGATTGCATCTCCGTCGATCTTATCTCGCTTCCTCGATTTTCTTCGATAAGGGATTTGGTATTGGTGACTGCAAGCAGTGAGAAGTGCTTCAAAGAATCATTAGTTTCCCGCCAATATTTTGAAGACATCAAAATTCACTTCTCTTTTTCTTCTCCCTTTTTTCTAAGAAAACAAAAGAAAGTTAATGAAAAGGCTATTGTGGCTTTCAATTTTAATGGGCCTCAAATAGAAAGTGAAGGCTTTTGTTGCTTTCAATTGTAATGGGCCTCAAAAAGGGTAAAAATTAAAAGGCTTTTGTTATCTGCAATTGTAATGGGCCTAAAAAAGAGAATTAAAAGGCTTTTTGTGGCCTTCAATTGTAGTGATTATCGGTAACGGTCTCTTAATTATGGTTTATTTTACCTTATACAGTTATGCAAAATGGTAATATTAATTCTTTTTAACAAATGATTGTCAATAATTAATAACTTTCAATGTTTATCGTATTGTTTCTTAATAGGCCAAAATTAGATATGCATTTAATAAATTTAGGAAGCTTAATCACATTTGTTCCACGTACATACAAATAGTTGAATATTTTTCTTTTTCAATTGTATATTCATTAGTTAATAACGTTAAAAAATGATGAAAGTGAAAACACATTAAAATTCTTGAGAAAAGAAAAAAAATAATGTAGACGAACAAAAACAAGTACTTATCATTGAAAGTAAATAGAACAAGCACTCATGTATACAATGCCTTAGTTTTCTCGGACCCTCAGGGCCCGACCTCCGTCTCGATTGCCTAACGTACAAGCCGGTATGAACGGACATACGTATTTTCTTCCTTCTCCCGAGGTCACAGCTATAGTAACGATTCACCTTCGAAGATCGATCTTAATTGATCATATGCCCTCTGAGTGTTGTGCCTTTCCTCTAATGTCATGTTTGGCCCTTCACAAGTCTGTTAACGAACCCAATATGTTGATTTATCTTTAATATGTTTTGTAATGAAAGAAGGTGACTGCAATCACCTTAATTAGAGCTGTAAAAGGAAAAGAGATTCTTACCAGTAAGTTGAGCATATTCTGCAATAGAGTCTTTATCTCAATCTTGTGTGATGTTAGAAACCGCCGGATATTGATATCGTTATACATGAGAAGTACTATGGATGCAATGCGACGCATTGTAGTGGAACGGTCAGCAGTCGAACCAGCCGGACCAGCCTCGGAAACCCAAGACCCCATCACCGTTAACACAAGACTACATAACTTTTTGGTCCTACAGATCAGATAAACGGGAGGTATCAAGTAATATTCCCTTCTTTTTACATCAGACCTCGAATCTTGATCATCTTCCGGATATTTCTGCATTTTGATGGATTTCAAGTTAAACATGAGAAAAAGCAACTAAATAAATTGATAAGAGGAAGTACTCACAGATAACACAGTAATCATGTATTGTGGAAGAGCATGACTCATGCTTGTGATACTCTCATCTGAAAGTTTTGATGGCGGCTTTGAGTCGAGTGAGAGAATCAATCTGATAAAGGCGCACTTATTGTCCATAGGTATATCTGAACACTGAAAAATGTTGATGAAAAATAAATGGTTAGTTTCGCCTATTAGTTAAAGAGGTGCAGACCGGTGCATGATATACGATAAAGCTGATATGATCTTTCTGCTGGGAGTTCGAGAACATAATCAACAAGGGAAGTAATCAAAGAGGATTAACATACTATTTCATCGACGACTATCTTCTCTATAATCTGCAGGACAAGAGTAACATCACCAAGCCATGACAACTGTCTACATACAGCTCTAATAACACCCTTGAAGGTCTTCCAGGTTGGTTTCCGATCACTCTCGTTAATAGTTTCTTCTGCAATGTAATGGTAAAACGACAAACATAAGAAATATTAGGCAAAAAAGATAAAACTAATACTTTCTCCAGCAACATACATCATAATTCAAAAAAAAAAAAAACTGTATTTCACGCTACAACACTACTCACAGAAATATTAATGGCACATTACACATTTACACCAAGCAGAAAAGAAAATAAATAGTTATCGCAAATACTTAGGATTTCAAATATTTCGAAAGTAACTTGAATCACCATATAATAGTTGGATAGGTAATATAGACTATCAAACATCCACTAAACTTTATACCTTGCAAGACTAAACTGCTTTACAATGAAATGATAATCAGAAAATTACCTGGATAAACTGGGAATCGTCTGAGTACAGTGATGTGGAAACTTATATAGTCTGCTATCTTGATATCCCTATCTCTATAGGAAGATTGCAGAACATCAAAGATACGGAAAATGACATCCGGCTCAAGATGATCACCTGTAGTTCAGTGAAAAAGTAATACGTATTATCTCTACTCTGAAAACAATCATGCCGCAATTTATATACATATGCATGTTCGTTCAGATATATGTATCAAAGCAGGCATTTTTGGCTCTTTTCAACTGTATCAGCAACAATTCTATTCAAATTGCTGTCAGATGGTTAAAGGGGAGAGCAAGCAGGAGAGTACTTTTTTTCGTTTAATACAGATACTAAAGTTGAGTATGATGTATCTGTTAACCTCATTTTCTAAAATTTGCAAGCACGCGTAACTAAAGAGTAAAGACTAATCAATGAAATTGATGCTGAAAACAAAAGCACCTTCCACACAAAGATACAAAGATGAGATATGGCAAGTCTAACTTCTAAGTTCTAACAGTAAAAACCCAAAATATTAACAACAGTGAAAAGACGAGACAACTATAATACTTACATAAGCAACATGAAACTAGTGACTTCAGAAACAGATAGTCCAAACGAGAGAAATAATAAAGGACATATATGGCAGGCTGCTGAGTATCTCGAGGAAGCCTTGTGAAGGGACCAAAGCATAAGTCTACAAAACAGAACACAAAAATTCAGCACAACGAAAAAAAATTAAAAAAATGAAGAAATGGTAAAACATGTACCGTTCTCAACTGGTTTACTGAAAAATTCTCTCAATATAAACGGCAAAGAGTCAAACTCCCTATGCAGTGAGGCGTTAATCGGACAAAATTGCCCTACACGCACTAGGAGTGTTAACACAGCCTACAAAAAGAACAATTATTGATCAACGTTTGCCGTGTTGAAAATACAGATTGTTGGTAAAAGCATTCATCATAAGTTTTTTAAATTATATATTTTTTAAACTACCTTGGAACATATGGGACTTTTGTCATCTAACAAAATCAGCAATGAAGGAAGATCTTTCACCCAACTAATCTGGTGGCGCAACAAAGTAGGATCACTCTCACCGTAACAATCATAAAGTAACGTCCTTTTCTGTTGTACCAATAATTTTAATTATATGCAATGAAATATTAAAAAAAAAAACAAAGAAAAATTACATGACCAATAAAAGAAAACACAGAATATTCACGTCTCCAGGATTGAGCATTTTCTGAATTTCACCAATACAGGCTAATTTCATTGAAGACTCTGGAGTGGAGTTCCTGAAAACCTCAGTAAAAGCCTGTAAATCATAGTAAAAACGAAAATTAGAGCTTTGATAAAAAGCAACATACATTAATATTTAATATAGGACCGTAACAAACCTCGAGTGTACGACACCTCCGGTCACCAGATATTTGCAATATGAAATTTGCTAAATAGGGTATCAATGGAAGTAAGTATTTCTCATCCTGCACGTATTAAAGTGAAAAGATTTGATTGATATTAAACAAGAAAATATCTCTTAGAACATACAGCTAGAAACTATTACAAAATTCAGCATGCATACGATCACAGGAACATATTATGAATTGTGAAAAACCAAAGCAGCTAACTTCTATTGGTATATAACCATTTATACATTTAAACAATCAATTTGTAATTGTAAGATAGCGTACAATAGGAGTTAAAGCAAACCTTTTCAGCTAGTGAACTTTCGATGAATTCCAGAAACTTGTCCAACAAAACAGGGGGAACACTATCCCAGATTTTTAACTCCAAAAATATTTTGGTGATTGTCATATTCAACATGGATATTCGTCGATACTCCTGCAAGGCACCAAATAAAACTTAATCAGAGATTTGTCTCTTTAGAAAACAATAGACATCAGATACTGATAGTTTAAGCTACTAAATGAAAAGTGGAGCCATAACTGATTCACTTGCAAAATAAATAAATTAGCCACCTAGTATACAATATGACTGATGAGCCAAAGATACAATGAAAAGAGTATAGGCTGTGATCAATTGGGACTTGTGGGAAATCTAAAAACTCTATTATACTGCAAGGAATGTGGTCAATATACCTCTGGTGCAAGACAGACCAGGTCAAGAGGATAGGCATTCCATAACTTCTTTAATATCTTCGGCAGTAGTAACTGGTGTTCTGCGACCAAAACAGGCTTCTCGCGAAATCGAACAATCAATGGATGTGGTTCAGGTCCACACATCCCACTAACCAAAAGTTTGACGATGACTTCTATACATTGAAGTAAGAGCTGCATACAGTCGCATGATTGCAGATCCAGTTGGGAGGTGCTGTGCAGCAGTGGCTTGAAATCATGGAAACAGCCAACAAAAATGGGCAAAAGATTCTTTAGTTGCGTGGCAAAATCCTCAAGCCCTGCAATTAAGGGAATGAAGTGCTAAGTAGTTTTTTTCACAAAACAACGGATACCAACTAATACCACATTTTCTGACAGTTATTGTAACTTGTAAGCATTGACGTACAAGCAAAATGGAAGCGGAAGGAATGTCAACAATTATCAAACATCACAAACAACAAACTTGAAACTCACTAATAGGTTTTGTTTTAGGCGTAGGCTCATAGGCATGAAGAAGTACAGGTGGTGGATCATCCTGTAAGGATCAGTCAAAAGTAAGTATCTTATGAAAAAATAAAACTGGGGAAGAAAAACAACCATACCAGCAAACGTAACGAAATGTAGTTTCTAATACAGCCAATTTCATAAGATAATCCTCTTACAAACAGAGCACAAGGAAATAAAAGACATTCCATAGCATCGCTAGTGTGTATCTATGTAACTTAATCTGACTGGAAAATTAACACGCAATATCAGTAGAGATGTCACTTGCAGTTTTATCTGGATACAATCATACAAAAAGGAAGAAGTAGATTTTCAATGTCCAAGACTCTAAAGCTATAGAAGATTGATTGAAAGCCCTCTTCTTCACGTGGTATTAGAGCGGCAATGGCTTTCCTTTAAAATACTAGTAAAATTCAGAAAGTAGTAATCGACAATTTGTTAGTGACATCAATTCACAAGAAAATACCTTTTTAGTTTCTTCACGTGACAAAAGTGATAGGCACCGGATCAATCCAGTTAGAATGATCTTTAATTTGCTCTTGTCCTCTAAGACCAGGTTCCTCTTCAGAAAAATTTCATAGTTTTGGAGAACCTACAGAGATAACATATAAAAGTTTATATAGATGATAATGGAAAATAGTAAATAAATCACTAGCCATGATAGAAACAAAACATGAAAGTTGACCTAAAGCATAAAGCAGCAGTTAGATAGGTAGGAGATTGACTCCATGAGATAAACTAGAATAACCACTTTATTTATACAATTTACACTGAGCGGCTTAATGAAATAATTTATACAATTCATTATTAAGTGAATCACATAAACTAGAATAACCACTTTATTTAGAGAATATGCAGCCAATTATATGTACACAAATATCTTTGAAGAGGTATATACATGATGAATATATGCAACAACCATCCAACTGACAATTAAAAAAATGCTTACCTTTTCAGCATAAGGCGGAAAGGATAAGGGATAGAACTGAACAACAAGGTCAGAAAATTTAAAAGCCGCCAAACGCACGTCTAGTGCTAAATTCGCCATAGCAATAAAAACATAGGGCATCATCAAGGAAACAATTTGGTCATGGTTATCCTGCAAGAGCCAAAGCATAATGTCAACTAAGGCAACGAGCTTAAAACTTGAAACAACGGAGAAATGTCAGTATTCTCAAAAATAACAATGCCCTATTCTTTCATGCAAGAATGTGAGAGCACCAAATAATAATAGACTACAGTTCAATGGGAACGATATCGATATTATATTTATAATTAGATAGGTTGTATCATTATTAGTATTTTATAAAAAACTAATTAAATGGAAAGGCATAGGGAGTATACCTAAAAGTAGATTAACGAGGAGCTTTCAAATATACTCATGCAATTTGCATTTTGGTTGAATCATTCATCAAGATTTATTAGCAGCAGAAGAAGACTTCCAGTAACATAATAAGTAGGAGACCCATTAAATAGAAATTTGAACACTAATCTAAATGTTTACAAGAACATTTTTTGAGTAAGAAATAACACAAGTTAAATGGATTGCAAAGTACCATAATCAATGTCAAAAACAAATTAACATAGAAAATTACTGACTTGAAAATAAATGTCTGCAGATATCTTCGACCCTCCCGGAAAAATTACTGATTTGAAAAGTTGATAAAGTGTTTCACGGACCACCTCATCAACATCGCCAATGCGTTCGCGGAGTTTTTCCACAATAGAAAGTTTGTGTAACTCAAGCTCATTGGGGTTGTTAAGGAGTATATCTTTAATACCATGCAATGCATCTGTGAAAAGGAAAACCCACGTTAATTATAAACACAGGGTAAAACAAAAGAAGGAGAGATAACATTAAGTAATCACATACACGGTAGTAGATGTCACCTGGCAATCTTACTCAACTCAAATTCAATATAATTGACATGTTACAAATTGCCCTTATCCAAGTTCTTAACTTTCTCTTAGTAGACTTTGGCATTAAAAGTAAACTACATAATTGAGACCAAAAAAGCCATACCTTTGCGGGTTTTAGCATTATGGTGGCTCGTCTGCTGAAGAAGCTCCTTCAGTGTCAATCCTCTTCTGCTGGTTGCTAACCCCGCCCTCTCCGATACAATACTCTGCTCCGGAAGAACTATAGTTTTAGATTTTATTTCAGTGTTGGTAGCATTCTTCGGAGGCGGCAACTTCCGGCCGATTTTCCGCTTATATTTCTGTTAAAAGATCACAGTAGTTAAAACCAAACCTTTTCATCAAGAATTAAACTTGCAGAGAGTAAACAATTTCAGTTCATTACTGTGAAGTCCACCCCTCCTCTTTTGGACTTCTTCGATTGGGATTTCGGTTTCACCATAGTTGACCTTCTTCCGCCTATAGACGATGTATGGTTTAAGTTTTCGAAGAATTGATTAATCAAGAAAAAAAAGCCCCAATTTGTAGAATGAGGGTTTAGGGTTTAAGCAATAATATTTCTAATGGGCTTGGAATAAGAAAAGAACTAACAATTTTTTTTGTTAAAATAAGTATATTATTAGTAAAAAAACATCCGTACTTGGTTCCCTTTTTAAAGGGTAATTTCATTCCTAGCCCACTTTTCGATTTCTGTAGCCCCTTTCTTTCGGTGAGTATAAAAATAATAACAAGAATACTAATATGCCCTCAAGAGTACCTAATAAAAATTTTATTAAATTATTAAATATTAAAATTATTAGATATCTTAAAATTAGTAAAAAAAATAATGCAAAAATAATAAATTTTACTCTCGCTTTATTGGTACTTCTCGACAAGTTCAATAAATTGATAATTACTATATGGATGATTGACATTTTGTTCACTAGCAAGAACGAAACAAAAACAAAATTCACGTAATTCTTTGAAATCGAGGAAAATTCAATGTTGGAAATTAAGTTTTTTTATTTACATTTTGAATTAGAATCAAAATCAAACAATATAATTATTTTTCTAACTACGTAGAAAAATTATCGTAGAAGTCAGGTAGGTAAAAAAGAGTCCGGCGAGACGCAATCATCATCAAGAAATGATACTCTCTAAAAAGATAATCTAATATTCTCCGGTACTAGTGCCGATTTAGAAAATTCGAGAAGTCGTAATAGTATAATAATTTCGATATGCAAAATTAAATAAAGTGAATGGAGAAGAAGGATAACATTTTTATTCGTGTGAGGGCTATATATTTTTCTAAAATTCTTTAATTTGTGACCTCCAGTAACTTAAGGGTAATATAGGATATAGAAATAATAATTTTATTTAATCTCAATCTAGTGGCTATAGAGAGTAAAATGGTGTCTATGAATAAAATTACCCCTTTTTAAATTGTCGTTCTAATATTTATTTATATAAAAAAATATCAAAAAATAATTCTTTAAAATATATGGATTGTATTACATTTTTATCTTTTATGCTACACCTTATTTTATATTAAAAAAATAAATTGTTTATAATGGAACAAAGTGAGAGAATTTTAATTATGTTATAATATTAATGATATAATTTTTTTAGCATTTTTACTATATGTGAAGAATTTATACTCAAAATAGTTAAATTTCAATATTAGTACTATAAGGTATTTGACGTTAATTTGATGGGCGTTTTTAACCTATTAAATGACAACTAGGTATTGCACCCGTGCTATGCACGGATTTATAATCTATTTATAAATAATTTATAATATATATATTTAAAGAAATCAAAAATATTGTAATCCAATTTTATCTGGTGGTTATAAAATCGTAATCGATAGTACTCTTCTTAATTGTGACTATGTCAATTTCAAAATTTGAGAATAAAATCAACGATTTGATACAATAACTTCGATTTATTTTACCTCATTCAATTTCTTATTTTATAAAGAGTCGTTTTTTTTTTAATTTACAACACATTAAAATTAAAAAATAAGATAATATTACATAACTATTTAAACATACGTGTATATTGATAAAAATTCATAATAAATATATTTGAACTCATTATTATTTGTCGTTATATTTTGTTGTGAAATTCTAATTTTTTTATATAATAATAAATATTTGACATAATTTTATGTAACAGCGAATTAATAGAGTTGGTAAATTAATAGAGCTCCTAAATGGAATGACCATTTGTATTTCATTCTATGTTTCATTATGAAATTTAGTATTTAATTAATATTTATAATACATTAAAATTAATAATTTTTAAAAACTATACTACTTTCGTCTCACTTATTTAAATTCATTTACTTTTCACATTGATATTAATATTTAGTTGTAATATTTTTTGAAGAACATGGTTTGTGCTTTATAATTTGTTAAATAAAGAAATGTGTCTAAATAAGTGAGACAACTCAAAAAGGAAAACGTGTTTAAATAAGTGGGACAAAGTCAATATATATTAGTGTTGAATTTATCAACAATACAAATTGATTATAATTATTAGTATTAAATATTAAAAACAATTATATACATTGATCAAATATGACAAGTTTTTAGTACTAAATAAAAGATTAAACTTAGATGTAAGAAAATAAAATTAGGAAAACATATTAGATAACATTGAAATTTTATAGTAAAAATAGATTGAGGCACTATGTCTAATTTATCTTCATGCATAATATTAAAACATATTATAAAGAGTATTCAACTTTATAATTAGGAACATTATAATTTAGTAAAATATATTATTTGTATAAGAATATGTATACATATAATTATTTTCAATTTACTAATGTGTTATAATTTTTCATATTAAATTTATATTTTATATAACATATATCAAATTTAATGTATTGTCGAGATCTTTAATTTAATATGCATAATATTGCAAATATTTTTACGAAAAAAATAAATAATTTTAGGAGGAATGTGTTATAGGAGAGAGAAAATTATTTATAAAATTTTAAAAATTAATAAGCTAAACGCTAAATATAAACCATATTTAGTTGTACATGTATATTATGATTTGTTTAATATCCAAGTTATCTTGTTGCTCTATTAATTTACAATATAGTCTTTCCTTTAAATTGTATAGAGATCGAATTCTGTTAAAGTTTATTTCTGCTTCCTGTTTTATATATATATAGATTACAAGAAATGTAAATGTCAATATGTCGTATACGATGAAAAATAGTTGATGTTGAAATACTATATAAAAAAATCATAAATACTAATTGAAAAATATTCATTTAATAATAACCGATCCATGTTGTTAGTGTTTGGACTTAGTGGAGTTGATGATTGAAAGTTCTACCATTTTAAAGTAAAACATACGACTTTATCAAAAATCATAATTTATAAAATTAAGAAAACGATATCTAAATCAATAAATTAGTAGTATCTAGCTAAGTTAATGAAATAGGCCCCAAAATAATTATTTATATATTATTATTTTATTTTTTTATCAATTTGTAAAAATCATCATATACTTCATATGTTTTATTTTATTACTAATCTTTAACTAATGACATAATTCAATCAAGAAAACACAAATATTCGACATGTGTATGTTGGTCTAGTGATAATTTAATCTGAATGTAATTCAATTTTTTTAAAACACAAATATTCGAGCAACAAGTCTCAAGTTGGAGTCATGTATGTCATTTATAAAAGAAGACCATATTAATATTACACACAATAGTAAGTTGAGTAACACAACAAGGAGGATGAAGCACCTCACCATATAATATCTACACATCATACAATACACAAAACACAATCTAGCCTTTAACACAACACCGCAACACCTATACCAAATAAGAAAACGACCTCAAACAAACAACATGAAAACAAAAACAAACTATGAACATATCTACCTACACCCAACAACAAGAAGAAAACCATCATGTAACATATCCACACCTAATGCTAACGGCCATCGACGGAAGTAAACGACTCTGCGAATCCGGCCGGCCTCACGGGTATGCTGCCATTGCTATCCTCAAGGTCCATGTAACTCACATCATTCCCTTCTGCCTCTTGCCACCCTTTCACCATCTGGTTCAGTGGAAGACTATAGTCAATCCCACCGTACTCCTCATTCTCATCTTCTAGAGGCTTCCACTTCTCAACGAGCGAGGCCAGCACGTTCACAGCGTGCCCCATGTCGGGCCTCTGTCCCGGCTCCCTGGCCGTGCAGTGACCTGCCAGCTCAGCGATGATCGATATGTTGTCTGAGATCTCCTCGTTTTTGTCCAGAGACGGGTCTACCGCGGCCATCAGCTTCTCCTTGCTCGATTTTATTTGCCAGAACCATGCCACTAAGTAGTGGCTTTCCTCTGGCCTGTCCTCGTCGAGTGCCATCATTCCGGTTAGAAGCTCCATTAGGACTACACCGAAGCTGAAAACGTCGGATTTCGTCGTGATCTTACCGGTAACTGGATGAAAAAAATGAGTCAGTTTAACACAAAATGAACATAAGGTAAGTTCAAAGGAAACAAGAAAACGGTACGAAAAAACGGATCACTGCTTACCAGCATATTCAGGAGCAAGGTATCCGAAAGTTCCAGCAAGACGGGTGATGACAGATTGCTCTCCATCCGGTGCGAGTTTCACGAGGCCAAAATCGGAGACTTTTGCATGAAAATCGTCACCAAGAAGGATGTTGGAAGGTTTGAGGTCTCTGTGAATGAAGCTTTGATGAGCTAGAGTGTGCAGATACTCCATTCCTCTAGCAACATCAAGTGCTATGTTTAGTCTCCTTTTCCAAGAGAGAGGCTCCAACTGCAACTTCTTCCAATGGAAAAGATGGCTGCTGAGAGCCCCCTCAGACATATACTCATATACAAGAATTTTCTCATTTCCTTCAACAGAAAATCCCAAGAGTGAAACCAAATGTCGATGACGAACTTTAGAGAGAACGGCAATCTCAGATCGAAACTCGTCTAATGCCTTGTTGTTGATCACACCGGATTCCATTCTCTTCACTGCTATCTTAGTCCCATCTTCCAACTCTCCCTTATAAACCACACCAAACCCTCCACGGCCGAGTTCATTCTCAGATGCAAAATTCTTTGTCACCTTTCGAAGAACCTGGACCGATATCACCAAGTTCCCTGCCTCAATCACATGGGACTGACTACTGTTTATGCTTGCAGAGCCACCGGAGGTCAAGGAGGAAACACTTCTGTTCGTGTTGTCCGCGACCACAATCTTGACCGCGTTGTCTGAATCAGTTCTAGGGTGAACCACTAGGGAGCTAGGAGGTGGTCTTCTCCCCTTTCTCTTCTTGCATAAGTACATTGAAAGTGGCACAAGTAAGCACATAAGAACAGAGAAACATGCAATGGGTGCAACAATCACATACAGCTTGCTCGAACGCTTTCCTGCAAAGGGTTCGTCTGCAGTAGGATTGGCAGAACCAGACGATCCAGGAGACGACATGCTATTGTTCTGAGACGAGGATCCAGAAACTAAAAGGGAGTTCCCACCTAATAAAAGCTTCACATTCCTACTAAAGTTTGGAACAGGAGGAGAAAGATTGTTCCCACTCAAATCCAACACTGCCAAAGATTGCAAACTAGTCCAATTCGTAGGGATAAGGCCAGAAAGGTTGTTAGACTGCAAATACACATGAGTGAGTGAATCAAGATTTGCAACAGAAGGGCTTAAAACACCAGATAGATTAGAATTTGGCAAGTTAACAATAATGATCTTTCCACTATCATCACACCCTACTCCTAACCATGACGAGTTACAAGGATTGTTACCCGACCACGAACCAACAAGCCTATAGGGGTAATTCACACCATCAAGAAACTCTAAAAGAGCCATAACATTAGGTGCACAAAGAGCTCCAGGATCAGGCAAGCAAAACGGATTCGACTTATAAGTAGCATTAGCAGCATTGAATTTAGGTATAGGTCCCATAAAATGATTATTATTCAAATCCAAACTACGCAGCTCCATGCTAACCAAGCTTGGAGGAATCAAGCCAACAAGTTCATTCCCGTTGAGGTCAAGATCCTGCAACGAGACTAAATCACCAATTTTTAATGGAATTCTACCTGTGAAATGGTTCCCATGTAACCATAGGCTGGTGAGAGAAGTCATGCTAGCAACAATCTCGATCGAACCAGACATACCCACGGTTTGATCGTTCAACCAAAGCTCTGTAAGAACAGACCCTTTGAAGCTTGCAGGAATGCTGCCGGAGAGTCGATTCTTTGACAACCTTAAAACCTGCAACGACGACATAGTCCCTAGAAATTCCGGCAAAGCTCCGGCCAAATTGCAGTTCATCAACGTGAGATTTGTGAGCTGGGCTGAGCGCTGCAGCGCCGGCGGCAAGGACCAACCGTCGGTGGCGTTGAGAGAGTTGTAATCCAGTGCCATCACCTCCAAATTCACGAGGCCATCGAAGAAATCCGATGGGATCGTGTCGAAATCGTTGTAATCCAAATAAGCGTACTTCAATTCGGAGAGACCGCTGAACGACGACAATTTTCCACTGAAGTGGTTCTTCTGAAGGCCGATGTTGAACAGTTTAGACATTTGGTTGAAATTTGCAGGCAAAGGGCCTTTGAGGCCTAAGCCTTGCACCTGAATCTGAGTGACTCTGCCGCCTGTGCAAAAAACGTGCGGCCAACTGGGGGGCCCACAAGGGTCGTCGCCATTGGCAGGCCATTTCAAGAGCTCCTCATTCTCGAGATTTTTTCTGAACTGGTTCAGCACTGCTAAGTCGTTGGGGTCCGTAGCGGCGCGAGCGAGTGAGAAGGTGAAGAGAAGGAGAGCTGCAGCGAGTGTTATCTGGGTAGCAGCCGCCATGGCAGATATCTTGAAGCTAGCAAGCAGTGCGCTAGCATTGAGAGAGAGGTGGGTATGAATTATAGAAAAATGCTTTTCCAAAGGCCCATCTGAAAATCTGGCGAGAAAGAGTGGTGGTGAGAGAGAGGGGGTGATAATTGGAGAGAGAGAGAGAGATGGGGGGAAGTGAGTTAGCAGCAGAACTCCACTTTCTCATGTGCGACAGTGCGAGGAATAATAATAATACTAGTAAACAGAAACCACAGTGAATTAAAAAATGGAAAATGAGGAGACTTTCAACCCAAGCTTGTTGAATGAAAAAGTGGATCTTTGATGAGAAATGCTAGTGCCCAGATCGCGAAGGAAAAGGATAACAAGTTCAGGAAGTAAAAAATGAAATCTTGCATTCGTTTTGACAAAAGGGAACTGTTAAATCATGGGAAAGAAGTATAAAATGAAATCTTGCATTAGTTGCTGCTGATTTTGCGTTGTAACAGGGAAGAAGATGGAGAGGGCTTTTTCGTCTTTCTAGATTCTAACATTATCCACCTATTAAATTCTTTTTTAAAAAAATATTTAATGTCGTTACCATTTATCTATTTTCTGACAAATTATATATTTCTTGGGTTGTTCTGAAAACACAATGAATTTGGTCTCCATATTTACTAATGCAGATGTCCTTATTTAATTATCAATTTGTTTTATGCTGTTACATTTAGTAGCGAACAGTTTGCACAATGGAGGGAATAATTTATTTCTTTGGTTTTTTATAAATAAACATAAACTCTTTAACTACTTTTGTAATTATACTTGCACTAAATCAAGAGAGGGTTAATCAGTAAAAAAATAAAATAAAAAATTTATTATTTTTCAACTCTTAAAAATCTACTAAAACTAGAGGGTAATTTTGGTACTTTTATTTATGAGTATTTAAGTTTTACAAATTGTAACTTTTAGTTTTAAAATGTCATGTTTATCCCCAAAAAACCTTTAAAAGCTCAAAATGTCTATAAAGAAACAAGGGGTGATCAACTAAAATTTAAAATGTGAAATTATAAATTTCTAAATTACATATTTTTAATTTAAAAAAATGAAATTATTATTTTTTCAATTATTTGCACGTGAACGGAATTATTTAAATATTACGTTACATGCAGCTATCATGCAATAAATAATATGTGACTTCATTTCGTCAGTAACTCCCTAATGCATGCTAATTAACTAAATTTAACAGCCAATTAGGCATAATATAAGACATATGCAAGTGTGGTTTGGAACTTGTCATATCATGTGATATTTATTATATCAAATAGGCTATTTTTCAAAAATGTATCTCAACAATCACTGCATGTACAATTCATGTTATAATATCAGTATTATTAGCTGTAGATCCAGAAATCAATGATTGCATTTAGAATTAGATTCTGGCTTATTCAAATTATCATAAACATTATTTTATGCTTTACTAATTTAATTACACTCTTCATTTAATACATATATGTAATCTATTTTGTGAATTTGGAATATGCAATTCTTATATTCGTTTGAAAAATATATATATATATATCGTCGGTGGATATAATTTATAAAGAGAGACTCAAATTTTGCCCCATATACAATTATGACAAAATATGATAATATAATAAGTTTGTCGAAAGCAAAATCCATTCATCGTGACTCTCTCCATATCTAAATCATATATTTAAAAATGAAAATTAAAAGTACAATTAAAATTCATAATCATATCTCCCAATTGCAAAATTGAAACATTAAATCATGTAATTAATGTTGACACCTAAGAAAATATAATAAAATCAGTCCAATTTTGTAAGTATATACAGAGCTTCGAATCATCGAATTTACCTTTCACCTTACACAAATATTTATATTTCATAGAAACAGAGTTAATAAAAAAAATGTTTCGATATTTTCTTTTCATGTCAATATATAAGTAATAGTAACACTAAACCAAAATATTTGAATGACGACAATTAAGTTGGTGTGTTACTTCATGATAAAATTAATTAATAAAGAAATATATAGTATTATGTGGCGGTGCAAAGTTAAAGCTTTTGATTGGGACAAAAATGGGCCCGAAAATCTAATCGTCATGAAGCCTTTTTGTCTCGACTATGTAAGCAAAAATAAGGTCCAATCAGTCAAAAATTTGAGGCCCCACTTTCCACAGAAATAAATTTTAAATTAAGTCTTAGGAGAAATATATTCCACCAACTCTTGCTCATTTAGCTTTTTTGGATTCAATTTTTTATTGGACACTTTTAACAACCATATCTATATTTTCACCTTTTGAGACGGATTTTGTAAATTGTTTATGATAAAATCGAATAATCTTGTAGTGTGCGATGGTTTATTTCATCTATATTATAATTTGGTGGGAAAAAAAAATTATGGGTTAACCAAATATAATTAGTGAGTGCTCAAATTTACTTGATATTGACTGCCATTTTACTACTTTAGTTGGAACAAATTTACAAGATAAGTTTACATATTCATCCTTCAATTTAATAAAATGCATGATAACTTTGCCAATAGGACTCCCACTCAAATATAAGAAAGCAAAAATAAAGAGTAGTCGATCTGTCTCATTAAAAGAACACGTTTTGTTTTCCAACAATTTAATGAGAAAATCAAACTTTTACCTATCACAGAAATGGTATGATTTGATGCCAGATTCTTTTTTTTTTTTTAATAAATCTACGCTTCATGAAAGTGAAGTTTGGAAATAAAGCAATCCCTTATATCGTGTATCATCGATCGATGCAACCTCAAATGCTATGTTTCAAGTTTCGATTCTTGTATTTATACCTAGAGATTATGTATTATGAGACAATCCTACTCTACTAATACCAACGAACAACATAAGAAAAGAAGCACTACACCTAAGAATCAACAATATGCCTCATTAAAACTGTCCACGTTTTGTTATTTATAACATAGATAGATATACGCTCCCTTTATTGACATAAGCTTAACATGACTTCAATAATGTGTGTATTATGCTACTAAGATATACCGTAGCATGATGTCATTTCTTGTACCAGTACATAAATACCCAAAACGATACCATTACATAACAAACCACACTCTACAATTATATATCAATGAAAGCTAAATGATTCTTACTCTGTTGTATCTCTCAACATAGATTCTGATCCAAAACATACTAATGAGCAAGAGTTGGTGGAACAGCAGGGAGACTCGGTTCAAGAACTTGAAGCATACCCGTGGCGAGCCTTCGCGTGAGATCCTCAGCAGGAACTTTTACCACATCGCTCCTCATCCCAATATCCGCAGCATAACGACTAACGCAGTAGACCCCGACTGCAGTAGCTGCCATCCCATATATGTTGGTGGTGACGAGACGCAGTGGTGTTGATAGTACAGCTGCAAGAGGCCCACCGATGATAGAAACAGCCTGTCCACTCTGCCCCATTGTACTCTGATCCAGCACGAGCAAACCTGTCTTGCAATAAATGGCAAAGTCTTCACAATTGTTCTTGAACACGTTGTAGCATCCGAATCCGTTGTTGAGCAGGTACTTGGCTCGGTGAGTCACATCATCGTCGGGATCAGAGACAGCTAGGGTGCAAGTTCCTCCTCGTGCCTTTGCAAGAAAGAGAGCAGGGGTGACTGCGTACTCAAACCTGTACAAAATACCGCCAGCGAGGAAGCAATTCAAACACGAAGAGACCACTCCATGCGCATCTTCCCTAGGAACACAGGTGGGGCATGGCACGTATGATCGATTAGGTCCTGAGCTCAGCAGTAGGACGTCTAATACGGTGCCTGTCCCCACTTCCTGGCCACGTCTTGTGAAATGTACAACTTTATCATCTCCAAGATAGATACCTGTACTCATCCAAGCATTGTGCAACAAAAATGGAAATATCATCAGGGCCAAATATTGAAAAACAGGTCTATATAGGTTCCGATTTGGACATCAAAAAACTCCTTGAGAATATTATTACTACTTCTCAAGATGGAATCCAACTATAAAATAATGAATCACAAATAATCATACAATCACAAACTCTCCATAATTCTCACTAATACCTAATTACCCATTGTTTTGGATCAGAATAATAAACGATCAGTATCCATCATCCACATTTCCTATATAATAATATTCATTTACTAAGTTCTGCAAATAGAACAAGCAGTTAATAGGTCTATTTGAAACAGTATCCTAATCTCAATCTCTTTACTAACTCGATCTGTATCCTTACTTACACTTTATCTACTCACAAATCTCATATAACTTCTCCACGGTGATGGAGAAAGGCCATAAAATGTTAACCAGAACTCTCACCCAAAGCAAGTACAAATAAAGCTGGCCTTTCTTTTCACAAATTCAAATTGATTCACACTGAAATTTAGGCTACAATCACAAGCTCTCTTATTCCTACTTCAATCACAGGGCTTTCTATATGCTATTACAATTAACAGAAGAAGATACAACTGAAAAGCCCCCAAACAAACAAGCATCCAATAATAACCGAGATAATAGCAAACATTCTACATGCAGCATTAGTTGCACGCCATCACAAATTCAAAACAATCAAAAATCTATAATTCGCATAAGAATCAAATAAATTCAATCAAAACCCACCGTGATGAGCATAAATATAAGCAGTGCGCCATGAGTAGATATGATCCCCGGGTCTGAGGCTGCTCCTTGCGATTCTTCACGATTTCCAAAAAACATACCCAGAAGAAAACATACATACACTAAAAAATTCAGCGAATAAAACACAATAAACAGAAAGTTGATAAAGTAGGGAAACTAGACATATTTGAGCGTTTCGCCATAAAATTGATAAAAACCAACCTATTCGAGAGCAGCCCCATTATTCTGCGGTGGTTCTATGTGCGAAGTGAGATTGAAGAAGGGGTGCGGTAAGCGAAAGCTTTAATCTTTGCCGCGAGATTGTGGAGATTTGATGCTCTACGCAGGTTGAGAACTTTGCCTTAAAAGAATGGACGAGATTCGTAAATCGGAAGAAGATAGAAACGGTTTCGCGGTGCAGTGTATGAAAAGACTTGATTGCCCTTGTCTAAGTTCCGAAATTTCGAGCCTTAGAAGCTAAGTTAGCGCGTCGGCGTTACTGCGTAGCGCCGTTTTCAGATGATTAATTACTCCAACTTCCCAACCAACACCTCCTTCTAATTTTGTGCACGTGGATGATTACCGATTTGTATTGAAATTAAATTGTAGCACGTGTCATTAACTAATAAATTTTCTTATTTCAACATTAACACATTTCTAAAATAGTAAAAATTATACATTTAAGAAGTTGTGGACTCTCTCACTTTTATCACTCTTACACTACTTTATACGCTCTTTTTAATAATCGTGTCCAAAAATTTTATGTCGTACTTATTGAGACGGAGGAAGTACTATCGTACAATGACCAATTTTCTATTTTGGGACGTCCTATTAATAATGATTTATTTTATTTTTGGGTAAAAATTGTATATTTCTTGGTTTGTGTGTAATATATATATATATTGAATATTTTTTGATTTTCGTATAAAAAGTAAATGAGTCGTTATTAATAAGACGGATGAAGTAATAATAATTTTATTTTGCCATTATCATAAGACAACATCTACACTTTAAAACGAGCAAATTTATCAACACTATATATATTACTCATTTTTTTTGGGCATGCAAACGAATAAAGTCTCATTTTTTTTGCTTACTCAATAAATTTAAACCTAAAAAAATTACTATAAAGAGGAATGAGTCCACTTTATGGGACAGACGAAAATGAAAAAATGAGTCGTCTTGAATAAGACGGAGGAAGTATGATATAATACAAAATAAATTTGAATTGGAGCAAATTTATTACGAATTTTACTTGGACAAGCCCATAAGCCCAAGTTTTGCTTAATAGCTTCCCCGCGGCCCACAACAATATTGTGATAGCTCGTATTTATATTAGTTCCCTAAAGTTGGTATAATACAGTATATATTATCCACTTTTAAAATTAAATATTATCTTCCACCGACATAAAATACATTATGGAATAATTTTATATAATAATAATTTAAAACATAAATATTTATCTGATTAATATATATATATATATATATATATTGTGGTTGGAGGTATAGATAGTATGATGATGACAAGCGAGGCAAACTTTGCACTGAGACAATACTAAGTGGGTTCACACTCTTGGTGCTCCACAAATACTGCACTTTTTAATCTTACCACAAACACACACGTCCCTTCTCCCTACAATATTCCAACTCATTGTGTGTGTGTAACTTTCTTGATTTTGTTTGATGTTTGTATAAAACAAGGAAATTAATAATACATACAAAAACAACAAAACTACATACGAAATTAACAAAAGGAAGCTGTATACGTGCTTAACAAAAGCAGCCACTGTTTTTCCATCTCACTCGACACGTGTGCAAATTTGTCGACGGTTCTGATTAAATACAACGTGTTGGGAAATATTTTATGGCTTGCTCCATGTTTTGAAGCTAACATTCAACATTGCGAGAGTAATTAAATCAATGTAATTAATAATTAGGATTTGAATTATTTTTCGGTCAAATTCAAATGAACAAGTTCATTTAACACGTGATGTGATTAACTTTCCACACGATTGAATTATATTACGTCATATAACATTAGAAGGTTGACTTGGACTGCCTAATCATCAAATTTAAGATAACGTTAATTATAAATTTATAATTAGTGGCCTTGATTAGTTGAAAACATCGATGTTCCTAACTTTTTATTTTTTGTTATAGAATTTACTTTGTACTGATGAGGTCTTAACGATTAAGACAAATGCAAACTTTGTTTTAAATTACTTTGGTATTGTAGTCAGGTTGGAGATAAATATTCCCACAAACTGGTGAATTGGATTAGAATATTAAGTCAAGCTTATCCAAACGTTAATCGCTTATTAAAATATTCCATTAACATGCAGCCTTAGGCCCTTGGGAAAAAGACATTTTTTGTTTTATTTTCATATGGTGCACATATATGCTATAAATAAATATAATCAAAATAAATACTACTCCCTCCGTCAATCAATGTTTTTCTCATTTTGACCCGTCACGAGTTTTAATAAAATGAGTTGACTTTGATTGATTGATAATCAAAATAAATACTACTCCCTCCGTCCACGATTGTTTGTTACGTTTTGACCCGACACGTGTTTTAATGTAGTGTTTTGACTTTAGGTGAAAGAGTGTAGTTAGTGGAGTTTGGGTCCCACTTATTATTATTATTTAATTGAAGTGTGTGTGATATAAATGGAAAGTTTAAAATATAACAAACATTGGTGGACGGAGGGAGTATGTGATATATTGTGAGTGGATAATGAGACTCACATTAAATTGTAGCGAGTGGAGAAAGGTTGCCAAAAATAGAATAAAAAGTAGGAAGAAATTCGATGGACGAACTAAAATAGCAAAGTGAGAATAAACTTGGTGGACAGATAGAGTAATATTAATGAATTTCACTTATAATTTTATAATATTTAAGTAAATTGCCGAAAGTTTAAAATAATAATGATAGATTTTGGTAAGCAGGGGTTAATCAACCAACTTTTAATTGTAACCGCTAATTATATGCAAAGAAAAACAAACTAACTTTATTATGTTATTGGTTCAATAAATTTACTCATTATGATAGCATTTGAAGACTTTTATTAAAATATTGTACTCCCTACCTCCTATTAAATTTGTCACAATTTTCTTATTGAGAAGTTTCACTAAATTTGTTAAATTTTTAAAATAGTAAAAATTATACTTTAAAAACGTGTGAACACTATCAACTTTATCATTCTTATACTATTTTATACACTATGTTTAATAATCGTATTCAAAAATGTTATTTCATCCTTATTAGGATGGATGTAGGTTTACTGCTCTTTTGTGTTTGGCTAACCACAAAGACAAAGCATATTCCTTGTTCTAGAATATGCTGCAACCTTCATTCAACAACTAGTGAATGGATGCCATCTGTCACCTCAGACAGTGTAGGTCAAATAACTGAAGAAAAACAAGCGAGTATTTAATTTAACTGTTTTTCATTATCAAACATAGTCATAATCAATTTATATTTATATATATTTATTATTGATGTGTATCACATTATCTGGTCAAAATTCTACACGTTACCAGTTTGTGTGGACTTTGATCATGCTCAGAATTTGCTCCCAAATATATACATTTATTTTAAAAAATGTATAATTTTATTAAGAAAAATAGGATCATGACTAATTTCGCACATTTTGTTCACTAAATGATTCCATCATGACGCTATCAAATACTATGATAATCACGTGACACATCCACGTCACCATATCTCACAGCAAACACGGCTCCAATGAGGCAGCAGAGCTCGTCCTACGTGTCATCACACGTGTCACCTTGCTTTCCTCGAAATTAACCCAATAAAAAAATCTCCACACTTTTTTGTCATATAACGCAACCACATTCATGTGTTGCCTGCCCATACTCTTGTTACTCTTAATATTGAACCAAAATCGCACCATAATCTTAGCCGTTCAAATCCTCACACGCTACTCCTTCGCCACTCACTCTCTTCGATTCACCCGGAATTTCAGCTAAACCTAAATTTCACTCCCAATCAGTTGGCGATTGAAGCGAAAGCGGTTATGAATTTCAAGCCGCCGGAGGCGCGGTCGGTTTCTGCGACGGCGGTGCCGTCTGGCTCGGTGGTGACGGCGGAGAAAGCATTCTCCTTCATATCCAAGGGGTGGCGCGAGGTCCGTTCTTCAGCTGATGCTGATCTACAGCTGCTGAAGAACCGCGCTAACTCCTTCAAAAACCTAGCCGACAAGGAGCTCGAGAATTTCCTCAACTCTGCCTCGAGATCGCCCTTCAGTGTCCCCACGATTACCGCCTCCGCCACCTTCAACCCTGCGCCGCCGGCGGAGATTGACTTCGTGAAGAAGCTCCAGCCGAAGCTCTCGGAGATTCGGAGGGCGTATTCCTCGCCAGATTTCAAGTTCTACCCGCGGCCGCGGATTAAGATCAATTTTACCGCGATTAAGAACGCGATTGTGTCGGAGGTTGGGGAGGATGAGGACGAGGAGGATGAGGGAGAGTCGTTGAGGAAGTGGAGGGGAGTGAGATTTAAGGAGAAGGAGAGGGAGGATGGTCAATTTGGGGAATTCTGGGAACCCATAAGGACTTTCAAGTCGAGGCTGAGGGAACTGGAGCAGAAGAGCTCCAGTGAGATTCTGGAGGGGATTAAGAATAGCGAGTTCGTCGAGAAATTCAAGTCGAGTCTGGTATTATTTCCCTGTTTCCTTTCTACAAAAGAATTCTATCTGTGATTTTTTTTTTCATCGGGTTAGTTTAATTCATGTACTCGTGCAGAAGTTTTGGCCTTAGTTATGGTATGCGACGAATGATAATTTGATATTCTGAGGGCTAATTGTCTTGTCCTTTTCTGGATTACAATTTTTGTTGCAGAAAGAAGTTAAATTCTAAGAATAAAATCTTAGTTTCAGTGTTGTGATTGACTCTTCTCGATAATAACTTCTAGTAAAATTTAGATCGGTTTAAATAGGTATATCACAGTTGAAAATTTTAGACTTTTAGACCAGAGGAACCAAATCTACACAGGAGGGCCTTTCTTATTATGGTTGGTGGAGTCAGATAATATGTAAAGAATGGAATATTTTCGGGAGTCCTTCTGAATTAAAAGTGAGGGGAATTATATTTAAGAGGAGGTATTGTTTCGTGGCAATTTGTTTTGTGTAGTAGGATATATAATTATGTAATAACGAATCTTAATTATGTAAAGATAAAATTCTTACCTGTTCACTAGTACTGCTACCTGCATATAAGCAGTCTTGATTTGTTCTGATTTTTCCTTTGAGAATCTTAGACAGTCATCTCGTATAGAGAACTTGTTTGTGTGTCAAATCTTGCATCTATGGAACATTTTTCTCTCTTCTCCAATGATAATGTCAATGATACTCGCTAGTGACTGGGTGAAGTATATAGTTGCTTGGATTAACCATGCTGATTTTTTTTGTTATTTCTTTTAATCCTCTTCCAAATTGGTTTTTGCAGAAATCAATATACAAGGATCCAAATGAGTCAAAGGTTAGTGTGTATTCTACACATGCTTGTTCTTATGAAATTTTAAATGTACTTTGATAATTGTAGGGCTAATAGAACGTGATGCAATTAATTATTACTGATAAAATAAAATAAAATATCTGAGTTTTGTATAAAATCCAAAACTCAAGATAGACTCCACCTATGTATGTCTTAGTCTGCTGAAGTTAAAATACTATTGCCATTCACTCTGAATAACTTGTATGTTTTTTTGTTTGTTGGATTTAGGAAGTACCACCTCTTGATGTACCGGAACTGCTGGCATGTCTAGTGAGGCAGTCTAGCCCATTTCTGGATCAACTGGGAATTGGCAGAGGTATGCGGATGCTATTTGATAATTTATGTTCTTTTCATACTGTTACATTGAAAAGGATGAAGTTGCTATATCAAATATGTTCTTTGTTGATTTAGAGGTTTAACTTATTTTATTCAGTATCATATAGCTTGGCGTCTCATGCTAAATACTTACCATACATTCATACTAGGTAGCCAGGAATCCATGAGATGGAAATCCTTTTTAAGAGAACATTATCTGCTTGCACTTAGGAATGGCATTTGTTTCACTTTAACGGTGTAGAATTTTTTATTTTTCCTCCTAGCCTTTGTTTGTACATTGTTGATATAGCAATGCATAGAGAGTAATCTAGAATACATGTGTATCACCATGACCTAGCCTAGTGGTAGGTATCCCAGTATTGCACTTGGACTATGAAGGCATTTTAAAGGTTTTGAAGTTTTCCAATTATAGTTTAACATTATGTGCTACAGTGCATCTCACAGGCTTCATAATATATGTCATTGGTGCCAGGCATATCAGATAAGATAGTGGAGACTTTGTGCAGCAAACGAAAAAACCAACTTATGCTACGCTCATTATCTAATGGGGAGTCTTCTACTGTTGAAAGCGAAAATATTAATGAGGAGTTAGATTTAAGGATAGCCAGTGTACTGCAAAGTACAGGGCATCATTATGACGGTGGCTTTTGGAGTGATTTTGGGAAACATGACGTTTCAGACAAAAAGAGGCATGTGGCTATTGTCACCACTGCCAGCCTTCCTTGGATGACAGGAACAGCTGTAAATCCATTGTTCCGAGCGGCATATCTAGCAAAATCTGCTAAGCAGAATGTCACACTTTTGGTTCCGTGGCTCTGTCAATCTGATCAAGAGCTTGTTTATCCCAACAGCGTAACGTTTAGCTCGCCTGAGGAGCAGGAAAGTTATATACGTAGTTGGCTTGAGGAAAGGATTGGCTTCAAGGCTGACTTCAAGATATCATTTTACCCTGGAAAGGTAGTCTGTTCAATAAATTGTGTATCATGTTTATAAACATTAACCTTTTATTGTATTTGTCCCTGCTGAAAATCCACCCATTATTATGATAAGTAGAGTGCAGAAATGCGTTGTATGTAGGCAACTCTTGTATACTATGCAACTCTTTTCTTTAATGACCTTCGATCATCTGTCAATTACAGCATAGCGTATCCAGATTTTGGTTAATGAGTAATGGAAGCACACACACCTGTCTACGTTTAAGAAGTTGGAAACATTATTTTTTTCTTATGCAATTCAATCTTCGTATGGTAAGTTTGTTTAATCGCCTCTCTCTCTTTTTCCTGTTACTTAGTTCTCAAAATCAAGACGGAGTATCTTACCGGCTGGAGATACATCTCAGTTTATTTCATCCAAAGATGCTGACATTGCGATCTTGGAAGAACCAGAACACTTGAACTGGTACCATCATGGTAAACGGTGGACTGATAAGTTCAACCATGTTGTTGGTATTGTTCATACAAATTACTTGGAATACATCAAGAGGGAGAGGAATGGTGCTCTGCAAGCATTTTTTGTCAAGCACATAAACAATTGGGTTGTAAGAGCATACTGTGACAAGGTATCGGTTTTCTCACAGTTATTCCAAATTTGAAATGTGTCATGTTGAGTGCTGATTTTCATTTCTCTGAAATACTCTTATGTTAGGTCCTGCGACTCTCTGCCGCCACTCAGGATTTACCCAAATCTATTGTTTGCAATGTTCATGGTGTGAATCCGAAGTTCTTAATGATTGGTGAAAAAGTAGCAGCCGAAAAGGAGCGCGGAGAGCAAACCTTTTCAAAAGGAGCATATTTCTTGGGCAAGATGGTATGGGCAAAAGGTTATAAGGAGTTGATAGATTTGCTTGCCAAGCAGAAAAAGGACCTCGATGGCTTCAACTTGGATGTGTACGGCAACGGAGAGGACGCTCATGAAGTTCAGAGCACTGCCAAGCGACTAAATTTGAATGTCAACTTTATGAGAGGCAGAGACCATGCAGATGATTCCCTACAAGGGTAAGTTGAAGTCATTGCAACATATTTTATATTTTTATTTTATTTCCATCTCATTCCTATATGTAAAAATGTTTATTTTCCTGCAGTTACAAGGTCTTTATAAACCCCAGTGTGAGTGATGTGCTCTGCACTGCTACAGCAGAGGCCCTAGCAATGGGTAAATTTGTCGTCTGTTCCAACCACCCTTCAAATGATTTCTTCAGAGCCTTCCCAAACTGTTTGATATACAAGACTCCTGAAGACTTTGTTGCTAAAGTAAAAGAAGCAATGTCAAAAGAGCCAGATCCTCTCACCCCTGAGCAAAGATACAGCCTCTCGTGGGAGGCTGCCACCCAGAGATTCATGGAATATTCAGACCTCGATAAGGTCTTGAGTAGCTCAGGAGGCAGCAGAAACTCAATCAGGAGTAGGCGTAACAGTTTAACAAAGTCAACGTCGTTGCCCAACTTGAATGAAATGGTGGATGGAGGGTTAGCATTCGCTCATTACTGCCTCACAGGCAATGAGTTCCTTAGGCTGTGCACGGGAGCAACGCCCGGGACAAGGGACTACGACAAGCAGCATTGCAAAGATCTTGACCTGTTGCCTCCTCAGGTGGAGAATCCGATATACGGGTGGTAGATTGGGTGTAGGTAACGTAGTCGATTTGTAAATCGTTAAATTTTTTTCTTGTTTTGGTAATGTAAGATATATAGATACGTGAAGTGAAGTGAAGTAGTTATTAGGATATATAAGAAAGCGTAAGCTTGAAACTCAATTTCTTCAATATCCAGTTTTGTTTTTCGTTGCTGTCTGTACTCAGTAGCTGTGAAAGACAAATACAACCTTGAAAGTTGAATGTACATATAGCTTAGCACGTCTTCTATGAGTTAGTTTTCTAAGTTAGTTTCACTTATAATTTTTGATGTGTGTGTGTTACCAAGAATGCTGTACATGAAACATTTTCTTTTTGAGAAACTTGAGTACTTGAAATATTGAATGTGAGTAATCAATCCCATATTGAAATTAAGGAGCAAGCAGTGAAGTGTACGCACACAGTGGCGTTTTGGACCACTTCTCGAGCTGACACCTATGCACTACAAATCGCTTCGATTCATTCTCTTATAACGTTGTTCTACTTCTAATTAAAACAAGTAGAAAACCAAAAAAATAACGTTATTGATGTACTCGCAAATTGATTAGTGACCACTACTTTTATAACTCCATTTTTGTACATGCATGCATGCATGCATTATGGCTTTGAGCATGAGCATTGAACTACAGAAATTACACAAAAACACTGATCTTTATTTGTAAAGTAGTAATTTATTATCATGCACACACACACGAAACATATATATTGAGTTTAAGATGAATTGAGAGCCAACCATGTGTTTAATTTTAGTAAATTGTAAAACAGAAAACTCATAAAAATAGATGATTCTTTTTGCCACTTGCTTAAGAGATACAGTGGAAAACAACTCAAAGGCTCTCTCTCTCTCTCCCTGTTTCCCAAAAAAGGAGTGTTTAATTATAGGGTGGGTGAATTTTCTCTCTTTCTTTCTTTGTACTACTTGCTATAAATATCTACACTGTCTCAATATCACCACTACAACTAGCTATTATATATGTATATCATTAAGTACTACTAACAATCTGTTTTGTTTACACAGTGGCCACCAACCCACTGCACTCATCTCTTGATCACACACACACACTGACACATATATAAATATATATATATACATATTAATAATAATAGTGATAAATTTTAATTATGAGACATGAAATATTAAAGACAAATTTGAGATGCTGAATGTTATGAGCACTTTTTGCACTAATTAAACAACATCGCAATATGCATTAATTGGTGATATCATGACTCCCAATGTCACATGATACATTAATCAAATATTATTTTCAGCATTTCCCACAAAAACAATACATGCATCATCATCAACCTATGCACCTCACAATTAGGGCACATGGTATCAAGATATATATTTGTTATTAACAATAAGTACTCCCATAATAATTTAATCAAAGAAAATTAATTAATTAAACCGTAGCTACAACAACATTACTACTTTCCTTGATCTCCACTATCTCTACAACTACCGCTTGTTCATCTAAGGGCTTCACAACTCCACCATGAAGAAGCTGTGATTTCACCTCTTTAAAACCTGCTTTCTCACACAGTTCATCAACAGAGCCAAATATCTTTTCAACGGATTCCATGATGTCGATGAGTATCGATGCAGCAACGAGCACGGGCACGATTTCGTTGAGACCGGTTTCCGGTGGCAGCGAGGAGTTCTCCATTATATTCTTGAGTTCATCGACTGCAGCTTTGGAGTTGTTTAAATGAATTGAAATAGTTTCGGATGATGAAGGAACCCTCATGTTCTTTAATGTTGTTGATATTTCTTTCATAGCCTTCCCACATTCTATGCTCATTTTAGCACATGTTGGTTCCATTTTCTGTTGGAACTCCGACACCACCTGTAATAATTATAGATTAATATTCAAAATCTTGATTGATTTAAGTTGATATTGAATTTGTAAGTGTACTTACTTGAGACTTTGATTGAATGGATCCATTAAGGGTTTCGATTAGGCATGCACACTGCCTCACTAGGCAACCAACGTTCAAGTAAAGCTTCCAAGGATGATTTAACTTAAATCTCCCATGACAAGGCTCCCACCATGCGAAATTCGCCTAATCACGAAATAATTTTACGTGTCAGTACTCTCGTATTAATGCAACAGGATATGTGATAACGATAGGTAATAATGGTTCTCATTAGTTATTAATTACGTCATGCAACAATTAAAAGAAAAAGGTACTAACTAATTAATTACCAATAATTCCTCAGTTGCTTTTGAGTTGAGCACACTTTTATAGCTTTGGAGACATGATGAGGACTTCTCTTTCCCATCCTTAGATGAAGCCAAATCACCACAAAATTCCCCACCAAAACCTATAACAAAATTAAACATACATACAAACATTAAATAACAAGTACACAAACTTTATGCAATACTAAACAAAATACATGAAAATAGTTAATTAGGGTAGACATATATATATACCTTCCAAGGAAGTAGCAAGCTTAGCTATATTAGCAGCAAGGAGATTATGCAAATCAAGGCCAGCCCAAACGGGACAAATGCAAAACGAGATAACGATACACGTGGCGCTCCCGATGAGGATCGTCGACAGCCGTTGATGAGCCAACTCCACGAGCTCGGTGACTCGGGCGCCGGAAACTGCTACTAAGGTGAAGGTGAGTATGAATATCAACACTCCATAGTCATATCTCCTCTTCACACTTGGTATAAACCTAGTGAACGTAGAAACCGCAGCTGCATGCACCACAATATATATTAATATATGCTTACTTAGAACTTAATTAGAAGAAGGAAAAGAGTGGAAAATAAGACAAATGCTTACCTAGAATGAAGACTAGAAGACCAAGAACGATAGGCTCTCCTTTGTCAGCACATAGGGTGGCCAAATATTCTGCACCAACCCCTAATGCACCAGCTACTAATGTAGCACCCCCTCTATTCAAACATTTCGAAATCGTCCCTCCTAAAATTAATACAAAACACAATTTTATTATATATATATATATATATATATTGTATAAGAAGCTAGCTAGCAGCACATGCATGACATTCTCTTTATAAGGTAGCTACTTACCAACTGAGAATTCGAAGACGACGACGACGGTCAAAATAGCCCACATTCCGGCTTGTCCGAAGCCATCGTAAAGGGGTCTAAAGTAGTACAACAAAGACACTATAGTGAGGGCTAATCCAACCTTAATGGAGTGGAAGATTCTTCTTGGATCATCTTCTCCTATTTTCTTTGCATTCTTTAACACATTCATGACCCTTTTCTTGATCCTTTCCAACATGGCTACTAGCTTTGATTAATTGAAGCAACTAGCTTGAAAAACTATGTCTTTTTTTTGGGTATTCTTTGTAGTAAAAACCATGCAAATTAAGATGGGAGTGGAGTACATGTACACGGTGGACTCAAGATTTTATAAGAGGAGGAAATTGGGAAATTCGAATAATATTAGAATTTTATTTATGTTATTGAAATTAGAAAACGGTGATCTATTCCATTTTGGCATGATTTTGGGACCTAATAAATTTTTGTGTGGAGGTGATATTTCTTTTTTTAATTTGGTTGTTTGAGTTGGGTTTTGCCCAACTTGTTGTGGCTTTGTTTGCATATGTTTTCTCTTGTGCACCTTTTCTGGATATATTCTATCTATCATGTAATAACATATTTTAGCATAACCAAACATTTTTGATATGAAAGAAGATTAAAACTTGAAGATGAATAGTATTAAATTTTATATATAAGTGATTATACGTTGACTTTCTTGGTTCTAGGGCAATCTAGAGGCCACTTTAGCTTAAACTACGACTTTTTCTTTTAATTTATTTGTATTTTGTTATTTTTAGAGTTGAATTTGTGAATTAGGGTGTTTTATCTAATGCACAAACATACACTCAGTAAGTAATTTGGGTTTTCAACCATTTCTTCACTTTTCTTGCCAGCCAAAAAAATGGAAAATTAAAAATTAAAAAAAAATTATGCTTTAATTAATTTGACGAAGTTTAATATAAGACCATACTTTTAAAATATAGTTTGTAATTTATTTAAATTTATGAAAAGTCTATTGTAAAGTAGTTGACACAAATTTTAAGAAAAAAATTATGAAGTCCATTCTAATGGAGAAAATGACTAATAAAATAAGAATATACGTAATATTCAAAATATTAAGGATTTGTGAGACCAACACTTTCAATAAACGTTTGAAATATATAATAAGAGTATATTTTGTGAATGGATAGAAATAATAGGATGGAGATCCACTAACTAATTTAAGATGATAATTGGAGTTTAAATAAGAATGATGTGATTTTAATTATTAGTTAATATAATCACATCTTCATTTCCAAATCTATATATATATAAAACAGGAAGCATTCCAATTGAAATCAATTTGAGTGTCAAATTTTGTAAATAATTTCAATTTCAATGGAAAATATAATACTACAACTATTAAATTTAAAAATAAACATTAACATGATTCAATCTCTATATCTTTCATAAGAAAGACTATACTGTGAACCAATAGAGCAACAAGATAACTTGAGTATTGAACAAATCATAATATACATGTATAACTGAATTTGGTTTATGTATAGCGTTTAGCTTATTAATTTTTAAAACTTTATAGATTATTTTCTCTCTCTTATAACACATTTCTCCTAAAATTATTTATTTTCTTCGTAAAAATATTTGCAATATTATGCATATTAAATTAACGATCTCGACAATACATTTAATTTGATATATGTTATATAAAATATAAATTTAATATAAAAAATTATAACACATTAGTAAATTGAAAATAATTATATGTATACATATTCTTATACATATAATATATTTTACTAAATTATAATGTTCCTAATTATAAAGTTGAATACTCTTTATAATATGTTTTAATATTATGCATGAAGATAAATTAGACATAGTGATCTCAATCTATTTTTACTATAAAATTTCAATGTTATCTAATATGTTTTCCTAATTTTATTTTCTTACATCTAAGTTTAATCTTTTATTTAGTACTAAAAACTTGTCATATTTAATCAGTGTATATAATTGTTTTTATATTTAATACTAATAATTATAATCAATTTGTATTGTTGATAAATCCAACACTAACATATATTGATTTTGTCTCACTTATTTAAACACATTTTCCTTTTTGAGTTGTCTCACTTATTTAGACGCATTTCTTTATTTAGCATATTATAAAGCACAAACCATGTTCTTCAAAAAATATTACAACTAAATATTAATATCAATGTGAAAAGTAAATGAATTTAAATAAGTGAGACGAAAGGAGTATAGTTTTTTAAAAAATATTAATTTTAATGTATTATTATAAATATTAATTAAATACTAAATTTAATAGTGAAACATAGAATGGAAAACAAATGGTCATTCCATTTATGAGCTTTATTAATTTACCAGCTCTATTAATTCGCTGTTACATAAAATTATGTCAAATATTTATTATTATATAAAAAAAAATTAGAATTTCACAACAAAATATAACGACAAATAATAATGAGTTCAAATATATTTATTATGAATTTTTATCAATATACACATATGTTTAAATAGTTATGTAATATTATCTTATTTTTTTAATTTTAATGTGTTGTTATAAATTAATAAAAAACAACTCTTTATAAAATAAGAAATTGAATGAGATAAAATAAATCGAAGTTATTGTATCAAATCGTTGATTCTGTTCTTAAATTTTGAAACTGTAACCGAATTGTCCCCGGCATAGTAACAATTGAGAAGAGTACTATCGATTACGTTTTTAAAACCACCAAATAAAATTGGATTACAATATTTTTGATTTCTTTAAATATCTATATTATAAATTATTTATAAATAGATTATAAACCTGTGCATAGCACAGGTGCAATACCTAGTCATAATTAAAACACAAACAATATTTTATTAAATCTTCAAGTGTGTCTAGCAATTTTTAAAGAAAATATAGCGCTCCCAAACTCTATTTTGTCAGCCAACTTTAATGCTTAATTACATTATGAGTGAATTATGAAATTCATACAATTGGAAAATAAAATAGAGCTCCCAAACTCTAATTTAGAGTGAACTGTACTATATAGTATGCTTTCATTAATTTCAAATCAGATTACTATCCCACTTTTATGTCTAACAATTAATGTTTCAAAAATTAAATTTTAATTTATATTTCAATTTAATTTCTAGGATTTATAAATTAAAAATAGGTTTATAATTTTTAAATTTTTAGTTTTGACAAATATGAGGCACTGATCTCATTCCAATTTATTAAGTGAAGTCTACCATGCATGCATGATAAAAAAAATTATATAGATTAACTCGATCAGTAAGTAATTAATATGTATAATTCAACTTGAAATATAGCTTAAGAAAAAGCGTTTTACATAATTAGAGGACACATTTAATTAATTTACTTAAGACTTTACACTTTGTCATAATTCTAGCTACTTCCATACGAAATTAATTAATTACTTAATTAATTAATTAATACTTTACGAGTATTTTTATGGAGAAACACTTTTAGGACTTTATTTCCTTTTACTAGACCTTTTAATTATTGCCTTTTGGATATGTGGATAAAAATGATCTAGCTATATAAGTCAAATTACCATATTTATAAGAAGATAATGACCATCATTTAATTTAAGTATCCATTCAAGCACATGACTAATACAAAAATGATGGGATCCCGTCTGAAAATAATATGACATGTCAGGTAAATAAATAATAGTATTATTTATATAACGTTATCACATTAATCGTGGAGCGGAACTGCATCGAGTGAAATTTGTTCAAGGGCCGAGTTAATTTAAATTTAGATGTTACTCGAAAATATATAACTCAAATTTTAATACGACTATATATGACTATATTTATGAGATATTGGTGGGGATGCATGCAATTTCAATATCTCAAGTGACAATTACAAATTTACAAGTTCAGTTCTTGAATTTTATTGGTATTGTCCAAATTGTATTTATTCACATATATATAAATAATTAAATGATTGCAATATATTTATATTATAATGTTGTATCGTATCTAAAGAAAAGTAGTAAATAAAAATATCTGAATCAAGTTGAAGGAAAATGTTTGGTAGTGGACTTTGGTTGGATCTGGTCCATTTATTTCAAATGGTGGGCTACAGCTTTCTTAAAACCTTTTTAAGTAGATAAATAAATCAATAGTGATTTTCTTTTTGTGCCCATTTTAATTAAATAAATAGGTGCCCCTAATATTTGAAATGAATATATAATAACATCCACAAACAAAACCCACTGAATTCCACTTCCAAAAATGATACACACACAATAATTAAGTAACAAGATTTTGGTTTCTATTAATATCATAAGTGGTGTAGCTTATATGCTAAATAGTGAATATCATAGTATTAATTCAATGAGCCTAATTAATTTTAATAATGGGCTACAGCTTTCAGATTGAAATACTTTACTGTGTCACTTTTAATTGTAGCTATAGGTGTAAGAATATTTCATGTCACAACTGTCCTCAAACATAAGCCACATAATACAAATTAAAGTAGAATGCATTTGTACTAAAAATTGTACCATTGTTGTGATACTAATTATATCAACTCACAGACAAATTAATTATTTATGTCTAAATAATTTAATTATATGAAGTTAAGTAAGTGTTAATGCTTCGATTGATGCAGATGACACTGATCAGATATCTACTGTTTATATATATAAATTATAAATAAAGAACATAAAAGTAGACTGAAAAACTAAGTAACTAAAACAGGGGGGATTTAATAAATAGATAGATACTGGGCCTAATAAAATATCATTATTCTATATGTGACCCATAAGAATTTTCAAATTAATAAATAAAGAAAAAATTTATTATCATTATTCTATATGTGATTTTCTTTTTCTCTCTATTAAAAAGGCATCATAAAGAATAAAAGAGCATCAAGGGTTTGAGAAACCTTAAAAAGGATTAGTTGTGCTTTAGTTTTTTATTCAATTGTAAATTTCTAATTGATTAATGGGTTAATTAATTAATAGTAAAATTGAAGAGGCTTTTGTCTTATTCCACCACGAATTGTATCGAAATCTAGTCAGCAATCAAATAGCTATTGTATATGACCTCATTGTGATCTAACATTCATTTTCAAAATTCAAAATTCAAAATTCAAGAAGAATAAAAACGTGTTTTTTTCCCTATTATTATACAATTTACCTAAAATTGAAAATTAAACACCTTCAAATTGAGCATATAGTATCTGTTTGTGGGGAAATGTATCATATGTAATACGTGTATATTAGAGACCATATGAAAATATTTAATATAACAATTAATATCATTAATGAGTAGATAAAAACGTATTAATTTGATATAATGGAACATACATGATACATTGATAACATGAGATTTATTAAATTAAATATTTAAGCACAATAAAGAACGTATTATATATAGATATGATGTTACGTTAATTAAGTATAATTAACTAGTATAATGGAGGGGCTCGATAAGATAAGGGAACATGATAAGCAGTGGAGTCGTACTGCAACTTGTTTTTCTTCTTTCTTTTTTTGGTAATAATTTGTGGCCATTACATTTACCTTTAGCTATTTGAAGAAAACATTCGAATTTATAGCTAATTAAGAAAACATTCCAATTTATAGGTAATTAATTCACTTATTCCGCCTCCCTTCTTTGCTAAATTCTATCATTTGGTATTTTTCTTAAACTACCAATATGTAAGTTGCAATATATAAGATTACACGTGTAATACTTCATCAGTCTCATTAATAGTGACTCACCTTGACAAAAAAACTCTCACAATTTTAGTCAAAGTGAGACATTAAAGGGATGTAGGGAGTACAAGTTTTCGCCAATGACTGATATGATAATGTCATATAAATAGATAATAAAATATTTTTTATAATCGATTAGAGTATATATATATATGTTAAAATTGGATATTGAACACAAAGTCCCTCACCAATGTGGAACAAATTTAAGTGATATAAGGGCAACTATTAATTTTGTATACTCGATTCATCCATAAATATATTTCCAAAATAAAAATATCAGCCCATTAAATGCATCAGATCTCTAATGATTGGGGCCCATTATTGAGCCCTTGTAAGAATTTATTGGGTTTGAACCATAATTTATTGGGCCACCTACTGACATGAGTAGCCCATTAAATACATCAGATCACGAACCACTGGGCCCAATCGTCGAGCCCATAAAGGAATTTAGGCCCATTACTGCTCCCATCAATTTATTTTGACTGGTTTGATCGCACCAAGTCCAGCCATGAGCTTATTAATTAATTAAATAATTAATTGTATCTCAAACATGAAGTGTTTTGAATCATAAGTTAATAAGTGGGAATAAATAATGATTTAACACTATTTTGTTTGGTAATGAAAAGAGAAAGCGAGTGATTTGAAAGATTCATGCACTGCAATGATGCTAATGGTACATCATCACACACACACACACACTAATTAGACATCAGATTAAAAAGATAAATTAGTATCTCTAATTTGTCCAAACTTTTCGAGGCAAGAAACCCCCAATAACCCTCAAAGCATGAATCCCAGAAAAAAAAAAAAAAAACCCACCCACAAAGCAACATCATTAATATATGGATTAATCATTAAAAAGCTAACTAGACTATTTAATTAACATTTCTTGAATAAGAGAGTGTACTAGTGAGTGTGTGTGTCGTCTTGCAATTGCTTCTTAGGTAATCACTTTTTTTTTTTCTTTTTCTTTCAATCTATATATATTAATATAAATTCATAATTAGTAGTGCATCCACGTCTGGACCCTTGATTAATTAAAACAATAAAAATAACAATTCCAGTGAATTTGGAATAGGAGATATATCTAATAGTGTCACCCTATGACGTGTGCAATCTAACAAATCTAAGCATGACATATTTCTTATTTAACAAACCAATGGAATTTTGATGGCTAAATAATATACTTTCCATCAAAAATCTCTCACAATTAATTTTAATGGGACGGAGAGAGTAGTATTTTATATATACTCATCCAGTTCATTTTTTGGGTTTATTTCTTTTAAACATGTAAATTAAAAAATATTGTAAAAGATAAATACGTGGTATGATCTACAACTTTTAAATGATTAATTTTTTTGTTATTTTTAAATGAGCAATACTTTATATATAGAAAAAACAAAGAGATAAGTAATAATATACATATATATATTTTGTAAATAGGTCAAAATCAAATGATGTATAAATGTTTTAATTTTGTTCAAATATGTACTTATATATAAGACTAATAGGGGTGGTAGGCATGCCAAAGTTTGAATTATGTGATATAATAATATAATATACTGTTGGGGTCTTCTTGGCTTTAGTCACTTGACTGCAATGTAATGGTAGTGCTTTTTCTATCTTTTCATGAGATAATAATTATAATATGTATGTGTGTAGGCAAAGTATGATATTAGGATAACATCTTTAAGGTCACAATCCATTTCTTTTGGAGGTAGAAATTGATAGTGCTCTCTTCTTTATTAGATACCAATTTGCTAACCCCATCATTCCTTCTCTTTGCAACAGTCTATATAATATTCTCATTTTATTTAATTTCTATTCCTTAACTTAAAAAAGTCCATTATAAAAATAAATTTAAATATCAACATCTTGATCCTTAAGTGATCTTAAAAAAGTAGTGCACTGGTTTATTCCTACCTCTATATGTATTATAATTTCGCTCTATCGTCTGTGGTGAACTTTCGTTAATGTGTGCACAGTATATGTGACAATATCACACAATACCACATAAGCATACAAATTATTTCTTCCTCTATCCCATTTATTTAGACATATTTCGATCAAAAAACTCTTACAGTTTTGATCAACATGTGTGTAAATAAATGAGACGGAGATGATATAATTTTTCATTTTTATATTTTTCAACATGACATATCAAAACATTTACGGAGCACTTATTAACAAACTTTGCGGTGGAGAGTCATTTTTAATAGAGGATATTAATACAAAATTCATTTTCTATTTCTTCTTATTCCACGTCTTAATTAATTCAAACATCTACCAAATAAAATGAACTATAAAACTAAAAAACAATTACAAAACATAATATTAAATTGTGTCGTTTGGCTGATGGACGAAAATATAGCTAATCAAAGACTGAAAATATTGTTGTCTCTAGAACATGTCAATTGATAAATAAATCTCATGTGTGACAAATAATATTATAGTAACAAAATATAAATAAATACATAGATATTGATGTGTGTACCTAACGTACCAAGTATTGGCATTGTTTGGACATAGATAGGCCACGTTTATACTATTACAAAAGTGTCCAAGATTTCAATATCTAACCACACAACTTGCTACTTTTAATATTTGATATTTGCAAAGGAAATCGAATAATACATTGCCACGTCTTCTTGCAAAATCGAGACCACCAAAGCACAAGTGTGTCTTTTTCAATTTTATTAATTAAGTAATTTTTGTGAAAGTGGAAAAGAAAACTAGTAGGGAGTGGAAATTGCTTTTTATATAGTAATAACAATAATAAAATCGCCATCATGGAATAGTCTCGGACAAGGTTTTCTCCTTGTGACAGAATAACTTTGGGAAATAGTCCAAAATTAAATTAGGACCCAGTAATTTAGTTACACTTGTCTTTGCAATTTAGGACAATATTCTTCATGTTCAAAAGGACTTGCTCCAAATTAATGTTATGCCATCTATATAATTTAATGATTTTACTCTAGGGGTACTAACAGATGGGTTTTATTTGGATCTGAATCGAAACTGGTCAAAATGCATTTAAGTATGCTGTTTTGGTTTTAATTTAAGAACCGGACCAGTTTAGACTCAATCATGTATGGTGGTTCTAATCCGACCTGATCTGTTTGAGATGTTCCGTTTTTGAACCAAAATGCATATTTATAAAATAATTATAATATGAAATTTCCATATTCAGAAATTTTTTAATTTAGTTTAAAAAGCGTGTAACTAATCATTTTTATCAATTACGAGTCTAATCCAAATATGATTGTATCGATTTTGATTTCTGATTATGGATCTAGAACTAAAATTATTTATAAGTTCTAGACTGGATAAAATCAACGCTCCCCAAGACAACAGAACCATCATTGTGGGGAGGGTAAAAAGCATCCAACACAAAGCGGCAAGAGCATCCAACACAAAGCAACCTTTCATTCTCTAGTTTCGTCTCCCCCCCAACAAGCACCCCTGGCAAAAGGATCTCGTCTCTTAATGATTCATGTCAAAAAGGCGGGGTTTGGTGACTTTCGAATTTAACCATTTCTGTTTCAATAGAGGTACGAGAAAGGTTTGGGGCAATGAAGTAGGTGAAGTAGTTAAATTTTGAATTGGACAAAGGCAAGCTTCGTTTCTGAGTTTGGTAATTAATGGGGGTAGAGCGGGTGAAGCGGCGGTCGTTGTTCGTGCTGTCTATATTGATAGATGAATCAAAAATGTCAATTGAATCCCGGAACAAAGGTGCTACCAACAAAGTATTTAGAACCAAACAATGTTTCAAACGGAGTCGAATTTGATGGCCAAAGATGCAGATAAAACTGTACGGCCGAGTCTATCCATTGATATCCAAGAATATGACATTTTTACAAATCTATTACATATTTATGGCTGCAAAGTATCAAGACTAAGCATTTTAACATTGATTTAATGAACAATAAATTAATCAACCAACATATATTTAATGGACCAGTCAAAAGGGAAAAAGGGGGCAGAAGACATCAATAAATTCCAATGAATTAATTAACTATAGTGTTGATTAAATGTAGTAGAAATATGATCGTTACAGCTGTAATTAAATATGTAGTTACGTAAATAGTTTATAAGCAATAGACTCATGATAGAAAATTAAGGTGAGAAGAAGATGGTGAATTAAGAAAGAAAGAAAGAAAGAAAGAAGAGATTTCAACAACTTAGTTGGGAAACATTAATTATAATAGCAGATAAATTCTGACATGTATTATCTTTTAATGATCTCTCACTTGCATCCATTCATAAATCATCATTATTTCAAGTGGTCCAACACTTTATAAATAATAAAATTAAAATAAAATGCAAGTTAAATGAGGTCTTTAATAAATAAAATACAAGCAATATGAGTCAATTATGTGTGTGTACAGTGCCTAATATATACGTTTCTTAATAAATAATGACTTTTGTCATATCTTTCAATTTTGATACAAAATTTTAAACTATAACGTCACTGTCTGATCTAGTTTGTTAATATTTGATTCGACTCTAAATTTTACGTTTATAAACTTATTCCACTATTTACGAATATCAAATCAAATATAAGAATATTATATATGTATTTAAATATTAGTTGAATCGAAAAACAATATTTATATTTGAATTGGAATTGCTAATTTTAGAATCCCAAATTATAAATTAGATTCTCAAATTTCCAATCGAATCAGGAATATTTAATTAACGTACAACTCTACTTAAAATTACGTTTTCAATTTAAAATTCTCCTTTATATGGGTGGGTGAATGCTTAGAATGTCATATAATTTATATTTTATTTTATTTTATCGAGATTGTAATGTACTGCATGCACAGTAAATAGTAAGCATAAAAGCAATAAGTGTTACAATAATTGAATCCATTGAAGCAATTTCAACATTTGGGATGAATGCATTAACTTTAAGGTTTGAAAAGCGTACACATTTGAAATTCTGGGCAAATTGTAGGGCCCCCTTGCCACCAAATATATATAATTCATCAAATTTAGTTAAATAACTAGTGGCCACTATAGAAGTGTAAGTGAGTCGAGACAGTTCACGAGATACTCAGAAATCGAGAAAAATTTAAAATCAATTTAATGTTTAACGAATCGAGCTCGAGCTACTCAAGTATATATTAAGCTTGAACTAGAGTTCAAAGATACTCGGCTCAACTGGCTCGCGAGCCTAATCGGGCTTATATATGCTATGATTGTACACTTATCTCATCTATTATTAAACGAGCCTAAACGAGATTAATCGAGATAAAACTTAAATTATATCAATAATTAAGTCTAATCGAGTCGAGCTTGAAAAATTAAAACTCAATCTGAGTTGAATCAATCTCGAACTTGACATTTATGAACTGAGCTTGAACTTGAACTTGAGCAAACCAATACTTCCCTCACTAAACGCGTTTACACTCCTACTGTACGTGAGGACGAAATTCTTTGATAGTTCATATTCGAAGCCTTAAAAGGCCTTCATATTCATAAATTTCAATGAAATGTTTTTAGAAGACTAGAGAAATGATAGAACTTGGTCAAATCAATTATATACTGATTGGGTCAAATAAAAATAATAATAATTCTCCCTATTTTGGTGTATAATATCTTCCTGAAAAATCTATTATTAATATTTATAATTATGACTTATTAAAATACCCCATGTACCCATAGCTCTAAGTGTTAAGTGAAAAAAAAACCTTAAGCCAATTATTGAAACTCATGTACGTTCTTTTTGGAAATTAAAGGGAATGAATACAAATATGTTGAATCAAGATAAGTCGTGAAATCATGTCAACGTCACAATTATTTATAGAATGTTTCAAGAACATAAAATAATATGACCCAAGTTTTGTAGAGTTTGTTTTAATAATTTAACCTTTCAATGTAAGTATTTTTTTTTTCAAAGAACTACACTAACCAATGTTAAATTGTTAATATTCGCGGACTCATTTTATAAAAAAAAAAAATTAAATTAAACCCTGACATATTTTATATAATTATTCAAATTAGTTGGTAAATAAGCGTAAAATTAGAAGAATATTGATTTACAATAACGTTCACGATAATGAGAAAAATTATTGTTTTCTATTTTGTTAAAGACGGTCACAAGATTCAACATGACATAGAAATTAGAAGAATTGCTAATTAACACTTGATCTATAAAAATTGTTCTAATTAGTTGAGGTTCCATCCGATTTCAACTAGAATCGACGCTAATATAGCTATTTTAATTTACTCTATATATTGATTCATTCGATTATTAAATCCTATGTTCCAATCATGATATATGCTGTAACTGTCACACGTGTTTTAAAAAACTGATAACCGCCATTATAACTGAGTATGGATAATTAATTATTAATTTATTGGAATAAAAGACGTAACATGCAATTATAATACCGATGATCTCATCAGAATATATTTCAAAAACTATTAATTTTGTATTTACATAAGTTAAAACTAATCCTACTTAAGAAAATGACATGACTGGGCAGCACTCTTATTTCGGTGAATAATCGATACAACATAATAAGCTAACTATATATAATGCCCATTAATTATTTGAAAACCAAACCGCACCATCTAATTATAAGGGATGCCCCTCTTTCCCGATGCAAAAACCAATTTGATAGTTTTATCAAGTCGAATTCCACTCGTTTTAATATGATCGATTCCTTTACTATTCGACTCGATAAAATTATCAAACTTATTTTGAGGATCGACTCCTTTAATATTTTGTCGAGTTTGAAACAATTTTTTAACCGAACTACGAATATCTTTGTATTTACACGGCTATCTAATTCTAAACACAATTCCCTCCGTCTACCAATTTTTGATCCAGTTTGATTCGATATTATTAAACGAGTTGAGTTTAAAATTCAAAACAAGTTCGATATCTTTATTGAGTGAGCTCAAGTCTTATATGTTTGGCTTGTAGATTAGCGAACATGTTCTAGTTCTAATCGAACCTTTTCAGGAACATGCTATACGAGCCTCGTTCAGGAACCGTTTGTATGTTAAATTACGTATATAACAATAAAAGAAAATTAGACAACAAATTATTGGACGAATGAAAATAAGTAAAAAATGGAATAAACCGAAGAGGGGGCAGAAAACTAAAAATGTGAAAGGCGAGGGGCATGAAAAGAAAATGACGAAGGAAGCCGAGGTGGCAGAGACGTAAGAGGGGGGATGGGGTGGAATGATCGACACGTGTCCTACCGACAACGACCGTGAGGGTCGGAGATAACAAATAGGAAAGCAGTTGGTGATGGCCACACGTCTGCTTTCCCATTGGCCACTTTCTTGACTTTTGTTTCACCCATTTTCATATTTTCTCCACCGGGGCAGGGCCCCACCCCTTTTACACCCCACACTACACGCCTCTCCCTTAATATAAATCCAAAATTGATTGATTGGACCAGTGGGTCCCACCCTAGCCCAGGCCGGCGAATCTTCCTCCTTGTGTTGACGCGTGTACAGTGTTCCCCTGGGTCCCACCTCTCCCGCTATATGCCAAAATAGCGTGGGGAGAAAGTTGCAGCAGCCAAAGCCATCGCGCTGGCGCCTCGTGCCTGGGCCATCTTCACTCTCTTGGATTTCTAATTACTACAAATTACTCCTTCTGTCCCAACAAGCACGATACAAAAATTTGATTATAAAGTAGTATAAAAGTGATAAAGGTGGTAGACCTCACACATTTTTAAAGGAATAATCTTTACTATTTTGGGAATGTGTCAAGATCGGTAGAACGTTCAAATAAGAGAATTATGTCAAATTTAATGTGATGGAGGAGTTAATTAATTTATGTGCTGATCTCAGTCTATATTTGAAATCTTAGTAATTCCTGGCCCCACCCGCTTAATTACTAATTAGTGCTCCGTGGCTTCTGGCTTTAGGCCAACCCTACTGAACCCGGTCCAGGTCCACGTTTGCTGCTTGCTTCCTCCCTTATTACTTCCCAAATTATTATATAAATTTTTTGTTATAATATAATGAATTATGATTAGTACATATTTAATTCATTGTGAAAGTTTAAAAATTACATACCTTATTTCTAAAATTGAAGAAAAAATATTTTAAAATTTAAAATAGTTTGTCTTTAGTGAAGTTTGGTACACCATATGTAATAGCAAAATATAAAATATAGTCTGATACGTAAATATATTTCTCATACTAATATAGCTTTTGTTAGTAGTTTGACTTGCCTATAATATAATAAAATAAAAGAGCATGCATATAATTATTATGTACATGTACATGTACATGCACAAAAATCGTCGGCAAGAAATAGGATTTACTTTTCGTTATTATGATCTGTAGATGACTTCTAAAGTGTTATAAAGCAAAAGGGGTTTGTCTTCTTCTTCATCTTTTCTTTTAAATGTTTGGAGGGAGATAAAGTTCAAATTGCTATAATTCTCTTCAAAGAAGATTAAGTGTGTGTGTATATATATATATATATATATATATATATATATATATAGGTGGTATGGATCTACACTGTTTATGGCAAGTCTAATGTTGAATGTTGCACTGTGCTATTTTCCATAGCTATTACATCCTAAGCCTATAATCAACTTACATTCATCAATATATATTTACTATTAATCATTATAATATACTATAGTAGTAGTACTATGCTTTATAGCCTATTTTTATATACAAAATTGATCAACTATATGTACTTTGGTTAGATGTTGATATCAATATTTCTTGAGATGCAAAAAAGGGTGGGTTCCTTGTAATTTCTATTGAGTTGTACAAACATCTGAGGTAGGGTACAAATTATGAATTTTTAGCTAGTTTCATAAACCTTTTAAGAGTTGGTACAGATACTTAGGAACAGTGTTCTAAAAATCCCCGACTAGCCCCGCCTAGTCCCCGCCTAGGCGCTAGGCGGCACTCCGCCGCCCGACTAATGCTAAATCCGCCTAGGCGCTAAGCGGTGCCCTAGCTATCGGTCGTATTAAAGCTTAATTAGTCTATAGGTGTGAACTAATCGATATTTATGCCAACTAAACTGTTCTATACATGATTTTGGGCTAAATTAGATTACATATATTTCAATACATATGGAATATTATGTTGAAAGTTATAAAAAATTTATTGTAGGCTATGAAGTTTATGTGGGGACTGTAAAATTTATGCAATTTGACTATTAATAATCATATTCTATGTTTTTATCATGAATTTGATAATATAATTATGAAAAATATATGTTGATATAGTTTGTATCTCATGAGAATATGTAAAAATAGTAAAAATAAGCATTGTGTAACGAATCCGCCTAGGCCCCGCCTAGGCTCCCGCCTAGCCGCCTAGGCGCTAGTCCCCCCTCCACCGCCCGACTAGCGCCTAGCGATTTTTAGAACATTGCTTAGGAACACATGTATGTATATATCATTGAATTTAAGGGGTTCTTATTGGGCTCCCTTTAATCATATGGTGATGTGAACTCAAATTATTTCTTTTTAAATTATGCTACAACTAATGTTCAAAGCAAAACGTTTGGGTGTAGTCCCAGTGATGATTGCTATCTCTTTATTAATTTTCAAATTAAAGTTATTGGTTAATAGCTTCCCTTTCTTATCCAAAATTATTATTCCAAATTGTGGAAAATCATATATTTTAATAAAGTCATAATAATTGTTAAAGTATTCATAGTTAAATTTCCCTAGCTGTATTGGTGACGATACTCAATGTGCTTACAATTTGTGTCACAATGCTATATAATCGACACAATTAAAATAGTGTAAAACTTTGTTTAAAAATTAAAATAGTGTAAAACTTTAATTTGTTTAAAAAATTAATGGTATGATCCACAACTTTTTAAGTGATAATTTTTGTTACATGATAATATAAAAAGAATGCGTGTCATGTTTAATGGGACAGATAAATTATTTTTTTTAATTATTTTTTTTATAATTTATTGTTACATTAATATTATACAATATACATATACCCAAATCACTAAACTCAAAATATTATTGAAGAATTAATATTTCTCATGTGAAATGTCAAATCAATTGTGGGCACGCTAACTATGTCCACTCGCTGATAGGTGAGCTTTTTTCCTACAGTAAAACCCTATTATTTATGTGTAAGTTGCAGAAAAGAAATTGAAAAAGCATGTTCGAGCACATATATATATATATATATATATAAAATATTGGACCGTCTCGTTAAAAGTTGTCATGTTTTTTTATTGGACCGTCACATTAGAAGTGATCATTTTTCAAAATAATAAAAAAGTTTTATTTTTAAAATATATAGTTTTCGTATTGAATTTCCCGTGACCCTATAACAGTAGATAATATATTTGGAGTCCGCAGGAAGGCATAACTTAAGTGGTGCAATTTGATAAAAAGAAATAGGTTTTGGTGGGGTGTGATATTCTTTAATCTAAAAACCTAATAATAATGATAATAATTAGTGTGATGTATTTGGATGAGTTTGTAGCAAAAGAAAGAATCGCATAACAGAGAAAAGGACCATCCTTTCTAGTGTCTATTAAAGAGAGATAGATGCATGGCATGGGCCCCATTTTTTCCATTTCATATAAATTAAAAAGAACTTAATTCTTTACCTGTAGAATAGGGACTCTCGATAATATGCGATTTTTTCTTTTTAAAATATCTGCTATCATTAATTAATAACTTAGTTAGCCTACCAAAATTCATATATATTAATGGCATTTGAAATAGTAACTCAAATTAAAACATACTACAAAGTTGTACGATGTAATATGTAATTAACACTACCACTACTTTCTCCATATATATAGGGATTAATGGAGCTAAAATTCAACTATTATATTATAATTTTTCTTCAAGATAAAATAAAAGTAATAATATATTTCTTTCTTCGAATGCATGATATTTTTTTAATTTTTTTTTTCAAGATTTCGTTCGAGACATATAGTAGGCCATATAACACACCCACTTGATATTTTTCATACTTGGTAGACCCAGTTTTGACTAGTTGATGGATATAATATTATCAAATTATATTCTAGATTTAGGATTGAATACAAAAGTATCACTTAAGCCTTGATACCATTGTGCTATTTTGAGGGATATTGGAATATATGATATTATCACGATAAAAAAAAAATCAAACGGAATTTAATGTCTCATTTTTATTTATCACACTCTATGTCTTGCTATTATTATTTTTTTCCCAATTTGATATGCTTCGGTTTAATTTTATAGATTTATTTCACTCAAATAGTATATATAATTATTTTTAATATTCAATTACTTATATCGATTATGAACGGGTAGTTGATTAATTGTGTACAGAGAGAGAAGTAATGAGATTGGTGGCGACCGTTAAGCTTAATTTGAATTATCATCCCCAAAAGCAATATAATTATGATATTTAATTATACTTGAAAATCAAAATCTAGATGGTTGTATATTTATGATGTGCTATTAATTTTAGCTCTCCTCCTAACTGAACCCACCAACTCCATGATTAAAATTGAGAAAAAAAATTAAGTATGAGGATTAGCCATTAATTGTAATTGACTAATTGTACCAGTTTCTGTTCCCTTTATTTCAAGAAATCGTTAACCAACTCCACTTCTTTCATCAATAGTGGGGCCAATCATTTTTTCTTCCCCGTGGCTATTATAAACTTCAAAAATTATAAACTCCACATTTGAATTAAATATATGTTCGTGCTAATAATTATTTTTCTCCAATCAATTTTTCCCTGGCATAGATCATGTAAAAAAAGAAAATTTTCGGTGAGAAATAAAAAATGATCTGAATCGTTGGTTATTGTATAATCGACAGTCAAGATCCATAATGTATCATATTAGTAGCGGAGCAACCATTGAGAGTCGTGAAGATATTGCCTTACCTCGAAATTTCTCACTTATTACTAATTACACTAAAAATTTTATGGATATTTAGTAAAAATTTGTAAATTTATTAATATCCATAAACCTACGCGCATATATCAAATGTCTGTTAAACTCACACATATTAGAGTCAGACACCCGTAGATAAATTGTCATCCATATAAGATTAACAAAAGGTAAACAAAAAAAATATCTTGTATTCCAATATTTTCAACTATAGAGGTATTTATTCTTTATATTAATGGATAATCATTCTGTTAGTACTCATATTTAGCATTACCCAATTAAGTTTTTTCCAATTGAATCAAATTAGAACAATTTATGTATTGTTTGGTACATCAATTTACTCTTTCATGGTTGTAATTCAACATTTAATTTGAATATAAAGACTCTTGTTTCATAGTATTGGATTAAATGAGACTCTTTTAAGGTCAACTTTATAGATGTCTTCATACTATATATCCAATTCCAAACTATACTTGTACTTGTACAAAGCAATTCAGTACCACATGTGTGAGCATATCATCATATGATTGTTATTGTTTTCTCATTTTCTTTTCTTTTATAGAAAACTTTCCTAAATCCTATGTGCACTTGTTATTTAATTTACCAACAGTTGCAAAATAATGTATGTGATTTGACTGTTTCATTTCAATATCTGACACAAAGGGATATTTAAAAAAAATTACACACTTTAAAACTCAAAAGGCTCCTGTGCACGTGCATGCAATATTTTTTAAGATGTGATGGCTACTACTTATATTCTTGAAAATTAATCATATATAATGGCCACTAAAGGGACATATATAAATATAATATTATTAATTTAAAATGTATATAGTACGGTTTGTACACATAATTTTTTTACTGCAATACTAGGTGTTAATATTTGTCGGTGGGTTACATCTAGTTACAATCATAGCTAGATAAGTATTCCGTATTTTCCCACTAAATATGTCATGTTTGATCAAAAAATGTGAAAGACTTTTGATCAAAATAGAACATATTGGGACAGATGGAGTATCTTTTTCTAGTTTCCCTCAACTATTATTAATCTATTTCATATTTGGACTTAATTAAATGATCCATTTTCTTTTCACTTCTGTTCATCATTAATAATTTTATTGTATTTCATACTCCATCTACCTGGGATGATACAAAATTTTTGGACACGCTTATTAAAAAAAGTGTATAAAGAAGTGTAATAGTGACAAATGTGGTAGGATCTACACCATTTTAAAGAGATAATTTTAACTATTTTTGAAATGTGTTATTCTTAATGGCACGTCCTAATAAAAAAATTGTGTCAAACTTAGTAAGACGGAGAGAATATTATATACTTAAATCAGTGATTCTGCATTAATTAATAACATGTAGAAGTATCTAACTTTCTGTCAAATTTTGGAACTTTCTTTGAAATTTATGAAGAATATTGGGATTAGTAACATTGTACATGAAGTACAAATGCAAAGAGATGGGTGTATATATAGGTACGTATTATAATTTATTATACTTCTTTGAAAAGTGTGATCTAAAACATGCATGTCAATGTTCGCATAATGAATGGATATCTTTTTGCAATAAAGTATTTAGTAATCCTAGTAATTCCTCTCTCCTCTGTCCCACTAAACTTGACTGTTCCACTAAATTTGACACATTTTTTTTATTGGAACGATCCACTAAGCTCGGCACATTCCAAAAATAGTAAAAATTATCTCTTTAAAAAGATATAAACCACTTTTATCACTTTTACACTATTTTATACAATCTCATTAATTTTTTCTACATACAATTTAACTTTTTAAGTATTTTCTACATCTAATTTTTGTAAATAGGTATTTAAATTTTTCTACATTAAATAGAAATGTAGGGCAGAAGGTGGAGGATAAAGAAACAAGAAAAAGATGTAGACACAGTAGAGCTTTAAGGGAGAATCTTAGGAAGTGAGGGTTTTATTGGGAAAATAAAAACAAACTTTGATATTGATATGATCGGAGAATGACAGTTGATCACGCTATCCCAAACTTATTTAATTCCTCCTACCTAATTCTTATTTTATTAGCTGGATTTCTTTAATTATATATATATTGTTTATACTCTAATTAATAAATTTATGTGTATATGATTTTACATGACATTTACACATCGGCTGCTTACACTTTTGTGTTTCACGTTTGATGTTTTATAAGTAGATTTATGATTTTAGTTAATATTTATTAAAAATAAAATTTTTATTATGATCTAATGAATCGTAATTACTATTTATTTGAAAATTCTAATTTTTGAAAATCATATAATCTATTTTTAATTTATCAGCTCTAAAAATTATTTAAATGTGATATTAAATATTAAATAATATACTCCCCTCTATTTGAAATGAATCCATAATACTAAACACAAAATTATGAAGCATATAAAATAAGCATTGAATAAATAAATGATAAATTAAAATTTACTTGTGAGATTCAAAAAGTAGAATATTGAGTCTTATTTTTACTCATTAACAACAATTTATCAAGTATAGTATATATTAGCATTTTTCTTGTCAAATGATTTCATTATAGCTATTGTTAGGTGGTTGTATGCTATGAAAAAAATTAATGCAAGTAAACATTATTTTTCGAAACTAAATACCGTATAAATCGAATCAAATATGCTACTTATTACCCTAGCATGAATCTGGTGCTCTATTGATACATCATAAGTCCACGTAAGCATGAATCATACCTAAGGAGTTTTGTGAAATAGGGAAATGAAATTAAGCAGTAAATCATTATGTAAATAGAAAATAAATTTCTTGAAAATCAAAACTTTATTTTTATGTGTTAATGGTTTTGAAGGACCACATTTCCCTTTGGATATAAAAGCCATTGACCAATGAACATGCCTAATGTGGTCCTCTACCAGCCACTCACCTTCTTTAATTAATTTTCTCAATATACATATAATTAAATATGTGATATAAATAAACCACCAAAAATATGTTTATTATGCTATCATAATAATATTTAGTATATATATATTTGTACACAAACCATCGGTTTACACATGTTAAGAGAGTTAGGTTTCGTCCCAAATATTCTATTCAAAATTACTAGTTTTTCTACCTAAAATCTTGCCACCTTGAGATATTTCCCCTCTTTTTTATTTCATTTTGTATGTTTATGTTTGCTAGGGTGGAGGACGGAGGGTGTGGGTGTATTACATTGGTTGATTATAGGAAAAAAATTCAGCAAAAACAAAGAAAAAGAGATATCAATATAATACTCACTTCGTAAACAAAAACTGTGTTGTGAGAGAATTGTCACAAATTTTAAGAAAGAATTAAAAAGTATATTATTATTCGAAAAGGCAACACATGACTATACGCGGAATTTACAATATTGCTTATTTTGTAAGATCATAATTCTTTTAAATTGCTTAAAAATATAATAAAATTACAGTTTTAGTGGGAGAAAATAATTTTTGACAATAAGTACGTGTTAATGGTAGTTGGTCCCGCCTTCCTTGGGCATTTAAATTGCTTTATCTTCGAACTCTTTCTTCCACCACACAAATATATTTTAAAGATTAAAACCTCCGAAAAATAAAATAAAATCTAGAAAAAAGACAAAAGGAAAATTCAATTATGAAACAAAGGGACCCTCTCCTTCCCCATCCGACACTCCATTCATACAAAGATAAAAACAAAATATACACTTAATTTAATTATCAAGATTATCATCATAATCTTCTTCCGCGTTCACTAATTTATTAATGATATATGTGTTTGTTTATATTGTAATTAATTAATTGAAATCTGTAGTGGGAAGGGGACGTTTCCTCGTTTTTCAGCTGTTGGTATGTATGTATTCTCTGACAACCTTTGTTAATGGCATTTTCATACATCTGTAACGAACACGAACACAAACACAAACACAAACACATCCACATCTTTCTAGGTTTTGTCTGAAAAAGTTTAATTTCTTTGTAGTTGATGCGCAGAAAGCCGTATGTTTGATTTGGAAAGGTGAGTCAAATCAGTCATGAGTTTCCCTTCTCTTAAATAACAAAGATAGAGAGAGAAATTTATTATTATTAATGGTGGAATAAATATAACAAGAACAAGAAGAAGGAGAAGAAGGAGGAAGGAGTTTTTCTTTTCTTTATTTTTTTTAATGATGAATCCATTTATATTCATTCTTTTCTTGAAGAGGGCGTTGCTTTTTTGATGTATTTTTCGTTTTCCTATTTCCGTTTTTTTATTTGTGTGTGAGAAAAAAAGAGTGAACAATTGTGTGGATAAATGAGTGAATAAAGATGGGCATCTTTTTCCAAGCCTTTTTAGCACCTCACTCTCTCCCTCTCCCCTCACATAGTTTCCTTTCCTTATCTTCTTCTTCTTCTTCTCCTTCTTGAGAGAGAGAGTTGCAGACAGCCATGGATTTTGTGTCCGATCACATATTATTATTGGGCTAGCTAAAGAAATTATTACTATTGTTTCACACACACACACACACCCAAAACATGCAGAGAGTATAGAGGTGAGTTCTGAAACCTAAGGAGTGAGTTCATGCTTATTCATCTTGTTCTGGAAATCTGAGAAAAGAGTATGTAGTAAATAGGAATAGATGTTGATGAAGATATGGAGCACGTGCAGAGAGAAATCTTTGGTAGGAAATAGCAGTAGTGCAAACCTAACCAATCCCTTTCTCCCCCACTCAATCTCTCTTTCCCTAATAATATATCCAGATATCTGTTTTTCTGTTTCTTTTATCCTCTATAATCCTATCTCTATTTGGGAAATATATATACTTGTGTAGCTAGAGTGGTCACACTGCAAACAAGATTGTTTCTCTTCGCCTTTTCCTCTATTTCCATACATACCACATCATCGATACCATCTTCCTTCTCCTTATCCCCACCAATCCGTATATATATATATGTATATATATATATATATTCCGTGTGTTGATTTGTTTTCTTGATTTTTGTTGTATATTTTGTTGGTGGATTGAAGTTAAATGGTTGTGATATTGTACTGTATCTGTGTTGGGCTTTTTAGTGCAAAGGGATGCTATATTTTTAATTTAGAATTGTATTTTAATTGTAATATATCTGTCATGATTTGGAAATTGCAGGTGTTGAATTGAAGAAGATCAGAATTGGGATATTTCTATTTCTTGATTAGTTGCAGTCAACCACAACAGTAATATACCAGATGATTAGAGCACTCCTTTGAATCATCATATTTTGCTTACAGGTACACAATAACACTGTATAAAATATATATTTTTTTTAATTTTAAATTTGATATAGAGAGTGAGTCACTTTCTCGCTCTATCTATCTTTATATCCCTAGTGACTTTTGTGTGTGTTTGGGATTTGGATGTGGAGTGAAAGCTAATGTAGTCTGTTTTCTTTTTGTTTACTTTTTTTTTTCTTTCTCAGTGGGTTATTTTGATAAGAGGGTTAATAAAATATTGTGAAGATCGAAGATACAGCGATGGCGACGTACTATCATGGCAATTCGGATATTCAAGGAGGCGGCGGTGGCGGCGGCGAAGGCGGGGATGGTTTACAGACGTTGATTCTGATGAACCCAGCCTACGTTGGATACTCCGAAGCACAACACCAACAACAGCAACCCAGCAGCAACTTTGTCTTCCTCAACTCCTCAACAAACTCCCTCCCCCACGCGCCGCATCAGCAGCATTTCGTCGGCGTCCCACTCCAAGGCGGCGGCGGCGGCGGTGGGGGTACACCCACCTCAGCCTCCGCCGCATCGCCGCAGGACCACCACCACCAGCACCACGACGTCTCTGTGCTCCATGGGTTCCTGCCGCGCGTGCCCTACAACCTCTACAACCTTCCCATGGATCCGGGGGCGGCGCGTGACGTGACGCGCGCGCAGCAGGGCCTATCCCTGAGCCTTTCCTCCCAGCAGCCGCAGCCTTCTCTTCCGGGTTATGCTTCCTACAGACCGGACCGGGAGATGCCGAGCCAGCCACTCGTCACCGCCGTGTCGTCGCCGCCGCGCGGCGGCGACGAGGTGAGGGGCTCGCCGTCGTCGGCGTCGGGGGTTTCGAACGGGGTAAACGGAGTGCAGAGCGTTCTGTTGAGCTCCAAGTATCTGAAGGCAGCGCAGGAGCTTCTCGACGAAGTTGTCAACGTCGGCAAGGGAGCCAAGACCGCCGTAGAACCCTCCAAGGCGGCGAAGAGCAGCGCCGAATCTGCGGCGGCGAGCGGCGAACAGCAGAGCGGTGGAGGCGAGAGCGGCGCGAAACGTGGCGCAGAGCTGACGACAGCGGAGAGACAAGAAATTCAGATGAAGAAAGCAAAGCTCGTCAACATGCTCGATGAGGTAAGTCATTATCCCCATCGCTCTCTCTCCTCTCTCTATCACCCTCCCTGTGTTTGTGATAATGACACAAAAGAAAAGCTGCAAATTACAGATTCAAACAACAAACTTTCTAAACCACTCTGAAAAAGTAGCCTTCTTTTTGGCAATAGCAGTAAAAACTTTTCACCTCACCTCATGAAAAATTATTCATTGATATGGCTCAGGTGGAGCAGAGGTACAGACAGTACCACCAACAGATGCAGATAGTCATAGCCTGGTTCGAACAAGCTGCCGGTGTAGGGTCGGCGAGGAGCTACACGGCGGTGGCTCTGGAGACAATCTCGAAGCAATTCCGGTGCCTAAAAGATGCAATCTTGGGGCAGATAAGAGGGGCGAGCAAGAGCCTAGGAGAGGAGGAGAAGGTGGAAGGCAAGATGGAAGGGTCGAGGCTTAAATATGTAGACAACCAAATAAGGCAGCAGAGAGCACTGCAGCAATTGGGAATGATCCAACACAATGCTTGGAGACCCCAGCGTGGCTTGCCGGAGCGATCTGTTTCCCTCCTCCGCGCTTGGCTCTTCGAACACTTCCTCCACCCGTACGCCTCTCCTCTCAACCTTCCTTCAAATACTACTCGATTACTCAATCTTATATATGCATCTGTATTTATTCTGCAGTTATCCCAAGGATTCCGACAAGATCATGCTTGCTAAGCAGACCGGCCTCACCAGGAGCCAGGTAGCTACCTTTGTCTACTTTCTTACCATACTTTTACACACAGTCTTCTCATGCTTGAATCGCCAATGCAGGTGTCGAATTGGTTCATCAATGCTCGTGTGAGGCTGTGGAAGCCCATGGTGGAGGAGATGTACACCGAGGAAATGAAGGAACACCACAACAACAATGGGGGTTCATCCCAGGACAACAACCCTACTAAACTCCCCACGCCACCCAGCCCCACCGCCATGTCCACACCTTCCACATCTCCCGCAGCCGCCAACATCAACCTCATCGGAGCCTCGGATATCGACTCCATCGCTCAAAGAAACAGTCCCAAGAAGCTCAGAATGGCCGACATCGTCGATTCCAAGACTGCCGACACCACCGACCGGACCGACACCATGTCGATCAAATTCGGCAGCAACGACAGACAAGGCAACAACAGCAGCAACAACTTCACCCTAATGGGGGCGCCGACCAACTTCATAGGCGGCTTCGGCTCGTACCCCATCGGAGACCTCGGGAGGTTCGGTCCGGACCAGTTCCAACCGCCCTACTCCGGCAACGTCAACGGAGTGTCCCTCACCCTCGGCCTACCCCACTGCGACAACCTCTCCATGTCGGGTGCCCACCACCAGAGCTTCATGCCAAACCAGACAATACAGTTAGGGAGAGGAGGAGTTGATCAGATCGGAGAGGCTAATGACTTCGGAGGCATCAACACCACCCCATCTGGGAATGTCTACGACAGCATCAACATTCAGAACCGGAAGCGGTTCGCGGCGCAGCTGTTGCCGGACTTCGTCGCCTGAATGTTGATGTTGAGGGAACGCTATCAGTTTTAGGCTGCTCTGCACCATTGATTGTAGAGAAGGAAACAACAAACTTTAGCTACACTAGTGTATATTTTATTTATAATTATAGTGATAGACCATATATATTTATATACATTTTCAAGAAAAACCGTTTAAGCTGTTGTTACAGGTGGTCAGGTTAGGGCATTAGATATGTGGGTGGGATTTGTATATTAATTAATTTTGTTTCCTGCAGATTTATAGATGATTGTGATAATGTAATGTGGAGAAAACTAGTTTCTTTTGGGTGGTATACAAGAATAAGGAGTGGTTTTCAACCCCATTTTGTCTCTTTATTTTTTATTTTAATTCTTATTTACAAGCTTCTCAGAATCAGAGTCCTGGTTTTCAGACAGAGCAAATCCCAAGATTCTGCTTTGTACTATTTTTTTTTTTATCATATAATATAAGTAATTAAATATTTGATGAGGTTTGTAAAATGCTATGGATGAGGATCTTGGAAGATTGAAAAAGCAATGTTATTTTCTTGAATTTCTTTATTATTTTCATAATTGTTAATTAATTGTATTAATCATATATAATTGGCATGGACCACCTCGGTTTAAGACACTTATCCTTGACTGAGTTGAGGTGGTTTTTTTAATAGATAGCTAAGGATGATGCTAGTGATGGTGACCCTGTCCTTTTCAATTGAATAATTATTGCAGAATAATGATGAATATCTATTGAAAGTTCAGGTTCTTTTTTTCTTCACAATTCTTACTTCATCTGGGTAATAACGTGTCAGATGTCTGTTGCATCTATTGTGACAAACAAATAAATAGAAATTTAGTATAACTAAATATCTTACCTTCGTGAATGGGAATAATATTTTGAGATGATACAGTTTATAGGAGAGAAACATTTCGAAACAAAATCAAGTTAATCTAATAATTATACTATAAATAATACCAAATTGAATATAATAAAGAAAAAAGAGTTGGAGAGAGAGAGTAGCGTTTTCTGTCAAATTTTTGCTAAATCCTTAATTTGTGAAGTGTTTAGTTTATTTTTTTCAGGAAATTGACCTATGGAGAACACAAATACTTCCATAATGTTGCATTTCTATAACTTCTGAAATAATTTGAGAACTAAAATAACAAACTCTAAAGAAATTTCAAATAGTGGTTGAGACTAATGCAATAGTTCTCAGGTTCGAGTTTTCTGAGGTCCGATGTTGTAATATTAATTTAATGTATTTCAATTTTTTTGTTAAACAAGAAAGATCAACGTAACAACATAGGGTTATAATAGTAATTCAAATATATTAGATAAAATATTTAATGTTTATATTATTTATATAAATATAATTATTTTTGTTTCCCTCAACTTTATGTTTATGTGTTAACAAATATTTTTTTTCCACATTTGACTGAATTTATTCTATACCAAAATCCCAATTCCGTAATTTTTCCGTTAATTCTTGATTATTAAAACGTGGGCTTTGGGCCCAATAAAATTTCGGTATGGGCCAGAAGATGTACAGAGCCCACTAACTTCCTTTTCAGACTCACATCACTTTTAAGACATAAGAAAAGTTTATACAGTATAGAAAAATCCCTAAATTAATTTAGTCTTCACTAAATGATGAAATCCTCAATAAAATACAGCCGCATTAGTAGAATTTAATGAACAAGTTTTCGTCAATTTGAAAGTTATTTCCTAATTAATTATAGGATCTAATTAATTAAAACACAATTTTCTCTTTTATTTTTCTCATTAGCAAAGTCACATTCTAGTACTCACGATATCAACTAAATCAGCCATTAAAAACCCATATTTTTCTTTTTCTTTTTATTGTTTTTTACTTTTTTACTTTCATGAGCTGGTCTTATCACATCTTGTACTTCATTTCAAGAACAGTTTGCTTTGTACCATAAATCAGTCTCAGTTTATTGTACGTTTTGCGACATGTATATGTGTGTGACTATATATATATATATATATATTTGAATTATATTGATAAAAGTTGTAAAGATTATACTCCCTCCGTCCACGAAAGTCGTTAATACTTTGACTTGGCACGGGTTTTAATGTAGTATGTTGTCTTTGTGGAAAAGTAGAGATAGTGGAGATAGTGGAAATTAAAAAGTAAAAAGTTAGTGGAGTTAGTAAGGGTAAAAAGGTAGAAGGATAAAAAGTTAGTGGAGTTAGTAAGGGTAAAAGGGTAAAAATGTATGTCCAAAAAAGGAAAGTTTTAAGTGTTAACGATATTGGTGGACGGCCCGAAATGGCAAAACGTTAACGACATTGGTGGACGGAGGGAGTATATAAGTAGGTAGGCACAGAGGCTCCTGATGAGTCATGTGAAGTAGGTTGTCTATGTCTGCATTATTAATCATTCAACGACGTAGCCTATCAATAGAGGGCTATGCTCCTAATGAACATTCTTGTAATAAAGAATAAGATACGAAGAAATTAAATACCATATTAATTTTATTTATTCAAGCTATAGAGGGCTATAGCTAGTTATGCATACGTAGTTGACTGCGAAATGGAGTACTGTTTAAATTTTCGAGATTAATTAATTAATTAGTAATTAAATTAATATTAGGTAGGATGAAGTGTTTGATAAATAATGTAGTATGATTGCATTGCCTGAATATTATCTCGGATCATGTGCTTCTGGGATCATGTGTAGCACTCAAATCTATGTTTGGATTTCCAACTTCCTATGCCAATAATTTTATTGGTCAAGATTTTTTTTATTGCTTTAAAAAAAGTTTTTTTGTTTAGTCCCACTAATTAAGTTTAAATTAGTGATGATTTATTAATGTTCATTAATTTCCCAACATTGTTTGTGACTATGGGATGGAGAAAATATTAATTTGTTTGAGTTATTTAATATATCTTGGACGAAAAATAAAAAAATTAAAAGATGAAAAATAGAAAAAGGAAAAAAAATGTAAGGAAGAATTATTTAATGTCTAAAGCTGCGATGTATAACACCACACGTTTGGAAAGTTTATATATTAATTAATGTATTGTATAAGATATATAGCATTCGTGTGAATAGTATAATGTTATTAATTTGTACAACTTTATAAGCACTAGCTTGCATAGGACTATAACTTAGGAATTGAACCCTAGCCTATATATATATATGCTAATTAGTGCTACATGTATACTAATATACAATATAATAAGAGCTATTGAATTATAACTATTAATTTATAGTGTTTCAAAGTTTTTTGAATTTAATTTGTAGCTATAGCTCAAGCTGGGCTATTTATGAGAGGGACTGGAATTTCGACCCTCTTATAAAGATAAACACACGTTTATATAATTAATTGACACAGTAAATTTATGAGGCTACTATTCGAAATTGGTTTTAAAAGCTACAATAGCTAGGGTAAGTAAAGAGCAAATTAATGTAGATACAGTTAATTTACTATTATACTTATTTTTATCACGAGCTTTGCGTTATTATTTCTTTTCTTTTAATTTCCAAATGGAAATGTATAAGTTTATAACGAATATTTTAACTGATCGAGACAATGAAGATTAATTGAGAATGCTAATCACAACTCTTTATAATATAAAGTATGTTTCATCTCATGTAGTGTAGTTCGTAATAGAAACTTTACTTCACTCTCGTGTATAATATATATAAAGGCATTAGCATATAAAATTATATTTGCATCGTTTTGTGGTTAGAAGATTTTTTATCAATAATATTGAAAGAATAAATTTAAAATATTTTTTTTATTTTTTATACTAACAAATAATAAAAGTACAGTACATTAAAAAATAAATAAATTATAAATCTTTGATAAATATTAATATTTCTTTAATATTTTAATTTATAAAAATTTAAATCATCAAATTAACAAAATAAACATTTTAAATTCAATTTAATTTAAACTAATTTTATTTGTTTGCACGTGGATCGGTAAAAAGAAAATGATAGTAGTTGATGAATGTAACCAATTTCCCATGAAATTAACTAATTATCTTAATACCTCTCTAATAACCATATTGCATTATAGTATATTACATAACTTCCATTTCAAAATTTATAAAACACAACTCTATAAATTTCTATACAAATTATAACATTAAGAAAAAAGAAGGTAAAAGATAAACAAACGTATACAATTAAACATGCATAAATATTAAAAATTAAGACCTAAAAATAGCTTCAAGATTCAATCCACTAAAATTAGGGCTCAATAATTCCGATGAATTCTGTTGCGTTGCTTCTACTTCTGATCCCATCATATCATTCTGCAACATTACGTCGGAACTCGCCCACTCCGTCGCCGCCGTCGTTTCCTCCCCCGGCAACGGCGGCAATACATCACTACTCATCCCTGCGAAAGTACTGTTCCCCACCGCCTCCGGCGCCGCGCTAAACTGCTGCTGCTTGTGAAACGCGGCATCGAGGCTGCCGAAGTACGCCGGATTCCCCAACAACTGCGTCTCGGGAAACCTAATTGGAAACGAACCGCATTCGAAGAATGTATTCTCCGGCGGCAATTGAGTGCTCAATTGATTCATGTGGTAGTTGGGGAACTCGATCGGCGGTGGAACCGAGGCTTGATTCTCCGGCGGTGGCTGGTGGAGGAAATTGGCGTAGACCGCCGCAAGGTCGATGGGGGTGGAAGCTCCGGCGGCGGAGGCGGAGGTGGAGGTGGAATGGATTGGGTGAGGGTGGGGCCTGGGGGCGGCGCGTGAGGATTTAGCGCGCCTTGTCTTGCGGCAGCCGCCGCCGACGGGGACGTTGCGGAGGGAGCCCCCTTTAGTCCAGTAGCGGCGGCAGCCCTTGCAGAAATAGCGAGGCTGAGTTAAGCTGTAGTTGTTGTAGTAGCAGAATTTGGTGTTGGAGGAGCCGCAGCGAGGGCATGCCGGAGATAGTTCGGTGTTACCTTTCCATCCTCTTTCCATTCCAAGATATATTCATGGACTCTCTCTCTCTCTAGAAATGAACTCTGCAAATTAGTGAGAATGGGGAGAGAGAGAGAGGAGGGGTTTGAGAAGGAAGGAAGGAAGGAAGGAGTAGTATGTATGTATAGGTATATGTATACAGTGCATGTGCACGTGTGGGTGGAATACAAAGCTAGGTAGGGTTACTGCGGCGGAGGCTAATGATCGGTGTCGGTGTTAGGTACACGTGGCGGGGGGTAATTGGAGGGGAGTAGGAGTGGGGTGGGGGCAAAGGCCTCGAGAGAGCCAATTAGATTGCTTTCTTCTATGGACATGCATGTTATTAATACACTTATAATATTATTGCATTGGAGGGTTTCGATGTTTGTAGAGAAGAGGAGTTTCTCATATATATATATATATATATATATATATATATATATATATATATTTAACTTATCATGCATTGTTTTCCTCATGGGGAGAAGAAACTCCATTTCTTTCATTCTTAGGGTGGGGTTTTTTATGTTGATTGCAGAATTTTAGGTCGTATATATAGTATAGTACAAGGGTTTGATGACGATAGATCATATGATTACTGTGTCGATCAAAGGTAAAGTGATTTTTTATGGACTCATCTAACCCTAAATAGCTAGCTGATTGAATCCTGAAATATATTCATCATGTGATGTTTACTTAATTAAATATAATGAATTGCATATATATGATAAATTGATTTTTTAAATTAGTACCTAGAATTATTGCCATGGCCGAGCTCTATACAAGATTGAGAAAAAAAAGGTACTTGTGTAATCTAAAATTTGTGAAAGAGAATTGTGGTCAAATAAATATGCATGGAGTGCATGATGTGATGGCTCAGCTTTCAAGCAGTGGGGAGGGATGAGGAGACATGTAAGAAATTCAGATATATATTATAGAATTAATTAATTGGTAAAATGATGATCAAACCATAAATGATTACTTCAAAAGGGGTATCTTGGATCATGGGCTTCTTGGATCATGGAAATTCTATTGACAACACCTCCAAATTTTTACTTTTTGTTGGAAGGGATTATGGATTAATTCGTATTTATTTATCTTATGTTACTATTATTACAAGTAAGCGAAAGAAGAAAAAAGAACTTGCGTTCCCCTCCTTTTTATTTTCCTTTGTTAGAATTCTCTCCATATGTTATTAGCAAGATAACTACAATGATATATATAATTTTGGACCACCCTTAAATTTTCATCAAAGAATTCTAATGGCCATTGGCCCATTGAGCTTTGTATAAAGTATTTTCTTCCGAAATTCGATAAATGAAAGAGACGCTTTCTGCTAGGATCTTGTTTTAATGGAAGATCAAGAATGCCCTTTTATTTTAATTAATTTTGTTGTGTTATATCTTGTTTTTTTGGAAGATTAATTAAGAAATGCCCTTTTAATTAAATTTTTTGTATATTTTAACTCAATATCTGGATCTACACTTCATCATCGTCGTCATCAAAATTTAAGGATATAATAACGTTTAAAAAGAAATGAAATGAATTTCGAAGAACACAAGGATTCCGACATCTTAGCCCATAGAAAAAGCAAGTAATGAAATGAAGAAAGCTACATACATTATGCTAGTTTCTGCTCACTTCAACAAACTCAAATCGAAACTCAAGATTAGACTTGACTATATTAGAAAATTCTGAGTCAAAAACAAGGAGTATTACAAGATTTAGGGAATCATTTTTAGTTCTTTCTATATAACAATTTGCCTTGTCGATCGAACTCAATGCAACATGAACAAAGGCTTGACAACAAAAACGACATTTTGATAGTCAATATTTCATGGTGTCATCAAATATAATATAACCATGATTACTACATCAAGAGAATTAATAAAAATGAATGTGAAGTGAATGTACAAATAAAATTAATCTTCAAAACCATGAGAGCTGATACGGCCTTTACGAATTACGAGATACGACCTCCCGTGCGCCAGAATACTCTATAACGAACCCAATCGCTCCTGATAAAACATGCCAAGAATTTATTAAAATCAGAATACTTAAAAAATCTCACCAAAAGAATATACTTGTAGAAATTGTTTGCCCAAACGAGAAAAGATGAGTCCAAGAATTGCAGTAAGATTCTCTAGAGTAGATGTCCATGTGCCTATAAGCAGTTGTATTGTTGCGCAAAATAAGCATTTTCGTGTGTACTAAAGCTCTGTGCAAGGCCTTATGATCTTAAGATGTTTTAGATGACCAACAGTATTGAATTGAAGACAAGGAACATATGTAATCTACAATATATCTTTCAAGTATAAAATGATTGTCAAACCTGAAGCATCTGCATTAACTTTGGATGCTGCTCCAGAAGCTGACATAGTTTATCCCGGTCACTCAGAAGAGACTGCAATCAAGTCAAGTCAATCATCATCTCACAACTCTAAAATCAACTGAATTGAGTAATTATTTTAATATTGAGCTTAATATACCTGGATAGCCTCGGGGGATTTAAAGAAGTCTTGTAAAGACATTCCAGGATCTTGTTGCTGAGATGTTTCTCCTGGCTGCTGCAAGATTCTTTGAGTGTGATCAGCCTGTTGCTGCTGCGACTGTGATCCAGTCTGCTGTTGTTGCGTTTGATAATACAGTTGACCAGGGGATTGTTGCGGCTGCTGCAGCATCTGGGATGGATGACCAGGAACTAGTAAGGAACCATGCAACATTGGTACGCCCTGCTCAGATTGGGAGGAAGAGGCAGCAGACGGTCTGTGATGCTGAATTGGAGGACGAGGGATTTGAGGCGGTTGTAATGGCTGCAACTGTGTAGGTGTAGGTATGGTTTGAACTGAAGGCATAGAGATGGGAAGATTTTGTGACATATTAGGCATGTTGTCTCCATGGTGTGGAACTAAACTGTTTGCATATAGATTTACAGGCATGGAACCAGGCCTGAAATGTAATGGCTGCATCGGTGACGGGTGATAAGGGGACATCATTGGGTGTGATGCTGGAAGGTTAATCAAAGGTCCACCAGAGTTTTGCTGCATGTCAGGGTTGCCAACATGTTGATAATATTGCTGAGATTGAGAAGTGGGATTTGACATTGAAGGATTGCCAGGATAAGGAGGTGGTGTAGGAGGAAGTGGAGGAGGTCTTGTAGATACTGCTGGAGAAGAGTGAGATGTCCTTCCAAATTTTGAATTGGGCGCTACGGCAGAGTTTCCAGCCACAGACATATAATCAGACTTAACCTGCAAATCAGGGGAAGAGTGAGAAATTAAAATCAAGTAACAAAAATGTAGAAACCATTTTAAATAGCAAATAGATCTTTTGCATACATGGAAGCCTTGGGGAACATCTGATGAAGATTTTGCAAACGATGAAGACTGCACAGGTGAGAATGTTGATGGAGGTGGCACTAAAGGAAGCGGAGGTTGATTTATAGGAAATTTCTGGTCATAGAAACCTTGCAGCCCAGTCGTTAGAGGAACAGGTCCAGTTTGCTGTAGAGTAGTTTTTGAATATAAGTGAGGTTGCATCCTCGAATCAACGGGAAATCGAGCAGCAGATGAGGGAACCTTCATATAACCAGAAGCAGCACCTCCCGAAGTACTAGCTACTGCAGGTGAATCAGTTGCATTAAGAGGAGTTCTGATTGGTAAACTCTTTGGGACATCTGGCTGGTCAGGGAACTTCTTCTCTGAGGAAATACTCGGTTCTCGAGTCAGAGGCATATCTGGACGAGATGCAGACATTCTTGATGAATACTCACTCGGCGTGTTTTCATCCATGTTTGATACAGATGGAGTAGCCAAGCGGGAGAACTGACTGCTCTCATTTACATCACTCTCAGTCTCCTCAACTATTGAATGAGGAGAATGTGGTTCGATAGTAGATGCAGGTTGTGGTAGATTGTCATCCGTCTGTGGGAAGGGCAATTTATCATCAGGTTCACATTCTTCAGCATCAAAAACAATATCAATTCCTTGAAGGTCATCTTCAAGATCAGGTTTCAGCTGCCGAGGCTTGCTGGATTTGTCTCCATCTAAGCTGTCTTCAGGAGGTATCGTTTTTGCAGGTGATGCTGCTTCATTAACTGCCCCCCCTGCAATATTTTGGCGCTCCCTTTGCCTGGCCATGAAGACATCCACGTGAACTGATGGTGGTCTTCCGCTAGCAGATCCTATCCGTGGGACAGCAATTACATTAGAACTGTTAGTACCATCCGCATTTCGTTCTCTTGCAACATAGTCATCCACATGCATAGAAGGAGGCCTGCTAGTGTTTGGCTTACGCTGTCTGAAGGTATCACGACGTGTAGGGACAGGTGGGGCAGTGACAGGTATAGGCCCCCTAGAGAATGTACTTTGTGAAGCAGCTTCAACAACAGAGTTCTCCCCTTTGCCATGCCTATTTGGCCCCTCAAGAGCGGAGATCTTTCTTTTTGCAGAAAGACCGATCTGTGTCATTCTGTTACGCAAATTCTCCGGACACTCCCAAGAGAACATTGTGCCAAATTCATCCAAGCTGTAATCTCCAATCAGCTCCATACTTCTGTCTGCAAATATATGTACCCTCGAAGAAACTGGAGGAGTAAGTAATGAAGTGCAACGACGGGCACACTCAGCATCCACTTCTTCTGTGCCAGAGGATTTTTGCAGTAAAAGCATCAATAACTCTGCAATCTCCTTGAGCTGAACACCCATGATAAGGAATGATGAAATAAAATGAGAAAGAACTCATAATCAATAAGAAGAATTTGAAGGAGAGGAATAATATATACCTGATGTGGTGAAGGATGAGTTTCAGATGCTTGTTTGTAGCTTGCCTCGGCTTCCAACAAATTCACGAGCTCCTCAATTTGCTTCAGGTTTTCTTCAGAAAAATCTTCAATAGAAATTTTGCTTACTCCAAAGAGGAACTTGATTGCAGCAATCCTTTCTTTGTTCAGGCTGATTAGAAAGAAACATGTGAAATATTTTGGTACAGAGATCTCTCATAAAACTAATATACTTTCAAAAAGAAACATGGCATTACACATGGCAATTTTTAGCTTCTATTTGGCCATTTTGTTATGGAAATGAAATTTCACTACTGTCCACTACTGGTAAGCCATGTAAAGTAACACCTCGTCCCCTGGTGATCGAGCCTGTTAGTAATGTACTGATATAACAGGCACCACCCACTACTTAACGGTTGTCATCAATCCATGTTTTACAAAAATAGTTAACTCGAGTTGCTATAGGATTTCATTGAACTCAAATCTGACGTCATCAAACATGTATTTTTCTGCAACACAGGACATCACATTCACCCTGTTTAGACGCAAAGTTCCACTCATTCCTTCCTCCACAGCATTGCCTCAACAGATAATACCCTCAAATGACTAACAATAGTTATATTACCAAAATTGAATCATTCAAGTTATTGTACCCATACATGAATGGGTTAATGGATAATATTACCCACTTTCATAAAACAAAGATAAAAAACCCACTTAAAAATAAAAGAAAAAAATACCCATATTAATTCAAAAATATTTTGTATTTAAGTAGGTGTTTTTTATCTTTTACTTGTTAAAGTGGGTATTTTTTATCTTTTATTTTTAAGTAGGTGTTCTTATCTTTTACTTATTATAGTGGGTATTTTAACTTTTACCCCTAGAAGAATTCCCTACACATTTATTTCCCCAGCAATGTGGAATATTACACCATGTTATCTTTATTAAAATAAAGACCCTCAAATTACTGTGTGATTGCCAACTAATTTAGATTGTAGAATATGTTCCTAGTATGAAACGAAATGCAAATTGGCTTGTAAAAGTATCTTCTAAATTATCAAAAGAAGGGAACAATAAACAAAAGAACAAAGAGCAATTTTGTTACCTTTCTCCCTCTAAGCAAAAGTCAATAGCACCTGAGGCCAATGCCTCAATTCCTTCAGCAACCTGTGCTTCAGGAACATCTTTAGAATTTATAGACTTTAACAAAATGGTCCAGCAGCACAATAATGGAGGATTCTCCCTCCATTCAGATGCACCAGTTGTATTGATCTCATGTTTAATCTGATTCTCAGAATCCTGAATAGCAGAGTGATCAATGTGCTTCACAATAGACAGTAATGCATTCCGGCCTTCAGTAGAGGAAGCCATCTCTTTGAAGGCTGACAGACAAGCAAGCAGTTCTGTTCCAATTGGCAGGACCTACATCATAAATGGAAAAAATAAAAATAAAAGAACATAACAATATCAATTGATTCATTCGGCATAATCAGAAAGAAACCAAATAGAATGTCATTAAAGGAAAGAAAAAAAAAAAGCATATCAATTTGTGTCCACCAGAGTTGAGAAGAACATCTCGCCTCAGGGAATTCTGGCAGAGAAAATAAAAAAGTCCTAAAGTTGAACATCTTTGAAGCCAAAAAGGAAGACGACAACATATAAGATTTATGAAGATGATCAACTTTGATTCTATATCCATGCATAAGATTATGCTAAAATCAAATCAGTCGCACAGAGTAATTGAAAATTTTTCTTGTCGAGATGCTTGAACATAACAGTCATAGATCCTACTTGTTTTGAATATTCTTCAGGATCATGTTGAACTTAATAGCAGCAGTTCTGTTCTTTATATTTATCAGTACAAGCGATCTCTTCCATCCACTTAAAATGTTCAATACATAAGCAGAGTTTCTGAAGACTTTTCCCTGTACTTTTACATTTCGCTGATTATATCTTGCCAAAATTAGAGGTAGCACCAAATAGAAACTCTTGATTTCTAACCCCATTCTAAAATTATAAAGTTCCTTATACATGCCATGAAGAGTGTGGTATATATATGCAGAACTGATTTATTATAAAAATGACATATTTGAATTATAGATTAGTATGCAAATAAAGACATTAAAAAGGAACTTACCGTGCAGAACCTCAGGAGATGTACCCAAAATGTGGAACATTCTTCAACTGTATAACAATTAGGAGTATTCCTGCAAACAATAGAATGTAAATTTTTATGTGTGAATGTGTATCCAAGGAAGTGTTAGAAAATGTGTCATATACAAACACAAAATGGAATTCCAACCTTTCATGTGTTCCAGGAAGCTGAAGAGATGTACGCCCATCACTAAGCAATGATACAGCTCGAAAAACAGGTACACACCAACTAAGAATTGAAAATTCATATTTTGGTAGACCTATGTTCCCAGAGAACTGCTTTACATCAAAATTGGCACACTCAATACACCTCCGAAGCACTTCTCTTAGCATCTGTAATCCACCGTCTTTCAACAATATTGGCTGTCATGTAAAAATTTGAATTAGACAAATTGCCAAAGGAAAAAGTAACAAGTTGGAATATGAAAAGTACCTTAGCATTTGGATGCTCCAATAAGATAGCAAGAAATTTAAGTAGGCGGTTAACCTGCAAATTAAAAGAGAAGACAAAAATATATCAGTCAACATAGAGCAAGTTAAGAGCAGATAACCCAAATGGGACAAACATTAAAGCTATTTTTACTGATAACCTTGTAAGCTTCCATATCAGATAATGCTGATTGCTCTAAGAGGCGATGAGATATCCATGATACTATTGGTTTCACCAATTGCGAAGCATAGTCAATATTGAGACATGCAATCCGAATAATGAAGACGCGTAGAATTTCTTGTACAATAACTGACATCTGACATTTTACAGAATTGCCATCAGATGAAGAGATAAAAACACAAAGCAAGTTGTGAATTTGAGAATTGCCCATCATTGCATGCTTTTAAATTTATCTAAATAACAGATCACTTACACTAACAGCACAATGCAGTACAATATCACCAAGTTTCAAAAGTTGGGGTGACAATTGAGCTATTAATTTTTCAGGATTTCCGGGCCTTAGATACCAATTCACTTGTTTCTCTTTTAGTGGACCTAGTAACGTCCCAATTGCCATTGATCTTAGAGGGCTCAGCATTGGCATTCCATTCTTCCATAGCCAATAACTTTCATCTGGTAACAAATCATTCTTGAAAGGCACAAAACTGGAAGGATTAGTCGAGAACTCAATCTATCATCTGATATTGAATGGAATGGATCACAGAATTCATTAAATGCTTTAAGTGAGATTTATGTAATTTAAAGATTCACGTACTAGTAGACAAAACAAGCTACAGGTCTCCTTGGGACCCAGCGCCAGTAATGAAGTTGTATGAAGACTGTCAAGTATAAAACGGAAAAGGCCAGGAGTCCAACTGTACACTGGCCAACACGCTAGTGCTGATGCTATAAGATGGCAAACTGCACCAAAACCAAGAACAAGATCCGGGCAAGAATTGTACAATTCTGTTCCACAAGCAGCTAACTTGGGGCTACAAGTAGAAACTGTATCAACGTCCAATGACAGTGGCACGTATATCTTAAGTGAACAATACAAAAAAATTATATTTGTTCTACCTCACTTCTCGGTGCAACTGTAAGAGAACATTCATTAGTTTGGTGTTCCTGTGTTGCTCCTTTGCTTCCTGTACAAAGCAATAGAAAAACATGCATTAATTCAAGTTGTTCTATTCATCATCATCAAAGAATAGAAAGCAATGGCTACAAGTGTAATTCGCATTTTCTTTCAAGTGGGCATAAGATAGTAGAACTTCCTTCCCAGATTTTATATTTTTTTTACTCCCGCAAACCCCATAAGAAATTGACACATGCCCAGCATCACTAAATGTAAAAGGGAGAATCCACTTGAAGTAAGTGTTTCAACTACGGCTGAACCACTATAAAGTATAAACTAAGTAGTTCTACAGCAAGCATCTTAATGAGCTTAAATCATAATAGTGTAAAATAACGCGCATACAGGAATTCGACCATTAACCTGTAGCTCCTGTAACAGATTAATCAGCAGGACCAGTGAAGGAATAAGTAGATCAAACATGCTCTTCTCACGATTGCGTTCTAGAAGTAAATCAGAAGTTGAATTGCCCTCTGCACCCTCGTCAACGAGATAATCTGATCAAGACATTAAACCATGCATTAGCTTTCTATGTCATATGCACTCAAAGACATCAAATGCACTCCAGACAAGCAAAATTAATATTAAAAGAAATAAAATAGAGAAACCATTAAAAATTAAAGTTCCTAATGATCAATGAAAATTGTGCCAAGTTCAATAAGACACAGTGATCCTTGTTTAAATATAGTGTTCTCAAGAATTTAGTCAACACAGGAAGGAGTACTGACCATAAATATTAGACGACCTCTCAAGCATGAGTTTACAATTGATCATAACAGCATGGATAACCATCACAGCACCTTCATTGTAGAGAGCAGTAGCAGCGACCTTAAGTTAAACATAGTAAATTGTTTAGCGCAGGTTAGTTACTAGAAAGTGCCTGCAAAGAAACTAACAAGAGTATCATACCGAATTCTCCGAAATGAATGCCAAAATTCGAAATGCTGTAGTGAGTTGAGCAATGGAGGAATCACGAAGAATAACACCTGGAAAATCCTTCTCCGTAATAGGTTTTCCTATAAGATTGTCAACAATGTTGCCATCGGAATTAGTGGATGAATCTCCAACTACATTATCAACATCCATCATGTCAGATGATAAAACACTGTCCGAAGCCATGTGAACATCTCCTCCAGAAGCCAAAACAGCAGCATATCGTAGAACCCCAATTGCTCCTTTTTTATGGTAAACTACACCGGCATCTATCCATTCCAATAGCCGTGCAGGAGCATCTTTCTTGTTAGAACCTGGAGAGGAGGAATGTAATGCAGCATGCAGTTCCTTTGCATGGTCTATCCATGATGTCAAAGAAGTTGCGGTAGAATCAGTAACAACAACTTCCAAAATCTCAGCTGCTGAGTAAAATATGGCAAGATTCAAAGGCGACAATCCTGGTGAAACGGGATCAAGCTCCTTTCCAGAATGCAAAGCAGTAATCAGAACTTTGAAAGCCTACAGAGGAAATGAGAAAAGATACTCATTAAGATGAACTGAAAAGAAAGAGCCACGTTCTGGATACAACAACGAAACATCAAAACTTGAAGGGTGGCCAGATATATGCCCTCATCACCTCCTGAACAAATTCAATCAATAGTGATGATTTCAGTAATGGCAACAACTGAGCAAAATTATAGAGTGTAGGATAGATAAAGTTCATTTATTTTTCAAGGACCACACAGAAGAAATTAGAATGCTAGACTATTCATAAGATGCAGCAAAAGAATATAAATCTGCTACCTCTGGAAAATTCACCAAGACCAACAGAGCCTGGCGTCCACACTCTGACCTGGAATAAACCACCACGTCAAATCCTTAAGCCAGTAAGAAACATAAAACTTGTTCACCTTAAAAGAACTACAAGAATAGTCTACCTGGAGAGGCGACAAAGATCCCACAGCACCCATAAAAATTCTTCAGTATGTGGAGTCAACTTACATAACCTATCTACAGCAATTACCTGATAACCAGAGAATGCAAATAGTTCTTAGCAATAAGTTAAAAGGAAACAGGCAAGTAAATCAGAGTTATCAGAAACAATCAAAACTTAAGAACTGAACAGAGTAATATAGAGATCTCAAATTATATTAAAATTTAAAAGCACGACATCAGAGACAAAATAGAACTTACAGCCCTCATATGTCTCTCAATTATCATGCCAACATCCCTGGGTCGAACAAAGAAGCCTTTGGATAACAAGACAGATGCATAGCGAAGTGAAAGCAATTCTCCATTCTGGACGACATGGATACCCCTCAAAGCATGGATCACAGTCAAGGAGACTTCTTGGTCCCGGAGAAGGAAATCTACTCCTGAAATCACAAGTAGCCAACATAAATTACACTATCTTAAAGCTTGATTACGTGTAGACTGTAGAAGCAGCAGAAAGTAAAACCTGAGCGACAAAATAGAAGAGAGAGAATTATAGCTTCAACGTGCAACACCACCTCCATGAACAAATCCATTGTATCCCCTCTTTCAGACTGCAAGATAGGGGATGATAATAATGCAGCTGACAGAGGAAGAAAACCTCTCTCCTGTCAAGAATAGCAAATTAAATAAGTGGCCCTAAAGGTAAAATGAAGAAAAGTACAAAATAGCATAATGCGAAAAGCAAGCATACACACACAATGATAAAGAAATCTTAGGTTCTAAAAGATTAATCTCCAATCTTTAACAATAGCACTAAAAAAGAAATTAAAAACCTTAAGCTTCCTATTCTTCGAAATTCAAAAGGCAACCTGGTTGTTCAGTCTTTCCCATACAACAACCTTAGATTCTTTCAAGCTTCTTATATTGATCTTTGAGGTTCTTGTTGAAAATATTAGATTAAATGTTCAGCCTAGGTTTTAGATGAGGTAATCGTTCAGCATGATATCAAAGTCATGCCACAAATAAGGTCATAGCGTCATGTTTTCGGGAAAAATGGCATCCAAGGATGAAAAGTAGATGAATTATTAATAAATTAAGCCTGTACAAATGAACAAGGTTTCCTAAACAAATTACTCAAAACTCTTTTAGTGTCGCACACAGCGAAAGCATAGCACAGGCCAAGAGAAAACCTATGCAAAACACAAAGCGCAAACAATAAAGTTATAATGTCAATCATGCATATTATGGTAATTGAACTATTCTTCATCTGAAACACAAGGAGGAGAAGGAACTTGAGGAAATAAGTACTAAGTAGAGAAAATGATAAGCAGCATGCACTAAGTTCAGGGAAGACCGCATAGTGGCATACCTTCAAGAGGGAGAGTAAATGTAAGTCAAGGTTGCAATTTAAAAAGCGGCAATTTGATAGATTAATCAAGCTACTTGTTGCTTTATATGCTAATGATCCAGCATCACCAAGGATAAGAGATCTGTTCACAGCAACCATTGGGGAAGGATCCTCAATTGTACCACTCAGCTTCATTAAATTCTGTAACAATGTTGATTGGAAAATGTTATTCAGGAGGAAGTATGTTTTATAAGCTAGTCCTAATGTCCTATATAAGGAGATAATCAGGGAATCCGATAAAGAACAGTGATACTAACCAAGAGTTTCTTGAGTTGCACTTTAGCATTCACGAGCATGTCCATGGTATAGTTTGTAACTCGACCAACTGCCGGTATGCCCCCAAGGACAGATAATACTGCACACTACAGACAAGTGATCATCTAATTAAGAACTCAAAGGAAGCGCAATCATGTATATTGTATAGGAAGAAAATATTGTTATCGTAAAATTATTAATGTCCCTCAGTCGGTTTTTATGTGTCTACCTCAGTCAGTTTATTCAAATAGAGATTGTATGTAAATGTATAGTTCCAAAATGTAGAATGTACCTCATATCTGCAAGCAACTTCATAAAACCGGATGCGCTGAAGTATAGAAGTTGCAAGGGACGCAACATCATGTCTACGATTATCCAGCAACAACTTCAGCAATTGATTGTAGCCATCACTAGTGCCAGCTGGTATCTTTTCATCCTCCCGAGGCCACCATCCTAGGAAAGCTTCACAGCCCACTGAATGCATGGTAGCCTGCTCAATAACTCCCAGTAGCAATAATGTAAGACTGGTAGAATTGTGGATTCCATGTGTTAAAATATATCCCAGATGCTTCATGCCACCACCGTTCACGAAGTGAAAGCAGCTCTCTCTAGCAGAGCACAATATAAGAGCCACTATGCACCACAGCATTGTGTTTTTATACTGAAGGCAAAAGGTAGAAGCAAAATCAGCATTTGAAGGCACAGTACTTGGTATAGAAGATACGTGAACATAAAGAGAGGAGAATTTAACATGTGATCATATACAAATTTCAAGGATATAGGACTGATGCCATAGTATTGCCAAGGATGCAGATTTCAACTACCTGTGAAAGATGGTTATATCCTGCATTATCACCACTGCTACAAAAATCAAAGTGACTCTGTAAAGTATCCATCAGCTCCCTGGAAGTAGGGCAGTCTTCCTCGGATTCAAGAAACAAGCATTCTCCAGAAGATTCATCAGATGGATCCCCTAATTGATTCTGGATCATTTTATAGAGGTCCAGAAGTTCCTTTTCCGCTTCAATAAGAGTCTGATTAAAATCTCCACCACTTCTAACTCCATCAAAGCCCAATTGCTTTTGCTCAAGATTTTTGTGAGATGAGGTTGATGAGCAAGCTAGTCTATAGGTTGAAGTCACAGATAATAATGTACTAATTACATTATCAGCTGCCAATCCAACATTCTGATAATCTAAACATTTTAAAACTAGTAGAAGAAACTTCCTCAATTCAAGCGGAATGTCTGATTTTACAGCTGCTTGAGATAATATTTTCAAGGGGGATACAAGGTCCTCTATTGTCAGCATAGCGGAATGGAAAGCAGGAGGCAAATCTTCTAGGTTTCCATCAACAGCACTAACAGTATCTGTCATAGTGCAATCTAAATCTACTTCTATGTTAAACTGGCCTAAATCTTCTGCTGTATTCCCATATATTACCATGCTTAGGCTGCGATAGCTGCCTCTAACAACCAAATGATTAGTGACAACGGCCTACAAAAAATATAGTGTATTTGTGAGTTTTACCAGAGGAAGAACATAAATAAAAAAAAAAAGGCTACAAAGTTGCAGTAATATTTAAATAATAGCAAGTTTTTACATATTGAATGGGTATTTCAGGCCAATTAGGATTAAACTAGTCAATTTTGCAAGCATACTAAACTTCAACTTATAAGTTATAACCGAATGTAATTTAGTCAGCCAATGTCTAAGACATTAAATCAAATAGAGTAATAATCAACTGTGTTGACAAGAAATTTTGTACATGAAAAATGGTTCCTAAAAAGTTCTTGATTGACCTACCAAAGATGCATAAGCATATACGGGTAAAAACTTGCCACTTATAACTAGTTAGGTAGAAATAAAGTGGGAGCAAAAGAATTTCAGGTAAAAACATTCAAGATCAGGCATAGGTAGGGGCCACAAAAATTTTCTTCATTATATAAAACAAAAAACATAAAAGACTCGTAAATTGACTTGTACAGGGCAATATCATAAATTCATAATATCAAAATAAAGATTACAATAGCTAATCGTCTTGGAGAATAGTAAAAAAAATCTTAAATAAATAATATATACCTCAACCTCGAGCACAGTTGACGAAGAATGTGAATACAAGCAAGGAAGGCATAACCGCCTAAATCTCGCCTCTCCTTCACACTGAACAAAAACCTCCAAAGCAAATGATGGGGGTGAAGTGGCCCTACACGAAGTGATGAATAATGTAAGTTAGTATCCTAAACAGGATGCAATAAAACAGAGAGGTTAGATGAATAATAATCAGAATATCTTCGACAAGAAAAAGAACTGCTCTGGCGTATGTTTGTCTTCGCTTTGCATGAAATAATTTGGATGCCATAATCTCGAACATAAGATTGCATCTACTTTGTATTATATTAAGTTACAAATAAATGTACATCAATAATACCCCATAAGCTTCACTGCAGGACAAGTTGATGAAGCGTTCTGCTCGAGGAACTCGCAAGCAGAGATGACTACAGGCTCTGAAAATATCACCTGGAATAAATAAGACAAAATTTTGAGCGACATTTTAATATATCTTCAGAATGATAATAAATTATAACTCAACTCAAATAATTGCAAATGTTGGACATAATCAGGTCCACTTGAAATAATGACATATAATGTGTCCCCAGGTAAACAAATGTTTGAAGGGATAATAACATGCTGATCTAGGATTTCTACGATCATGTCTTAATGTTTGGAACTTTGGGGTGCCAAAGTAAAGAGAATCAAAACTATTGTGTTCTTGTATGTTATAGTGTTTGATTGCAACACACTAAGCCAGAGGCATTGGAAAGCTATGCAGAAGTACAATAGTTCACGACCCAATTATATCAAGCAATATATTTTCAGTATAACCACAATATAAGAATGTAGGAAACAATTCAACACGAAATAAGCCTCGTTTTACATAAAAATGTGAAAAAAGAAACAAACAGCAAGGCTAACAAGACTGTGTTCTAATTTAAACTTCAATCGAAATCGATGCTACATAAAACGCTGAATATAACACCACATATAGAGCAATAAATCATTATATGCTTGTAATCAGTCAATATAATTTGAGCATAACAAAAATCAAGAAAGCACATTTGTTATTTTCTTGAAAAGATATAAGCAGACAACAAGCTAATAAGGCTGCGCTCATAGTTCAGACTGAATACACACTACATAAAACACTGAAAACAATAGTATAGAGTAATAAATCGATTATGTAGTATTACACTGGCCAATTAATTCGAGAATAAATTATTTTCCTTTTAGCTAAAAAAACAGAAAATAAAATCAAGGAAGCAAATTCTCAGTTTCCGATTAAAAAAAAAAACAGGAAACTACTTGCACGGCAATAATCTGTGTTCTTATGACTACTTCAAAATTCAATCACAAATCGAGTAAAAAAAACTCTTCTCAATATAACCATAAAAAGAACAGCGGAATAAATAAAAAATAGTATGTTTCTTCCGAAACCAAAAGGAAAACGAAACAGCTTAAGATGCACATTGAACTAGGTAACCAAAACATAAAAGCGAAAATCAATTTCACATAATACCTCATCGACGTATTCATCGAGATGTGGGTGAACGAATGTATGAGCGTAGAGCACACATGGCTCGGGACGACCCATTGCTAACTCTGACCGAATTGAGACGAATTGAACTAGTGAAAGGGGAGCTAATTGAGCAAAACCTCTTTAGGGCTTTAGGGCTTTTAGTTACAGAGACAAATATTGGGTACAACTGTTGAAGGAGAAGATTGGGTAATTAAGAGTTTGTACATCGTCGTGATTCTAAATTCTGAATTCTCAACATTTTCATTCCAATTTAATAGTGTATAGGTTTCGATCTAATTTTGAATTTTTTTTAATAAAAAATTAAAAAATATTTACAAATATTTTGAAATCAATACTCCGTTCCACTAAACTTGACATTTTTTTTCTGGCACATTTATTAAGAAAAGTATATAAAGTATGGTTAGAGAGTGATAAAGGTAATAGACTCCACCCCTTTTTGAACAACTAATTTTTTCAATTTTTTAAATGTATCAAACTTAACGTCTACTAAAGAAATTGTGTCAAGTTTAATGGAACAGGGGAGTATATTATAATAGATTAGTAACATTAATTTCAATATGTCATCCCTCTATATCTATATTTATCTATATTTTATATCAATATTATCTATATAATATAATAATAATAATAGTAATAACTACCAATATATATTGAAGTCATCCTTTGAATGTGAAAATATATTCGTATAATCATATAATAATATGCATATGGATGGTAATTTTTTGTATACGAGGACTGGTTATGAGTCATTTTGACTCCACTAATAAAATGATCATTCACATAGAACATTAATTATTATTTGTAATAATTTCTTGAAGTATATTTTAACATCATTAATGAGATAATCCCTTGTAATATTGATTATTATTCAGATGATTATTTGGTAACTATTTGATTTTACCATTACTTGGAATAATTGATGAGAAAGTTTTACCTACTATGGTCAACAATAAAGTCATTATAAGGTATTCCAATTGAGAGAACAAGGAAAAAAAAAAAAAAGTAAATGTATGAAGTGAAAGGTAAAAAAAAATGAAAATAAAATATAACCATTGAGGTCGAGGCCCATAATTAAAATAATATTAATTGGGCATTGGCATTCATAAATTATGAACTAGTACTCCCTCTATCCCACTAAAAATAGTTACGTTTGACCAAAAAATTCTCACATATTTGATCAAACATGATCACTTTTCATGAGACGGAAAAGTAGATCGCTCGTCTCAAGTTCACTGGCAGTAGATTTCACTCGTTGCAGTCTGAGGCAACTCAACGAGTGACGAGACGTCAAATATGAGAATACGATACAATAGTTGATAATAAAGATTATATTATACAATATTTGTAATAATCTATAGTCTATATAGTTTGAATTTAATTTGATTTGTTATTTTTACTTAAATTGTGTGTTGTAGAATGAATATTATTAGTCCATTGTTCTATATAAAACTTTTTTTTTAAATGTCGATTTCAGTCGCACATGCATGTAGTAATGTTCACATGATCACACCCAATATTTTAAATGACGAGCACCACAAATATATTATTGGTTGATTTATTCTTTTAGAGCATCCGGCAAACCCACAGGCGTGTGTTTTGAGAAGATTGGTGACTTGGAAGATGTAGTGTCATAGCGGTGGAGTGATGTTTTAAGGTAGTACAAAAGTAAATGGGTAGTAAAAATGCTATCTAGATAGTAAAATAAAATTGGGCCTCACCAACTTTATTTGCTTCAAATTACTTCAAACTTTTGTATTTTTTTTCTTTTTATTATATTAGTATTATAATTATAGGGTCTATCAAATAGTTAAATTGAAGATAGCACTACAGTGGAAAAAAATTAAAGTTAAAAAAATTAATAATTGACGATGTGTAGCACATTTAGCACACACTATCGGTAGCAAAATTGTGGATGTTGTTAGGAGTCCACCTAACTAAATGCTAGTCAATCAGCAACTTGTATTTTCACCTAACTAAGTGCTAGTCAATGGGCTACTTGCATTCTTTTTTTTGTGTGTAAACTTTATATGTCGCATCTCAATTGACCAAATATCATCAACGTAAGTTCTTGGTACTCAATCCACATATAAGCATAACCTCTTTTTAATAATATCACTGCAATTTATTGAGTTTCAGAAAATTGATATGTTTTTGGATCTAATACAGTACTTACTAAAATCAAGAAAAGAGAGTGGGACAAAGAAGGGAGTTAGGAAAATAATGCTAAGTGGATGATGTTTGCAACTTTGTAACAACTGCAAGAAACACAAACATGGAAGATCACTAAAAACAATAGCTAAGTTCCCAAGTCAACGAAAGCATCTAACAATCTCCATATACATGAAAAAATAAACCCAACCAGAAATCATGAATTGATGATGCCTAATTCTCCAACAAATAATCAAGAATTCACAGATACGAATATATTAATGCAAGATACACAATGGGAATAAATAGAAAACAAGATTATTGCGAAGCGACAAAAGTGAAAAAGAGGGAAAGGAATCAAGGTGGTGAAGGACTGGGAGATGAATTGTTGTTCTTCCATGGCTGTAGGGAGAGGACGATGATCAAAACAATAACGAGCACCAAAGTAATCCCAAAACACGCCCATTTCCTAGTGTTCTTCTGATGCTTCCTGGCAACCTCAAGTTGCTGCGTCCCTCCCCTAACAAACGAGCTCGCCCTATTTACCTGGCTCTCAATGTCGTCGAGCTGCTCGCCTTGGCTCTGCACCAGCACCGCCATATCCAGGAACACCTGGTGCAGCTCCATCAAATTCTTCTCCATCTCCTTCACGGCGTCGTGACGCTCCTGAATCTCCATAATCGTGTCCATCACCTGCCCCCTCCCCTGCTGCTGGATCGCCTTCTGCAGGAACGTCTCGCTCTCCCCTGTCTCGATCAGCCGATCTAAAACCTTCTCATCCGGATTCTCCCCAGTCACGGTATAGTACCGCCGCTGCACCGTCTCGCGGTACTCTCCCCCCATCTTCTGCCGCAGCTCGTTGAACCGATTCATGGTGTCGTGGAGCTTCTTCCTGAGCCCGTTCACCACCGAGGTCCGGGTCCGGTCGGAGGAGCTGCCCGGTCCGCACCCGGGGAGGCTGCGATTCGCCGCGTTGGACCGGTCTAGGGCTTCGAGGCGCACCTTGATGACCTTCGCCTTCTTCAGAGCGGCGGCTATGTCGGCGTCCATGCGTGATCGGAGGTCCTTGATGGCTTTGGCGTTGTGTAGGGTTTTGCTCTGCTCGTGGGAGGACTGGAGCTGCGTGCAGAGCGATTCCAGATCGCGGAGCTCGTCCTTCACCGCCTCCACGTCCCCAAAGAACCGGTCGAGGTTGGCGCCGCCGGTGGATCCGGTATCGGTTAGCTCGATGTTGTGGCTCGGCGGCGGCGACTCGTCGCCGCTGCGGAAGCGGGAGAAGGAACCCGAGAATAGATCATTCATCTTCCTTTGCGATTAATTAGAAATTGATTTCGGAAGCGGAGGAGGAGGAGGAGGAGATAGCGAAGAAGAAGAGCGAGATACAAAGGCTGTGATATAGGAAGAGAATCTGGGGGTAGAAAAGGTTGAATGAGTAAACGATGAGGAGGAGGAAGAAGACGACTGGTCAAATAATTAAGGCCTCTTGCTAATTGTAGAGAGAGAAAGTATGGTTAGAGAAAGAAGAGTCAACTCATGCTCATATTAAGTACTAATAACAAAGAAATTCAGAAATGTCGTGGTTGTTAATTGTTATGAGCCCAGAAAATTCTTTAAAATTTGATATTAAATTCAATCATCTTTGTAATTATTTGTATGTGTGTTGATAGTTAAGCGGTTAATTAATATTTTAGGTCCAAAATTGTAGATTTGGGTTTTTTTCAACACGGTGTTTAAAATTTAATGTATTATTAATATAAAAAAAATACTAATATGCAAATTTTAAATATGATGTATTAAATAAAACAGGATATAAGGTGGTGAGTGGTGACAACCAAATTTGACATCGAAGTCTAAACTAAGTAGAAAATTCTTAAATGGGTTCGGAAAAAAGGTCGAGAAACAGAGGAACATATTTTCCAATGGTATATTTTGTTACAAACGTCAGCTTTTCGTTTGTAAGAAGAAAAGTGCATAAATAATTATTAGACATTTATTCAAATTTTTAAAAGTTAAAATCAAGAGTTTTCAATGAAAAACTGAAATTAAATTTAAAAAGATAATTTAATTGCGAAGATATAAAGTACTAATATTTATATTAAAATTACTAGTATGTGTTCGGGAAAAAAAATTTATAACTTATTTGATATGTTATCATTATTTTCTTTTATTATATTCCAAGAAATTATGGTTATTTATTTTAATTTTTCGTCCTTATATTTTATATACATAAAAAATTGTGAAGTTTTTGAATTTTATATTGTTTAGTATTGGACTTAATGAGTTTTTATTAATGCATTGAGATGTATTGACACAATTAGAACTGTCAAAATTGTCAAATTAAACTTTATATCAACCATCCATTTAAAAAAATGAAAGATTATGATATTTTTTTTCTAATTGACTTATTAATATAAAAATATAATTTTCATATTTCTATTATAATAAAAAAGATTTATATTTTTTATCAAATTGGTCTTAATAATTGATTTTAGATCGATAAATAAGATACATTCCTTTTTATTATTATAAATATTTTTTCCCCTCAACTTAGAGTGCATATATATATATATAATTTTATGAAATTATAAATTAATAAATATAATTGCATAAATAAAAGTAAAGAAAATTAATTATTAATAATAAAAAATATAAATATAAATATATTTATAAGTATTTCTTTTTATTCATTTAACGTGTTATAACTTGTTAATATTAAAATTATTTTTTATATATTATATATATAATTAAAGCTATCGTTGTACTTTTTAATTCAAAATACATATTTAATATATTTTTATTAATGAAATAAATATTTTTATAATAAAATATAATTTGTAGAAAGAGAATAAAGTAGTTACTTTTTAATGAATAATAAATTAATAATTAATACGTTTAATTGTTTAGTTATTAATACCATTAAAATTAAAAGTCTTCATAAAATTATCGTTAAAATTGAATTGCAATTGATTTGAAATTAAATGTTTGTTGTTATATATATATATATATATATATATGGATATACTAAGTCTATTTGGTGAATTTTATATTTGCTGTTTTTCACAAATAAATGAATGCTATAACAAACAAGACGCACTTATTGACGTCCTAAACGCGACTTCATCCTATAATTCATATCTTAGGTAAAAGAAGAAATCGTCATCGACGTTACACTGTTCCAAGAGTCGCATTGTGGACCGAAACGCTATCTCCTTTTCTCTTTCGCCCTCGCTACAGCCTACACAGAACACAGTATACATTCTACACTACAGCAACCGCACACAATTTCGTTTCGCTCGAAATAGTTAGCCATGGCGAGCAGCGGGAGTATACGAATGATAGGAAAGTAATCTCTTCCTCGATTTTCAATTTTTTAATGCTAAAAATTTAGTTTCCTGATTCCATCTTTTTGTTTATGTTGCAGACATTGCCGTCAACTTCACAGGTTAAACTCTGACAAATTTAAATCTTTGAGCTTTTCTGTTTTTGAATTCTTTATTTTGCATTAAAGTCTAATTTGTATCTGAGGAATCGACAGATGGAATGTTCAGAGGAATATACAATGGGAAGCAATATCACGTTGCCGACATTGCCACTGTGCTGAGCAGGGCTTGGAGCGCCGGAGTCGACCGGATTATTGTAAGTACCTTGCTCCACAACTATTTCTAGATTATAATTGAATCAAGATATCAGTATCCAATCGTTCTAGCTCGTATCAATTTCTATTCTGAACGTATGAGTATATCTGAGCCTAGAGAAAATGGTGTTTTGAGTAGAAAAATTGGAACTTCAAATGATTATAGAAATACTGTCAAGCTTTCATCTGTGGCTTTCGTGATTACTATTCTAAATATTGCAGGTGACGGGAGGCTCGCTTGAAGAGTCAAGAGAAGCTCTTTCTATTGCTGAAACCGATGGTGATTTAATGCTTTCCACTTTGCACCTTACATTTACTTGTACCTACAATTCTTTTAATGTAAGTGCTAATATTGATAGCATTGTATTGACGCAGCACGCCTGTTCTGCACAGTTGGTGTACACCCAACAAGATGTAAAGTGAGATCTCATTCCTAAATTCATGTTTTCTGGAAGTATCTATTATGGTTTTATCTCTAATGATGTGGCATATCTTGAGACGTTTTTTTCATTTATTATGGTATTTTGAACCAGGAATTCGATGATAGTGGTGATCCGGAGAGACATTTTCAGGCTCTCTTGTCATTGGCTAGAGAGGGAGTTGATAAAGGAAAGGTAGCTCTTTTTTTCATCTTAAGCAAATAATTATATTACTGCTTGATATTACTGGAGAGAGGTAGCTTATGCATCTATTGCAATTGTAACTCATTAGTAATAGCTTTTGTCAATATCAATTTTTCAAGCAAGGTGGTGGCAGTTGGAGAATGTGGATTGGATTACGATAGGCTTCACTTCTGCCCGGCTGAAATTCAACAAAAGTATGTGCTTGCTTGAAAAACTCTTCTTTTTCTTACTTTCTAGTCTTTATTCCAGATCATTTTCCTCATTTTTTCCCTTCTGTCTTCCTTCTGAAGAATTGCATCAGATACAAGAGGAGGGAATTACCTCTACTGTTTCCTTTAACCTGAATTTTTGGACCTCTATCAACTACTTTCCATGTTTTTTGAATTATGCTATTTGATGTTTAAAATAAGGTACTTTGAGAAGCAATTTGAGTTGGCTTATGCCATGAAGTTGCCAATGTTTCTCCATATGCGAGCAGCTGCTGATGATTTCTGCAATATTCTTGAGCGAAACAAACATAGGTAGGATATATCATTTAGTAGCATTCTGATTTAATTGTTACTGCTATGTTGAGTGAAATAAAAGCTACTAGGTTGTATTGTATAGTCAGATCCAACTGCAAGTAATGCAGGTAATGTTTCAGTCACTTAAAACCGCTATATGTAATTGTAAGTTCAGTAAAGATGGCATAGCATCAGTGCTCATAATCAAAATCAGCACATAGTATGATTTATGTTCTCTTGATTTTGTAATACACTTTCAGAAATACAGCTTTAATCACTTCTCTTTTGTCCCCTGCCATGGGTCTAATAGGTTCTTATCTGGGGTTGCACACTCTTTTACTGGTACTGCACAAGATCGTGATCGTCTTCTATCATTTAATAATCTATTCATAGGTGAATGACGTTACTTCTCAGATGCCATGAATTCTGCTCTGCATACTCTATATACTAGAGATTTCCTTACATGACTGAGTCTTTCTTTCCAATCATCTGCTTCTCATCTTTGTAGGCCTAAATGGATGCTCTCTGCGAAATGCCGAGAATCTTGACGTTGTGAAGGGAATTCCTCTTGACCGACTGATGATAGAAACTGATTCCCCATATTGTGAAATCAAGAACACGCATGCTGGTATTAAATATGTAAAATCTTCATGGCAGTCCAAGAAGAAGGACAAGTATGATCCAGAGTGCATTGTCAAAGGTCGCAACGAACCTTGCTTAGTTCGGTAAGAAAAGAATTGACTGCAAATAAATGGTGACAAAGTTTTTTCTCCGCAAGGCTGGTTCTGATAGTAAAAGTACCTTCCCGTATACTAAATGCATCGATATATGCGCATACTTTCCTTGCTTTTTAATACAACGTATGCAATCACATGCAGCCAAGTACTTGAAGTGGTGGCTGGGTGTAAAGATATTGCAGATATTAGTCATCTTGGTAAAACAATGTACCACAACACCTGCAGGTTGTTTTCTTTCATGTTCTCTACTGTACTCTGTGCACAAGTATATGCAACATCAGCAAGGCTACTAAACTAAAGTAACATTAGATTGTTTCTTTCTACAGGGTTTTCTTTCCACAAGATTTGGATTCAGTTGCCGATGCTCTTCTTGCCTCGGGTCAGAATACATGAAGAAGAGTTTCTTTTATTCAAGACAAGTGAACTAAGAAGTGTTCAAACAGCAAACTATATATATGAAGGTCTATGAAGTGTAGAATTGAATTCTGATTTCTCCCATTTGATTTTAAGTAGTTGATAGCGCTGAATAAACTCAGAGATCTTCATAGAAATCAAATCTGATATTTCTTTTGCCTCCATCATCCATGGAGATATGTTTGAACTTCCCTAAAACAATTTGGTTTCAAGCCTCTGTAACAGAAGGTACATTTATGCCTCATCTATTGTATGATTTGTATGACTTACACTGTAGATTCCATTACACCACAAGAACGCGACTCTGCATCACGCACTTGCACTTGAAAACAGCTCACTATCTTCCGAGCAGTAAGAGCAGAAAGCAAATACTTACAGCTCCATCAAACAATCTGATTGCCTCCTTGGCTTCTTCAATACTGTTCATAGTAACAAATGCAAATCCACGACTCCTATCAAAAAAACAAAAAGAAACAACATTGCATTACTACAAACTAACAAGAAACAATATGAAACCGAAACAAGCAATGCACTAACGATATCACATTCCTAAATGGACAAATGAAAGCAACCAAAAGCATGTACACTCAATCACCAATGCTTTCTTAGCCAAAATCACAAAAACATATTTCCTTCTTGTTTCTACTCTGCAGCAAATTCTCATTTCACACAATTCAACCGATTAATTTAAGGCGTCAAGAGATAGGGTTCTTGAAAATTGCTCCGATCGAGCAAAATTTGAAATAGATACCTCGGCGGAAATCACACGGCCAGCTTCAGCGAAAATTTCAGACAGCTGCGATGACGTCATTGTAAAGGGCAAATTCCCTACATACGGCCTCCCACCATCAGCGAGCTGCGGCACGCCGGTTTCCTCCTCCGCTTCGGATACTGATCGCGGAGCACCGTCGGAGGGTTCTTCTTCTTCTACTTCTTCTTCATTCAATTCGACGCCATCGAATGCAGTCGGTGCGCATTGTACGGATGAGCGATTAAGTGAGGAGGAAGAAGAAAAAAGAGAGTATTTGAGCAAGGCATTGAATTTTGAGGCGGTTCTTATGGGGTGGGGCTTACAGATAAAGAATTTGAGAGAGAAGTGATCGATTGGAGTTGAGGAGAGGGAATGCGAAGAAGTGGGAAGGGCGGCGGCAGGGCAGCTGCCACAGAGAGAGAAGAAGCCGCCATTTTTGTTGCTGGAAGAGGCGGATAGGTGGAGAATGGAGATAAGGTCGTTTTTGCAGTTGCTTTACTTTAAAATTTCATAATAATAACTAAAATGTGTCTAAATTAATAAAATAAAAATAATTATATATTATATGATCAAAATCTGAATTGTCGATTAATAATGATTCATTTTGGCTAAAAATTTTCATAATTTTGGATCATTATTAATAAGACATAGAAAATATTTATTAATCGTGTAATTTCTTTTATTTTTATTTAATAAGATATTGCTTTCGTATTAATAGAACACGATATATTCTGATATGTAGTAGAAGGAGGATATGCTAAGTTTGATCAGGAGTGATTGATGATGTATACAATAAATTGAAGTAATAACACAAGACTCAAACATACAAGAAACCTTAGAATTCAAGTTTCAATATATATGTTACAAGCAGACTACACATAGTTGACACACTAACATGCAATATACAACATAATCACACCCTTAGAGGTACTGTTCTTATTAGCTAGGCAAATTAACTTGAAGCACACACTAGCTTATTCTTAAGAAACACGAACTTCATACTATATATATATAGGATATTAAGTTGAGAGATAGCCAAGGATGAATTGCCCATTGATGATGGAACATCATCAAACTTTGAGGAAATTTCCGGCGACGCCGACGTCCGGAAATGGCTGGTGGAAGCCATGAAAGAGATGAAGAGAGGTCGGAAAGAGGTCGTGATCGCTGCAGCTCACATCCGATCCACCGGGGCTGCTGCTCTCGCTCCTTGTCATCTGCTTTCCTCCGCCGGAGCTCTTCGTGTTGAGGAAGCGGCCACCATTGCCCCGAGGCCGGCGCTTGGCGTGGAGGTGCCGTGATAGGTGCAGATACGGCTGCATTAATATTAGAACACACATATAAATCCTCTATTAAAACCTTATAAGTCATTCCACCGAATATGACACTTTCCTTTAGTTATGTATCACACTAGTCAAGAGTAAAGATATGCATGAAAATCAAGATTTGAAAACAAAATCAATATACAATATTATAGAAAATGTATCACACTAGTCAAGAGTAAAGATATGCATGAAAATCAAGATTTGAAAACAAAATCAATATACTCTCTCTATTTCATTATTTATGTTCGAAGGAGATAAAGAATAATGGGTTTATTTTGGAAAGCTAGTCTACCTAGAAAGTGATGTAAACGTACCCTTCTGCTCCTGAGGAGCTTGTTCTCGAGCTCGGCCTCGGCCCGCTTCTTACGACGCCTCATGATCCCGTTGTACTGCTTCGCGTTTACGAAGATCGGACCTCCGTTAAGCGGTAGCATGATCCGACCCTGCAAAGATTAATAGTACATGATCATCATCAAAAAATTTTGATTTGATTATTCTTATGAGGAAAGATTGAATGAAGATATGCATCACAAACCGCAAACTGAGATCCATAGGATGAGGAGGATGAGTATACACCATAGCACTGATCTGGATATGGATATTTCCCACAAATCTGCATCCTCAAAAATTAAATGCATGCCAGATTGTGGTCTTAATTAGTTTGTTGATGAAAGATGAAACAGAAACATGACTAAGTTGGAGAAATTAAGGTTAATTACCATTGGCTGTCCAAATCCAAGGTCAAGGTAATCCATGGTGGCAGTTGGGACAGAGGAAGCTGCTGTCTGAAATGCAGCTTTCCCATTTTCAGCAGCAGTTTTGCAGTCACCTGTGTATATGTGTACCAGATTCTTTCTATAATTAGCATGTGTGTATGAACAGAAAATTTCTACAATTAGTATGTTTAGGTACAAGAAATTTTAAAAGATGGTGCCATTCACACACCGCAACATTCGAATAAATTGAAGCCCTAGCTAACACAAACTTATTTCTTCCTAATATCTTGAATTAATACTCAAAGTTACTATGCAAGAAACTCATGAAAATGATGAATGACTTGAAAAAATAATCAAAAAATGAAATTAAAGCCAAAATGGCAGCAAGTAATTCCATCACTAGATTCATAAAACCAATATAGTTGGAACATTAAATCATATGACAAATCAATTGCTACCAATTAATATGTCTCTACACACACTCACACACAGAGAGGAATAAAATTATTATTATTAATAATTTAATTACCTGCAGAGAAAAGAGTGAAGTGAGTAGAAGGATTGGGCTTTCCATTAAATCCATGCTGATTATAAGCAGCACTCAGTTCAAGACACGCGGCGACCTTTGATTGGACAAACCCTTCGCCGTAAACCTCCGCCGCCTCCGGCAGTGGCGTCCACCGCGGCTGCGCCGCCCCTTCATTTTCGTTAGAGCACACACTACTGTGCAGTGTCATTTTCACCTACAAATCACTATGCATTGAGCAGTACTTTGGTTCTTCAAGAAACCCTAAATATATGTGCCTCTCTTTCTTTCTTTCTTTTTTGTTAATTAAAAAGGGAACTGGAAATAACTACTAACTATGGGAGGGAAATGGAACAAGTGAATCTTTTTTTAACAAAATAAAATAATATTAAACTGCAATGCGAAGGACAATAATTGAAGAAGATGGAATAAAGTAGACTAGCTAGGACTGCAGATAACCATAAAAGGAGCAAAACAAAAGTGGGAACCTTAATTAATTGTCCAAATATTTTGGATATATATATATGTTGGAGCTGTAAAAATACAAACATAATTAAAAAAAACATTAATAGCCGGCTTTCTTAATTTACCTAATTAAAACCCCACCATATAGATGTAACCAAGGTATATATATCTAGCTAAACTTTTTTATTCCACATCAATTATTATGAATTCAATATAACTATCTTATAGAAAAACAAATCCATACATACATACATATATATATATATAAACAGATCATAACTTCATCAGTTGCAGAAATTTAAATAATGAGCCAAAACTCAAGATTAAAAAGAAGAAAGAAGCAAGAAGCAAGAAATATTTGTTTTTCAATATATATAAGGATGGAAAGAAATAGATAAGTTACCAATTAAATTTGCAGGTGGCTTAGGGAAGAAAACAACCACCAAAAAATGGTCGGTACTATTCAAACAGCAAATATTAACTGAGAGAGAAAGAGAGAGAGAGAGGAGGGGAAGAATTCATGAAGTATATATGTATATGTATATATAATTAAGGGTAAATTATGTATGTATAGTGACAACTGCAAACAAATGACAAATTAAATAGTAGTAATATGTATCTTTCATCAATTTTACTTTTCTTTATGTGCATTGATATATTATATGTATAAATAAACCTATCCATCCACTCTACGTCTTTTAATTACTTCTTTATTTAGGTGCAAAGTAAGGAGCATTTCTTTTTTTTTTTTTAAATAAGGTGATTTTATTTTATTAATTAGTGTAACAAATTAATTGAAGTGGGATTACATGTGGAGGGCTTTAAAGAAATTAATATGGGAAATGGGATATATCTAGTGTTGTGAAAGAGATTGGTCCCCATGCAATTTAAGGGGATGGCTATCTGCATTTTCTTTCTTTCATATACATGGGCGGATCTATGAAGGGGCTGCACTGGGCTGAAGCCCAGTGCAAGCCCAAAATTTTTAGTGTTTTTTAGTGTTATATATGTATATTTTTAAGGCTAAATACACTATTAGCCCACCCCAAAATTTTTATGTATGTAAAAAATATAGTGTTTTGAAAATTTTATTTTTTTAGCCCACCCCAAATACAATTTCTGGATCCGCCCCTGTTCATATAATTAATTGTCACTTTAATTAATATATATATATATATATATTTATAATGTTGGATTATATTCCTCTCTCTAACCAATTATATTTCAATAATCTAATTACAAAACCCAAACAGAATTAACAGCTCCATAAATAAATGTATTTGTTCCTAACTAAACCCAAGTCTTCATTTCAGCATCTCCAACTATATGAAGTGGTGACCTTTCTTTTGCAAATATGATGGTCATTTTCACTCAAGATTTCTCCAATGTTTGGTAAGATTTTCCAACCAATAAAAAACATCTCTTCTACATATTTTTCACTCACACACAAACAGTCACTGTGTGGTGATTCTGTATCCTATTTTGGTGTCTCACAGTACTCCATGTTTTACAATTAAATTTATTATATAAATTAATATTTTTAAAAATAAAAAATTTATTATAATATAATGAATTATAATTAACAATTAAAAAAATTAAAATTATATACCTTATTTTTTAATTTATGAACTGAGTTTTATTTTCTTATAGATTTATAATTAAGTTATAGCAAGTGATTGTTTCGGCAAATTTAATGTCACTTCCATACATATTAAATTCTTAATTACATATTCATTTCTCCTTTTAATTTTATTAATTTTATAAATCAATGGATTTTAGAATTAACAATATATATAATCATCCACATATAATAATTGTGACGTGAAATTGCACTTTGGAAATTAGCACTGCTGCCAAAAAGGTTTATTTTAATTAATTGTGCTTTAAAATAAATAACCCATGACATCACGATGCATTTATGTACTGATTAGTATTTTTGACCTAATAATAATCAGACTGTCTAAAATTTGCGTGTATATATATAAAAGAAAAGTCACGCCAAAATGAATATTGATAGTATATTTTAAATATCGAATTCAGTTTTGATTTATTACAAACTTACAACATATATACATACATAGAAGGATACATAAGGAGAAAAAGAAATACTACATCGATTGAAGCATATTTATATAATAAAGCAAACTCTGGTGGTCCAACTCCTTTCTTCACTCTCCACATTTTTAAACATTAATTAAAATCTTTTGATATTTGCAGATTTTTTTAGTTCTATGAAACCTCTCTCTCTCAGTCTCTGCATGCTGTTCATCTTGAATATGCAAAAGTAATAAGCCACTAGCTTAATTAACATGCATCACACGTGTCAAAAGCCCAAAACGACAGAGTGGCTTTCTTTCCAAGTGGATTCACAAAATAATATTAATTCAAAATACTTTTTTATTTTATTTTATTCATAAAAAGTTTATATATATATATATACACACACATGTATGGCTTCTCAATTTGCATTACAGATCAGATCAGATGAGATCAGTCCATGCATTGGATTACAGCATATTTGTGGAGGACAGTGGGAATATTAATATTAATTAATCTTTAGTAAAGTATATAAGGGTAATTAACATCATCCATGATATCAAGGTCAACCAATTTTTAAGGATGACATTAATTTTAATAAGATGCGTGATTAAACCAAAGTATGAAATAATTAATCAACAGTGAACACTTTATGTACTTAATTAATTTTACAATTGCAAGTTGACAGATAAGTGGGATTACTTTTAGATTTGATCTTAACAAAAATTATCTACAAAATCCATATAGATATGTTGGAACAGTTAGGGCTATATCTCTAACTTCAATTCCTCCATTAATTAAAGTCAAATAAAACAAACATTATCGTATTTCCAAAGCTCGAAAACCTAAAATGGAAGTGCCACTCAAATTATAATTATCGAAAATTTACTGATAATTTTTTGAACTCTTGCATTCTCTAAGTTGGTTACTTAATCATCATTATTTTTTTGTTATAAATTTAAACTTCGCATAGTTTTCCTTTAGTAAAATTAAGGTACTATTATTTTCCTTTTAAACAACTCTGGAGACATTAATTGTATGAAAAGGCGATGACCACCAAATTGTGGTAGTGGATTTGCATTCTCAAAAATCTTTTCTTTTTCTCGTTTTTGTTTGGTTGTACTTGCGAATGTAGAAATGCTGGTGTGATCAATTATTCAATTTATTTAAATGCAATAATTAGTATTGGAATATTGTCTAACACTACTAACAAAATAACCATTACATCCCTTTTTTAAGTGATGGAGGGACCAACCTCAGGTAAGTAGGTAGTTACTTTTCTTAATCATATATTTAATTGTTTTCAATACTATTATCGTACTCGTTTTTATTTTATTTTTATTATTATTGTGTACCAGGTAAGTCTTAATATCAGACAAAATGTAGTTAAGATATAAATAATTACATTTATAACAAATTATAATTAATGCAGCTAGTTCTTCCTTGTTTCATATAAATATAGTACAAAAACAATCTTAATCCACGTTGTTTCCAGAAATATTGACACAAAAGAAATCAGAACCAAATGAATCCGAAATAGGCTTTTTTAGAACACATAATCTCTTACTTTGCTATTAAGAAAATGATTGATAGCTGCAGATAGGGTACTAAATACTAATATAACAAGTTTGATAGCTCTTAAATTCAAAATCAACCATTGGCAGTGGACCTGTAATGGAATTCATCAACCGTAGAATAAACCAGACCTTCTGATTCCAGAGCCTCAATAGCTTCTCTGTCAGTCAATACACCAGAAAATTGAAGAATTAATATATTGCTCAAGAGAGTCATGCATGCAAAGACATGCATAGGTTTGGAGAGAGAGGGCTTACAAGATCTTATTCATAGGGACATTCAGTTGTTTGGCAAGTTCATCACGATGGGTTCCTGATTCTCTGTGACTGCAACAATTAAGAGCCTCACACTTTCAATTAGGGAAAGACAAATATAGCAACCATTACTACCATCATTTCTCATCATTACCATACGTGTATGATGCATAATTTTCATGGTGAGGTAACTGATTGTTATATGTCATACGGTGGGTACTCAGTACTTAGATTCCATTATTTTATGATAGTATGATAGTTTTGTGAAGATATAAGAAAACAATACAATTTGCATTAAAAACTCAACAGGGATCAGAATTAAGCAGATAAACAAAAACTGTCTTTTGGCAAATTAACAGTTTCATGAGAATAGAAAAAGGCTTGCATTCATTCTCATCCATCATTATAATGCTTTCTGTTTGTCCCCAGTAACTAACAGATTATTAGACTCAAGAGCCATCAAGTAAATCATGTTGTTTTCAAAACATTGCTTGCTATCATAAGAGATATGCAGAAGATTTAACAAGAAAAAATTCAAAATATTACACCAGACTTTTAGATTGCCAAACAAAATAGTATTTTTATTTGATGAGAGCATAATCAGATCCACTACTATAGTAGTGTTGCTACTTTAAAAGAAGCTTATGTGGGCATGCCATTGCTTGAGATGTTTCTCTTGCACCTATATCATTGGTTAATATTTAAGAACATCATGGCAAATAAGCATTATATGCGGTGTAGGGTTCCTGTGTAGGGTTCCATGGTTTTACAGATGTTGAGACCTCAAGCAAGTGAAAGAATCTTTCTGCAGAAACAAATATGAAAAACGAAAACCCATATGTAGGTGGATCAGAATTTGTAGAACTTACATGCATGATGGCTGCTGCAAATAGTCCAAGACAAGCTTATGAATGCCCTTGATCCCATCCATGTGGTGTTGTACAGAAAACTGGGATTGGGAAGAAGATCAAATTCCTCAGTACAATTGATTGGGAAGCATAAACATTTAAAATAGCATTGCACTTGCATGATTTGATGAGGTAGATTGATAACCCATTGAAGGGGTGTTAAATGCTGAATTTGGCATTTGACCTGCAACCGAGGGAGCACTCTGCATCTTCTGCAGAGGAGAAGAGCAGGGGAAGAGGGTAAGAAAAAGACTAAATATAAACAGGATGGCTATAAATTTAGTACAATATATACAATAAGGCTTTGATCAGTTTAGATCGTACCCGTATTCTAGTGTTGTAGCAGTGGACATACATGCAATCAGCAAAATGATTTGCAATCTCATTATAGTCTGTGACAGGCCTAATAGTAGCAGCATATATGACATGTTTCTCGATAAAGATGAATTAAAAAATCAAGGAGTGCAAAAAACAGACTTGAATGCAGAATTTGAATAGCAACTCTGTTACGAAAATGAAGGTAAGCATAACATTGCAATGCCTCCCTTAAATAGGGTTGGGAATGCATGGTTTCCACATGAATCGGGTACAGGAAGCATAATACGAAAGAGCGGATACCTAATAGAGTAGACCACCACTTGATTTTTCCCTTGAAATCCCTTCAAATGCCCTAGAACCTTGACATACATGCCGTTTCTAATTGAATGGTAAAATGAAAGGCAGATTAGAAAAATTCAAAGCCGTAAAAGAAGATGATATCAATATGTAAAAGGTATTACGATAGTAGCTCCATCTCCTTTGAATCAAGACTGTCATTTACCCTGAAATGTGTAGACGTAAACAAGCCAAAACTGAAATCTTAGAAATTTGAGCGACTCCTTCATCAACTACGATGAACTGTAAGCACTATAATCCAAAAAGAAGAATTAAAGCAGAATGAAATAAGGGTCCCTGGCACATACCATCTCTGGCACTTTATTCGACCAGTTCCATCGTCAAGTACAAAAATAACATCACTCACCCTATCAGTTTTCTCCAATACCATTCCCACCATTTTCACCTAAACACAACATGGTTGAAAATTACAACAATGAATTCCAGATAAAACTAACATAACTATCACCAATTATTTCTTATCCCTCCCCATAAGATACATATAAAAAAAAAGCACCTACATTGTTCACATCATTTCCATCAATCAGAAAATTCGTCTTATCATCACTCGCGTGATAAGCATCACTTATTTGCTTCACCGTCAATGGAAATAAGCCATTTGTGTCTCGATTCTGCATAAAGCCAGAGGGCAATATTCAACAAAATTATTCACAAAACATTATGCCCATTAAATAAAATCAAAAGCGAATTCTCCAAACCAAAACAGAAACAGAAAGCCATAGATCGTTTCACATAGATAAGGAAGTCCCGGCGTCTCAATATTGTCACGAAAGACAAATGTATTACAAATCCCATACACCACACAAGTAGCTTAGGGTTTACAAAAAACGATTTAATGACGAGAGAAATAGCGCGCGACACAGAAGAATCGAAGCATAAGAAGGTAATGATGTCGTTTCGAACCCGCACCTTGGCCGGAGAGAAGGAGGAGTCGGTGGTCTGGGTAGCCTGAGAAGGCATGAAACCGCCGCCGGAGAAGGCGGCGCTGCCGTCGAATGCGGTATTTCCATACATTATCGCTTGAGTGGATTTCGATATAGGAGAGCGTTGAAATGAAGAGAGTGGACGGAACTTCCGACTATGAGCGGCGGAGGGTTTATCGACTTCCCGCCACTTCTTCTATGCTTCTTTCTTTTCACTCTGAAATGGTTTTTGCTTTGGATGGGTGTTAATAGTTACGGTTTTTTATAATAGCCTTAAAATTAATATTTTTATGTTGATTTCAAGTTATAATGTAATTTTTTAAATTAAATAGAAGATATATATTTTTATAGGGACAGTGGTAAAATGGCCCAATTCAAAAGAAAAAGATAAAAAATAATCAATTAAAAAGAAAAGATAAATTATACCCATATTTATCTCAAAAAGACCCTATTACCCTTAATATATTAAAAAATTTTATTATTGGGTTAATTATTTCACTTTCTCCTCCCATAGCTCACGGTTATTACTTGAAGAATTAAGATTGAAATTTGAGTTGCATGCTTTTCTCATCTCATTCTCTCTTTTCATATATCTCTCAATCTCTCTTATTATTTTACTCTCTATCAACACAAACACGAAATTGATTTGGGGGAATTCCATGGATTATAGAGATATCAAATTCAAGTAAAAGGAATTGATTGTTGAGGTAGGTTAATTTTTATATATTTTATGAATTTAATGAATTCCTTGATCATTATTTTCGATAACATGATCAAAGTGATCATGTGCTCATGTTATAATTACATCATGATAATTTTTCGAATAACATGAGCAGAGTGATCATGTGGTCATGTTATAATTTATTTCATGGTATTTTTTTCGAATAACATGAGCAGAGTGATCATGTGCTCATGTTATAATTTATTTCATGGTATTTTTTTCGAATAACATGATCAAAGTGATCATATGCTCATATTATAATTTATTTCATGATATTTTTTCAAAAATTACATGTGCTCAGAAACCCTAATCCCACCATCATCTGCTGCATTTCCCACGACTATCTTCAATTTCCCCAGTTCTCCCAACGTCACTTCTCCACCGCCACCTACGCCGCTGCTGATGAGTCCCCCACATACGGCTGGTCTGCTCTCCCCAAGCCTACTCTGTCGTCGTTCCTGTCGACTCAACTTCTCCACAAACTCCAGACGTTCTAACTGTTTATGACCCCGCTACCGGCCGTCTCGTCACCAAGCGAGAGCGTTATGGCGCCAAGGACACCGAATCTGGTGGCGCGAAGCCTGAGCAGAAACCTATTACGTAAGTTGAATTAATTACTTCCTGTAACACAAAATATTCTGATGAATTAATTAAGGGTGGAGTTCTTGGTTCATAATTTTCAGAGAAGATGTACGGTAAGGTAAAAGTAGAATAAAGTAGAAGGGGAAAATTGAGGGTTAAAATTGTAAGTATGGGTATTTTTTATCTTTTTATTATGGGTGGACATTTTTTATTTTTTTCTTATGAAATTGGGTAGTTTAACCCATTAACCCTAAAATATATTTAAAAATTATCGAGAAATCAATAATTCTAAAATGTTCATTCATAATTTTAAATATTTTGAATTTAAACCGAAATGTTTCTTAAATGGTTAGGGGTTGAAACTGAATCGTAAAAAATAGTTATAATTTTTAAAATTGCAAATTACAATTTGATTACATCGACATAATTAAGCACTGAATCGTAAAAAATAGTTATAATTTTTAAAATCGCATGATTATATTCTTCGACATAATTAAGCACAATGAAAAAGGTAACGTTTGTGTGATTTAACAAAAAAAAAAACAACAACGCATAAACTGATGGAGTAAACTTCAAATATTTTGCAAGAATTAATGTATGAAAAGATGACATGGTAATTAAGGCATAGGAAAATTATATAATCAGTTTAATCAATTTTATTTTATAATTTATCGTTTGTTATTTCGTTTAAAGAATTTCAATATTTTTTTGATCTATTTATTAATCAATTTAATGATTATATAATCATTTCAAATGGTTGATTAAAGAAATGAATAGAAGTGGTGTAATTAAGGAATAAGAAAAGAGAAATATGCATATGAGATTATGGTAGTTATAAAATAAAATTTATGGTGTTATGATTTCAGACAGTGGATGAATAGCTGCATCATCTATATATGGGAATGGGATATGCGATGGGATCGTTGGAACGCCAAAATTGACAAAAATCAACTTTCATATGTGATGGTTACTGAAAGTATGAAATAATATAAGAATCGTGCAGAATAAATTTTCAATAATACTGTTACTGTGACAGATATATATACACATGCAAAATACAATACCATCATGGAAGCTTCCGGAAAAATAATATACCTAAAGTACAAAAATAGAAAACAACCAACGGTCGCCACACAGAACACGAAAAAACACACCCCACGCTGTGAACCGGCAACTAAAACGACGATGGAAACGCCACCTCCAGCGGCGATGAATTCTCCTAACCGCCCTCACCTGCGTCGCTGGAACACGATCTCAGCTTCCTCCATCACCGGACGCAATCTCCGCGCCGCTGCCGCCGCCTGCAGGTCATCCGACGATCTGGAGTTGCTGCCTCTGAATCCCGCCTCCTCCCACACCTACAGCTCTTTGAAGGACTTGCTGCCGTCGCTAGCGGCGGTCAACTCCCCGAAGCTAAAGGCAACGCCGTCCGGATCCGACATCTGCATCCGAAACCGGCTCGTGAAGCAGGCTGCGCGGGCATACCTCGCCCCGATGTCTCCTTATCCCACCTCCGCCGACGCCAACTTCTTCCAACGTCTATGCTCGGGCGTCGCCGCCCTAATTGACTTCTTCTGCACTAAGGTTGTAAAGATCCTCGATGGCGCGCTCCGAGCTGTCCGGATCCGGAGCCCCGGCTTCAAAATGTGCTTGGTGTGATTGCTGCTGTGGCGCTTCAAATCTCTGTTGATGGTGGAAAAGTGAGAGATGAGTTCAGTTAGTATTCAATTTCAATTTTCTGCTCCTTTTCTGGTTCGATTGCAAACTGTATATAAACCCTATTTCATTTCCCGATTTGTATTCAATAATGTTATTCCTTCTCTTTGTTTCGATCGCAAATTGTAAATAGCTTTAGCTACGTATTGTTGTTTATTTTTACTTTGGGTTACTGACTTTTTTGTTGATGATATATACAAAACTTCGTTACAAACTTGCAATGTGAATTTTCGATTACATTAAGAATGACACAAAAGCAATTGCAACAATTTCTAGTCACACACTAATTTAATTAATAAGTAAAACCACTATTTGCCATTTATGAAACGCCTAAATCTGTGCCTAACAGAGGACACATCTTTCTGCAAACCGGATTTATCATTGAATCCACCAACATTCATGCCCGAACCAGAAACAAGCACATCCTCAGGCCTAATAAACTGCGCCTCATTGTGTAGCTCAACTTTGATTGACTCCGACACGGGTGTCTGATTACGATACGAGGTCGAGGCTTCCCACTTGTCGTGCTTGCTCCTCTTTGTGAATCCCGACGGGGGAGCACTCGTGTTAGGCTGTTGGTTACCGGTAATCTGCAACGAGTTAGTTTACATGGTTAAGTGAAGAAGTTCATGATGCTTGCACTCTTCTAGTAACTGGTCTCAAATTTGATCAAACTTGATTGCAGATAGTGTAGTGTATATACCTCGCTCCTCCCACCTTGTGAAGACACAAGCTGAAGAAATTGAAGGATTTTGGTGGAACCAAGCTCAGTGCAGTTCTGCCAATAATAGATGGCTAAGTTCCATGCTCTGTCTCTAAATTCTATTAGACTTCTGTCTATATCTAGCTCGTGCCTCGACACGTACGGTCGCAGCATTTTATCATATATGTATCCTGACCCCTGATACATCAAGAAAGTAGATTTTCAGATCAATGGAAGACGAAGTACTAATGTTTCATTTACTCACAAAGAAAGTGAAAAAAAAGGACTCCTAGATTACCTTGGTTTTTGGATACCATAGGCAGATGAAGAGGGCCAACTTCATCTCTCCATACATTGGCAACCTATGAAGAAAAATTCTTAGTATTTGTACTTGAGCAGTTTTATCTTTATGCACCCATAGTTATGACTTTTGTTTGAGCTCGTACCATGAAATAAATACATCCCCAATTTTTTCAAGAATCGTGATAACCGCAATAATTATCCTGGAAAACACAGATTATTGAATATCAGCGCACAAGCATGAAATGGTCAAGTAATTTATTAATTAAAAACATCTGCTCCATTGTTTTCTTGGGAAGTAGGAGTCAGTCTCCTGCTCCAGTCCAGTATAATAATTCATACAAAGAGGAAAAGGGATAAAAATAAAGAGGAAGTCATTATCTTGAAAAGTACTGGCGATTAAAGTGCTTAAACTATTAAGGCCAAAGCTTGGCATGTTTCACCTTTCATACTCATCCCAACTACGAAGAAAAGTGTCTAATAATAACGAGTTGACCAATATACTTAATCAAAGAAAACATTCTTAATTTCGCAAGCATGTGATTGGTTTAAAACTTCCTAACCCATTATTAATTGTTTAAAATTATGACCAATAATTCTCAAACCATAAGACCATATGAGTTGTAATACTGGAATTCCCATTTATATCTTGTGTAATTCTAAAACATCAAATTGAGATCAAATGCTTACCAATATTGACACCAAAACCGCAGTTCTGGGATCTGAACTCTGTTTTTCTCTACAGTCTTGAAACATTGAAAGGCAGGGTATCCATATCCCAGAACCAATCTGCTCAATCAATCCACAAAAATTAAATCAAGCATTACACTTATATGTGAAATATGCTATCAAGTTACACATAAAGTATGCGTTAAGTGTAATATGTGTGAAGGTGAGTATATAACAGTAATTGCTCAAATGAAAAGGGGGCAAAAACTGCATAAAGCAAAGGCGGAAACAAAGAGAATCTATTTATCAAAGCCGGAAATTAAAAAAAAAAAGGCTCACATTAAACAACTGTTGACGAATTCTCCAATCATCTTTAATCACCGATAGTTCTGAAACAGTCAAAGAAAGCAAAAAAACATTACATTCCCCAATTCATGAAGATCGATAGATGCACAGTTGCTTGAATCGACACGCAACTCAAAACCGAACAGATATAAAAGGCAAAACGAGAACAGGAAAGCAAAATTCATTTCAACTAATATAGCTAACGGTAAATCTAACAAGCAATTGCGTGTAATAAAAAGAGCACATCATGAATCTAAGATGAGAACCGATCATTTATAATGCTAGAGAAAAGGAGAAATCTCACTAAAACAATGACTATTCGAAGGAAAACAAAGACAGAAATATGCGTTACCTCCGAGCAGAAGAAGTTGGATTATCGCGGGATTAGAAAATATAAATTAAATCGGCAGAAACCGGAGAGAGATGAGGATGAGAAATGTAAGTTAGTTAGTTATGCAAAAGGGTTGCAATGAACGTGCCGAGTGTGTGTGGGGGGGTTGTGCAAATGTGTGTGTGTATATCTTATGATTCTTATATATATATATATATATATATATATATATATATATATATATATAAAATGTACGTCGTGTATGTGTGTGTATATAGTATATATATGGAGGGAAAATGTGAAGGATGATGAAGCTTTGAAGAAAGAGGAAATGAGGCGATTTCTTGGCATGGACGCCTCCTCCTCTTTATTTTATACGTAATTCTCTCAAACTTCATTCATTTATTTATTTATTTTTATTTTTTTTTGCATTTCTATTTTTTTAAAGAGGATCAATAATGATTCTCGACTTACAGTTGAGTTGTGATCGTCGGTAAGAGTTTTGATACTTCACCGCTATGCACTTGTTTCCGAGTGTAAGGGTATTTATGTCTCTTCAATATATAATTTAAATTTTATTTTATAATCTTATTAGTTAGCATCCTAACCGATTCATGTGTGTGTTTTGATTCGATACATCAATTTATTTAGTTACACACATCATCAGCAGCAGCACTTCCTTACAAAATAGAATACTACAAGGAGTAGTATAATTTTGGATAAGAGCTAGTTAGGAGTAATTTCGTTTATCCACATAATTGGCATTGGAATTTAGAAGGAATCATTGAATTTGAGCAAGTATTGTCTGTATTGATTTGGGGTGTCAAAGGGAATAAAAGGTGTAGTCCAGAAATATGGACATCGAATCGTTTATGTGAGTAGCACATAATTGGATTTATTTATTTATAAATAGCACTACACGTCAAAAGTGGTAACTGCTACCTAACTGCAAAGGGGATTAGGTTCAACACCAGCTTCTTAATACTCCTATACTCCTATTTTCTTTAGATGATATTATATTACACCATCCGTCCCGCTAAATACGGGCCACAAGAGATCTGATACAAATATTAAAAAAGTAAAATGTTGTATTTTAAAAAGTAGTAAAGAGATATTTTAAAGGTAAAACTTTTTCTTTTTTGAGAAAGTGATCATTTTTAGTGGGACGTCCTAAAAAATAAACGTGACCATATTTAGCGGGACGGATGGGGTGTATTATACTACTATTATTGAAATTTCACATTTCCAAATTTCATATGTTTTGGTGAAATAATAGAATGGATGAGTTCTCTTATCATGTAAACAGTGTAAAATAATAGGAGTATTTATTATATTACAAAAAATATATAGAAATTATGGGTTAATTGCGAATTTGCCCTTAGCGGTAAATTAGAAGCATCTGGAATCCATATTTAGTGAATGCATGCGCATCACGTTACTTGCATTATGCATTACTCCAGTTAGTGGGGCATTCGCAATATGAATACTATATATAGTTTCTTCCTCTTTACTCAATCATATTTCATCTCACCAATCCATTTCAAGTAACATAATTTTTAGGGTGATTTTCTTTTTTATAGATAATGGATATTTTAATTATAAAATTATTTACATTGATATTTGTACATATGTGTCTTGTCATTAACCCTATGTTTATATGGTTATTGCATATAGCCATATGCATATAGAAAACATACAAATAAGTTGTTATGTTAGGTCAACCCTTCAACCAAATTATGGAACCAAGTTGCCTATATTAATATCCATATATAGTGTGCATCTAGGTTAATATTTTTATACAATGTCACTTTCTCAACAAAAAAAAGGGGATATGTCACCATTATATCTACCCAAACACATTAAAATGCATGATCTTAGCTCTTAGGTACTGTTCTTAAATTATTTTTCGTTCATTATAACATTTAAATTATAATTAAAGACTCGATTCCTTTTTTTAAAAGAAACAAAAACAAATATGCATACATTAGATTAGTCAGTCTAGTGATATGAGATTAATGTCAAAAAAATAGATTTCGAATTTAAATAGTCCGACAGCTTTAGAATTAAGATTTAATGTAATTTGATTTAAAAAATACAAAAAAAGGACAAGTAATATTTGTTTAATTTGTATTAAATAATTTGGGCTGTGTAACTGGATGCTTTGACCTAAGTTTTGAACACATAAGATTAGGCCCAAAGGGAATAACTTTATTAGGCTCTCTGGTAAAACTACTGTCCTGCTATATATAGTACATTCTTTAGGCCCAACTTATTAAAGTGCTGCTGTGTAAAAGGCCTAATGCACTCCAAATTTCACACAAACATATAGGGATAACTGATAGTTAAATTTAATTTTGTTGTGAAAAAAAAAAATTAAAATAAAGAAAAGGGAGTCAAAAAATTTAAGTTTACCAAAAAAAAAAATATTTATTTAAATTGAATCAACCATAATAATTAATTATAGATAAATTGAAGATCTAATCCTTCACTTTTCCAAAACATTATACTCCCTTCGTCCTAATAAACTTTACACACTTTATTTATTGAGACGTCTCACTAAAAATGACACATTCCATAAATAGTGCTCCCTCCGATTCATAACAGTTGGTTATGTTAGACCAAAACTGTGAGTGTTTTATTGACTTTGTGGTCAAGTGTAATGGATCGGAGAGAGTAAAAGTTAATCTTTTTAAAAAGGTGTGGACTCTACCACTTTTCACTCTTATATTATTTTATACATTTTTCTTGATAACCGTGTCTCGAAAAAAATGCCATGTTTGGAGAAAGGGAGTAATATTTTTGATGTAACATAATCCTATATATAAACTGCGAGAAAGTTAGTAAAGCCGCATTTGTTGCATAGTTTGAAATCATATTTGGGAATTCAACTTGGAACTGTACACAAAATTAATCTTTTTGTACTTTGCAATATATCCTAGTTTAGGATATCTATTACGATTTAATATTTTTTATTCCAACCAAAAAGTGTTGGGTGTCAACTATGAAGGTTAATTTTGTCTTTTAGAGATGATTCTATGACTGTAAAGAGGAATCTTCAAAATAAAAATTACAGTTGTATCTTCATGAAATTATGGCGTTATGTCGCAACGTTATTTGTCCTAATCGATGAATATAATAAGCTCATATATAAATGGAATGGGCGAAAATTAAAATAGCCTTTTTTTAATATTAAAGATAAATAACAGCCTAAGTATAATAAACATAAATAATAGTCTTTTTTAAAAATAATAGTCGAAATTATCCTTCTACTTTTTTTTCATATTTTTGGATTTTTATTGGAGAAAAAATTACTGTTGCTCGTCGTTCTTGTTCTCGCGTCGTTCGTCCCCGGAATTGGCGAACTATCAGCGCTCGCCTTTCTCCTCCGGCAAGGATGAGAAGCCGAACTCGAACTATTTGCTCGAACTCGCTTCTGTACCAGTCATTCAACAACTACCGACGCCTTGGATTATGAGAGGCAAGGTGGGGAATCATCAAGGGGCCGTGGATTGTGAGAGCGAGGTGGGGAATTTACTCCGCATGTTTGTGTTCGTGTGTGTAGTATGTTTGTGTTGTGTGTGTGTGTGTTCGTGTGTGTATTTTGTGTTTATGTTCGTGTATGTATATGCGTGTGTTAGTGTACGTTCGTGTATGTAGTGTGTGTTTTCTTTAACACACGAATCCCGCGAGTCCGGGGTCGCGGGATTCGTGAGTTTGAGTAAAATACCCGTAAAACACACGAATCCCGCGACTCCGAGCTCGCTCGCGGGATTCATGTGTTGTTTAAGAAATTGTTAAAGCACACGAATCCCACGAGCTCAGAGTCGCGGGATTCGTGTGTTTGTGAAAAATGCTCGTAAAAGTTCGTGGATTGTGCATATGTGCATGTGTGTTTGGGGTCATTCGTGTATGTAGTGTGCATGTGTTCGTGTGCGTTTACGTGTTCGTGTGTGTAGTGTGTTTGAGTCGTGTGTGTGTCGTGTGTGTAGTGTGCTTGAGTTGTGTGTGTATGGAGTGTGAGTTCATGTGTTATAGTGTATGTTCGTGTGTGTGTGAGTATGGAGTGTGTGTGTGTATGTTCCTATGTGTGTTAGTGTATGGTCGTGTGTGTGTAGAGTGTGCTTGTGTGTTGTTTAACACAACGCTAAAACACACGAATCCCGCGAGCCTGAGGTCGCGGGATTCGTGTGTTTGTTTATAATACCCATAAAACACACGAATTCCGCGACTCCACGCTCGTGGGATTCATGTGTTGTTTAAGAAAACGCTAAAACACACGAATCCCGCGATCCCGGACTCACGGGATTCGTGTGTTGTTTAAGAAATCCCGCTCATAAGTCACATCGATGCATACCTTGGGATTCGTGTGTTCGTGTGTGTGTGTTCGTGATTCATGTGTCCATAATACTCGTAAAACACACGAATCCCGCGACCTCGGGCTCGCGGGATTCGTGTGTTGTTTAAGAAAATATTATGAACTCAATTATATAAAATATAAGAAGGTTAAATTAGTCTAATTTTTCTAAAAAGGGCTATTATTTATAGTTTTTATTAGGAGGATTATTTTTTATCTTTCCTTAAATAAAAGGGTTATTTTATCATATTAACTCTAAATGGAACTACCTAATGCTTAAACTAAAACAATAAATATAAAATTTCCATGTACTCCATTTATGTATTAATTCAATAACAAATACTTCAGACCGTGTTAGATATTGGTAACTAGAGTGGAAAGGGGCAGGAAGGAATGTATTCGAAGTTAATTAATTAAAAGAGTAATTATCTTATGAATTATGATATTAATCAAATTATTAAATACCGTGTTATTTTAGTTTATTTTATTTATTAATTGATCCCTATATATATGCATATCATCATACCCCACTGTCATGTCAGCTGCCTCTTTCTATACTCCTTCTTTTTATACCTTAATATTATTTTAATCATACATAGATAAATAAATAATCACTCCCAATTATTTACTCACTTTTCGGAACATGCAATCTTAATTAGCTTAATTCCCCTTAATCCCAACTTGCAAAGTAACGCTTACGGTGACCGCCTAATTATCACCCGCACCCCTCACATCACTAATTAATGGCCGTCAGTTTATTTAGAGATGAGAGGGTGTGAGATTAGCAGAATGGGGCCCACCTAAAGCTCACATGCAGAGTTTATATGAGACAGCATCTTTCTCCACTCCAAACCATAACAGACTACACTTTCTAGTTTCTTCTCCATCAACACGAATTAAAAGAAGAGAAAAGAAAATATTTCGCACTTTTTTTCACGCTGCTCTGCTCCATAATGTCAGGCGGAAAAAAGAAGTACATTCTGAGCACAATCGGGGTGAGTTTGGGTTGCGGAAGCAGCTGCCGCCGTCCGAAGCTCTCCGCGGTGTTCCAGCCGAGACCGCGGCACCGTCGCCCCCTCCAGCACCAGCAACACCGCCGCCGCTGCTCCTCCTCCAGCTCCTGGGACAACAATACCACGACGACGACGTTCTCCTCCGCCGTGGAGACGCCGCCGGCGTGCTACTCCTCCGATACCGACTCCGACATCCGGAGCCTCCGCGCGGTGCAGGGCTTCGGGCGCGTCGGAGGGTCGAGCGTGGCGGTGGAGAAGGATTCCGACGATCCGTACCTCGATTTCCGGCAGTCGATGCTGCAGATGATTCTGGAGAAGGAGATTTACTCCAAGGACGATCTGAAGGAGCTGCTCAACTGCTTCCTGCAACTCAATTCTCCGTACTATCATGGCATCATCGTGAGGGCATTCACGGAGATCTGGAACGGAGTCTACTCCAATCGGGCCGGGTCGCCCAACTTTAATGGGCCGTGGGCCGCACGTGACTACTAGCTACCTCCCTCCCTCAGCACGTGCGCCGGTCACCCACCGTCTATATTAATAATAATAACGCGGCGACGTGTTTTCATAATTCAGTTAGGATTCGGGCCGGGTAATAGCGACCCGAGTGTTTAGTCGGGTTAGTGTTTAGATAGCAAGAAAAGGTTCGATTTTCACAGCCTTTTTGACATGAATTTCAGTTATTACTGTTAGTGGGTTGTCAAAAATTCTTTGAAAATTGTAATCTTGTAATGTAATGACTAACTTTTTAGTTACAATTTTATGAATGTTTTGTTTTTCATTTCTGTAGTTAAAATCAATTGAAATTAATCTAGTAAGAATTCAAAGCAGTTGAATATTTAAGTACAAATAATGATATATAATTTCTTAATACGGTCAAAATCTTTCACCAAGTCTCTTAGTCTCTAGCTGTTTTGGGTGGGAAAAGATAGGCATTGGGATTTGAAAATTAAGTTATCGAAAATGAATACAAGAAAAATATAATACTTAGACAAGTGCAGCAGCAGTTTTAATGCAATTGAATGAGGCAATTAATTTTTGTACATATTCAAGAGAACCACTTCTTCGCCTCTTCCAACAGTGTCTGTCATTCATGTAATGATTTTTTTCACTTTTTTCCTCGGACACTTGGCAGACTTTGATTGGCTTGAACCATTTGATTGTTCTTAGATCTTAACCCATTTGCAATTTGGGATATAACCCCTCTTACTGTTTTCTAACGTTTAATTATGTATGCATGTGCACAACTAAATGCACACAACTTATTAAATTAATATTGATTTTAGTAATGAGAAGCAATATTCAAATTATTGCTAATTAATGACTTATTGTTGAATAAGGGATTAACCAAGTCGAAAATAACAAAATTAAACGAAATAAAAAAAAATCTTTTCAAAGTCACAAGTTGGGCACTATAACTTGGAAAGATATCTACTAATGATGATTTAAGTATTAATGTCATTATTAAAACCCCTGCATGAGATATAAGTGTAGAGTGAAATTTGAGTGGTATTAATTGAGATGATGTGATTGATGTACACCTAATACTTACAGATCATAATCTAAGTACTGATAGGAGATTAGTAGCATCCCCAAACACCAAAATTTAATTATCAAAAAAACAAGTTAAATTACACTCTTTACTTCTAATCATTATATTAAAAATATAAAAAGTAAAAATATTCAAATAATTAAAGGGGTAAAAAAGGAAATTTAGTGCTATTTTAGTCTTGAAATTTGAAGTGAAACACTTAATAAGAAACAAAAAAAATTCTCTTATAGAACAATTATTGGGGGACGGAGGAGGAGGGTGTACCTATTTAATTGGCATTTTAGTAAATTTATATTTGCACTCAAATGTATTTAAGTCAACTCTTCATTGGAAGTTCAATCCATTCTATTCGAGTATTTTTCTGCTGGGACAATTACTGCACTATCCATAACTTCCTATTTCTTTTACTTCTCTTTTTTATTTTATTTTAAAAATTACATACAAATAAGGTCCAGAATCCAGATATACACTTGCAAAAAACAACAAATAAAATGTAGGTCAATTAATACAAAGATCATTAAAAAGTAAAATAATCATACATGAAAATTAGAAAGGCAATTAATACGGAAAGGGAAAGTGCGTGTGAGGCCAACCGATAAAACATATCTCCTCTTCCTTAACAGAATTAACAGCAAAATCTATATCGCTGCATGGGAGATAATTATATTGTAAAATACATATATTAATTCAAGAAAATAATACTAATAATATTGTGGATGTTAAGAAATTCAAAGGCATGGGAAACAATATTCTTGAATACTACTTCTTTCCATCCGTTATTAGCGGTTTGTTTGTTTTCTGCACGTAAAATAAGAACTAATGTAAAAGTTGAAAAAGTGACTTGGTCCAAACATTTTAATGAGTAATTTTTTGCTATTTTGGAAAACAAACCACTTTTAGTGGGACAACTAAAAAGGAAAACAATTCTTTAGTGAGGCGTAGGGAATATTTCTTTTAATTTGGTGTACAGTCACATTTTTGTTAAGATGAAATATCTTCTGGTGTTATGTAGTACTACTCTCTACGTCTCAGTAAGCATGACACAATTTATATTCAAATTAATGTATTAAAATAATAAATTGTGCCAAACTTATTGGAACAGAGATAATACTGTATAGCATTTTCAAAATACATTAACTTTCTCAAATTTAATTATAACTTGATGCAAAAACATTATAATCTGTGTATTTTTCTTTAAGTTCTTTGATTTAATCGCATACAACTTTCTTGGTGAGGTTATTGTAAAACGATATAAAGTTCGTGACTTTGATTTCAAATCTTGATGTTTGAAAATCCCCAAGTAGTACAAACAAGCCTCAGACTATGATATAAAATGAGTTCCTAACATTTTTAATTTAGATCACAAGTACAAAAACACCCCATATATAGCTATATGCAAAAAAGCCACTTTTCAACTCACCTGTCACTTTATCACCAATCAAATAAAATCCCACTTTGGTCACTTCTCCCCCAACACATTGCCTTCATATTTCATTCTTGTAATATTACTTGCAAACTTAGAAAGAAAAGAAAACAAGAAAAAGGTGAAAAGTTGAGAAAGGTGCTACTCTACTTTATTGAAATGATAGTTCACTTCTTATCACCACTCTTTTGCAGCACATTAATTTAGTTTGGATGCCATCTTGTTGGCTAAATATATGACAAACAACAAGATGTCTTTTTATCTTAATCAAAGATGATAAAAAGATTCTCGAAGAAGATTATAGAAATATGGGACCATATAAGCTTGCTTTCTGCTTATCTTTTGTGAGATGTAATGTTGTGAGTTGTACAAATCATGCATGGAAGTGAAGCTTCAATAAGTTATAACAACTTATTGTCATATCAAACTATTGTGAGAAAAGAAGAAATGAAAAGAGTAAACAAACAACAAAGAACACCCTAATAACATCCAATCATGGGGAACAAGTAAGCCCCATTTGCTTCAATCTTGTTCAAAAATAATTAAATTAATGGTTTTTAATGTTTGAGATTTATTTCTTAGTTTTATGGTTTTCTGAACTCTTTGAATTAGATTTAGAAATTATAGTAATGTGAAAAGAAGTATGAATTATGAATGTGTTACGTAAGAAAATGGAGTGCAGTGATGCAGAAGATTCATATTGAAAGCTAAAGAAATGAAACAAAAAAAAATCATGATTATTATCTGCAGAAATATATAAGTATTATTATGTATCATTTTCACTTTCCAAATCGAGGGGTTTTTTTGTCAATTTTCATGTTGAATCTGCATCAATTGACATTTATAGTACTGAAAAAATATATATGTAAAAGTAAGTCTGAAAGATAGAGTTAAGAACTTAAAAGTGTGTCCTTAGCAAGTGCAGGGTTCACTTGTCATTTCCTTATTCATCATAGTATTATGGCATTCAATTTTATAGAACTTAAAAAGTGTGTCCTTATTAGTAAGTGCAGGGTTCACTTGTCATTTCCTTATTCATCATAGTTTTATGGCATTCAATTTTATAATCCCTCCTCCTAACGATGGCAAAAAAGTTATGAACACGATTATTAAAAAGATTGTATAAAGTAGTGTGAGAATGATAAATGTGGTAGGTCAACGTTTTTTTGTAGGGATAATTTTTATTATTTTTGAAATGTGTCATTAATAGTGGGACGTTCTAATAAAAAAATTGTATCATTTTAATGGGACGAAGGGAAGGGAGTAAATCATTTATGGGTTGTGTCATTACTACTAACTTTGTTGTGAGATTTTTATCTTCTAATGACAATTAAAAAAAAATTATAATGTACTCCCTCCATTTTTTAATAAGTGTCTTATTTCATTTTTTTTCTTATTTCTAAATAAGTGTCCTATTTTAAAATTCTAGAGTATATTTATGACAATCTTTCAATTTTGCCCTTATTTAATACTTATTGGAATTTGATATTATTTGTATGAATGTATTTATTATGCTATTCAATAAAGGGTATATAAGTAAAATTTTTATTTTATTGGTACGTGTGATTTAGTAAAATTGGACACTTATTAAAAAACGGAGGGAGTATAACAGTGAGTTCAGGAAATTCCCATTCTACCACCGAAACAAATAATCACATTAAATGTAGTGCAAAAGAATTGATGGTTTAGGGTGTTGAATATTTTTTATTGAGCCTTGATAATATATAATATTAAAATAGTAATACATCTGAACATATATAGTAAAACAATAATGCCATATATAAAAACCTACTATTAACTTGTTTTCACGCAACACTTTATTTGGGTAAGATTTCAGTGCATTTTTTGCTTGCATTTCACTCTTCTTACCTGTGGGCTATTCTATTCAATAATTGAGACCTACTATTACAATTTTATAATACAATTTAATTACTATACTCTGTTAAGAAAATTGTGTATAAAATAGCGTAAAGATTATAAAAATTGTTGAATCCTTATTTGAAGGGATAATTTTGCTATTTTTATTGGGACTGTGTTAATTTTCAAGTGTTGTCATGTATAATTAATTTTAATCCGTGTTTAATAGCAATGGAAAATATGTAATAAATGTTTTAAATATATTTTCCATTAACTTGTTAGGTTTATATTTGTCCAAAGTTTGAATAGCAAATTTATTGATGAATACAGCATTGAATTATTATTTTTATATATTCGGTGAGGAAATAAAACCAATTATTAAACTGGGCCTCGGCCCATTTTATGGTTAGCAATAAATGCTCTGATAAAATCAACAGTGTTATCAAATCAACTACTCTACTATTTCTTTCACATATAAGTATGGACCCAGAAATAAATTTTTTAGTTATAAAATAAATTGTTGTAACAATTATTCAAGGATATGAATGTCAATTAATGAATGAAACATTAGTACTTTCCTATAAACCTGAATTAATAACATACCCCTTTGAATGGGTATCAAAGATTAGACTATACATGAAATATGACTAAATAAATAAATCATTAAAGAGTGGACATATGTTTTTCCTATTTCCTTGAAAGAGTTGCATAATCAGCATATTCACCTTTGAGGACAAAAAGGACATTTGATTTGATTTTACTATGGGGAGTGGATAATTTTGCTCTGCCATTATTTTACAAATAATAATAATAATTTTCTTGGAAATGAAAATTTCATTAAATGGTCATTACTGAAAATGAGCCAAGCAAAGATTAATTAATGAGAAAAGAGTAAATATTTTGTTTCCACTTTGAAATGACAAGTAAGGGCCAATAGTTCTCTTATAGGGATTGTCGTGTCTTGTCTGAAATCAATTTTAATTTTTCGATGTTCTTTGCTCATAATTTTTGTTGCATTAATAAATCAGTAAATGCAATAATGAGGGGCAATTTTGTACATGCAAGTTTTAATTTTAAAATGTTTAGAATGAGTTGGGAGTTAAAGCGGATTTTAGCGAAAATAAATAAAGTATTAAAAAAAGTTAAAATACATGTTTTAATAAAAAAAATGATGAAAAATATTCACTTACTACATAATTATTTCTATCCACTTTTAAATGAGAGAATTACTTTTATCATCATACCCTCATGTATTACAATGAAATAACATTAGCACATCTTATTGTATAAATATGTGAGTAATTTGTTTATGTAGTTATATAAATATGTGTATTTTTTATTTTTCAAATAGACAAAATTTCACCCATCAAACTTAAAACAATATATATATATATACACACACATACAAATTGGGTACAACGAGAGGGTAATTTACGATTGTCAAATTTTATTAATAAAAATACAGTGTACAAAAATTGGAAAATGCATGATTATTTATGCCGTTGTTGATATCAGTACATGAGTTCGAAATATGATATTAAATGCATGGATAAAATTCAGAAAACAATAAATTCAATAAATAGACTAAATAAGTGATGCAGAAAAGCAGTAGCTTTGACTGACTGTTGCATATATAATGCATAGCATATGACTCAAACTTTATTATATCTATTTTATGGCATTCATCATTTAATATTTGCTGCAACTTTCACTTGTAAATTTAAAATAAATAAATAATAATTTTATTACAGAGTGATGCAGAAGGCAAGGGTTTAGAAGGTTCCGCGCTCGAACAAGAATCTTAAGCTCTGAGATTGCTAGTAATTATTTTTGAAATTTGGTAATTAAAAATATGGTACTTTAATAATAAGTAATAAATTAAATCTTGAAGTTGTTTAAGTATTTTATTTATTGCTCGAATTTAGGAAGAAGCAGCACAAAGCGTGGAGTATTTCATGCTGATATGTTTCCATTAATTTAGGAAATTAAAATATATATATTCAAATGGATTTATAATAAAATAGTTTTATAGATAGTTTGACAAATTCATACTATAATTACAAACAATTCATTTTAATTGACTCGTATAAAAAAGAATATGTCTTATCTTAATTGTGAAAGAAAGAGTAATTACATTGCATTTCAATTGATATTTATCTATTATTCTCAAAATAATAGTATATATAATAATACAATTTACGTTTTCGCTAAATGTGGTCACATTTCCTTATTAGATCGTCCCATCAAAAGTGATAATTTTTCCAAAAAGGAAATTTTTTTACCTTTACAATGCATTACTTCTACTTTTTTTAAAACACAATACTTTACTGTCTTAAACTGCGTGCTGGATTCCTTGTGGCCGCATTTAGCGGGACAGAAAGAATAATATATATGAAATTATTATCATACTTTTTTTTATTTATTTCAAGGGAGCCTAGTGCATTAACTACCAGACAATACGAGCTACCACATACATTGGTCAAGATATTATGATTACCTTACTCTGTATGAATAGTTTATATCCGTAACTATTTTATATCTCTAAGAAAAATTGATTACATCATAACGTTTTACAAATTTTGAATTTTATAAATGTATTGTTTGTGAAGTATATATTCATGTATGTTCTATGTATCTATTAATCGTAGATTGTGCGAAGCTTCTCCTATCACAATATTTTTTATTAATCACATTCTTCCAAATGATATAAGCAATCAGAAAAGCTAAAACGCCGCTCCAATTGCTTTAACACTACAAAGAAAAAGACAAATATATGGAAATTTTCAAGTAAGAGTTAAAAAAATTGCATTATTTATTTAATTCTTATAATCTCGAACAAAATGTTATTGTTCCCACATTTTAATAAAGATTGATAAATACAATGATTAGAGTTATGTCGGAAACATATAAGCAGTAGTTTGTGGAGATGAATAGTAGGTATTTTGTCACATTACATATAACATAAAGATGAAATAATTTGAAATCAAATACAAACAACAATACATTAATTACATTTGCAGTAGAAATCTGCATTCAAATTCTAGCTAAGTTACCCTGCAGTTTTGTACTCCATGGCTATATATAAATAAATAATATTTAAGTTGTGCACTCACAAATCACAATAAGGACCACTAGAAACTCTCATGCCATATTAATTTAATGTAACATTCCTCCAATCCAAAAGAATATTTTCAATTTTCCTTTCTTTGTTTTTCTCTCCAGCTCCTATCTGCTTTTAATATCACATACACATTATATATATATATATATATATATATATATATATTCACCTTCAAAACCATATAATTTATATCGATGTTACCTAAGTATAATATTGAAATGTTAAAACAAATAAAATAAAGATCACCATCTTACTAAAAAATTAAGTGAAAATTATAAAAAAGACAAAAGGAAGAAAAGGAAGTTTCTAAGAGCATCCCAGCAGGGCCTCCGGAAGCCGAGGAGAGAGTCCCTCGCTGTGGAGGACGGGCTTCGGAGGTGAGGCTTTGGGTTGAGAGGCAGCCTCTGGCCTCTGGAGGCTGCCCCTCTTTTGCTGCTGCAAGGTATGGGACTTCGGAGTTCGGAGCTCCTCCATTTTTTATTTTTTATTTTGATTTTTTTTAATTTATTTTAATACATAAATTCATTTATAAATACCTTATTTCAATTCCATATTTTCACACATTTTTGTTTTTTATTAATGTATTTAAATTATTTTTTTATTCAATTTAATCTAATTAAATAAAAAATATTAAAATTAAAATTAAAACTCATAACAAATATCCAAAATAAAAATATACATAAATCATAAAAATATAAATAAAAAAGAGAGCCGATAGCCTCCCACTGCTACCAACTAACATAACCTTTTTAAAATTCATGGACTCTGTACAAAAAAGTTTCATTTAATTACGAAACCGCCACCGAGCCCCAATTTTGAGTCCCACGTTGGGATGCTTTAAGGCGGTCATTTCCAATTTATGGTATAGAATTTCTGGCTCTAAACTTTGCCAGATTTTGGTCATGTTCCAGTTAACATATATATATACATACAAATCAATCAATTTTGGTGTTTCTTATTCTATACATATAGATACATATATATATGTGTGTGTGTATGTGTGCGTGTGTGTGAAATATTGGTTGATGATAAAATTAATGGTGCAGAGATTCAATCTATATTTGCAGAGAGGAGAGTGAGAGGACCACCTCAATTTCATTGTTTTTTTTCCAAGTGATGGTTACTTTCCTATTTTGAATTTCATGCTGAATCACTATGTTTTGCTAATGTTTTTCTTTTGGATTCTTTACTCAATTTGCCATCCCCTATTATTACCATCCAAATCAAATAACTTCCCATATTTTTGATTTTGATACAATATTAAATGATACTAACTCAGATATATATAATATTAAATTATTGTAACAGTAAACAGTATCACATGTGATGGGATTCAGCGAGGGATTTCCAGCAGAAATGTGCCGTTGAAGCAAGCCTTGTTTACACTATTCAAACTTTTATTATAATCAATTTTAATTAAGTAATAGTAATAGAAATCATTAAATTTAATTAAGTAATAAATATGTAAGCTAATTTTATATACATGTTAAAGAGAATTAAAAACTGAGATATATGAAATTGAACTTCAAATTATATGTTCAATGAAAAAAAATTAAAAACCGTAAATACATATATCATCATATCTCCAATTTCAGGAGATTAGGATTGGTTAATTTCATAATGAGAAAATAATAAATACTAAGTAAGTATTACATTAAATATAGTCGTGTAATATCTTTACACGTGTTAATTAATAAACCTAGAGAAAAACCAGGGTTTAATTTGTAATTTCCCTCCCTCTCTAAAACTAAACAATTAATTAATTAATTATATGCTCTCGCCGGAAAACCATCTAACACCTTCCGATCAACCGCCGCCGCGAATTTCGTCTTCGTTTTCGAGCAGAGACAAGCATGGGCTCGTGGAGGAGTAGGTGCTCGACGAGGAGAAGGAGAGAGGCGAGGTGAAGGAGCACTGCGTCGTCGTGGAGGAGGAGGAGCAATGCTCATCAATGGCGGATTCCGACGACTTGAGGGAGACGTGGATGAGCAAATCGACGAAGGCGCCGACGATGTAGCCGTGATTGGTCTTCTCGTTGACTCTGAGGTAACACGTCAGCAGCTCCTCGAGGTGCTCCCAGCTCTTGAGACCACGCGCCTCCACCATCTCCGCCATGGACGATCTGAAATCGAGGAACGGATCGTTGGAATCCATGGCAATGATTTTCACGCCGTCGCTGTAGGGAAGCGCCGTCGCTTGCTCGAGGATGGAGCTCGTCTCGCCTGGATCGAAGAAGAGACGATCGGAGCGGAGGCCGCCGATCACGGCGCTCTCGTCGGGGATCTCCGACGCGGCGGAGAAACTCTCTTCGCCGCCGCGAGAATCGCATATGCTGAAGAAGGAGTCAGGGGTTCCGGCGAATTCGGCGGTGGACTTGTCGTGGAGGAATGCAGAGTTCATGGTTTTGAAGATTTTAGCGTCGGCGGCGGAGCGGAAGGAGGGAGTTTTGGGGGTGGTGGCGCAGGCCGGCCACGGCCACGGCAAGGCGGCGGCGGAGGTGGTGGCGGAATCGGTGGCTTTGAAGAGAAATGGAAATCTATTTCTCTTGCCCATATTTTGGTTGGAAATGGAAATGCGAGGGAGTGAAATTGTAGTACGCTTTTGAAGATATACGATTCTGATTGCATTAAAAGCAAAGCTTACACACACACATAATATATAAACTTCTTTTAAATTAAATTAAAATGAGTGAATAGAAGATTTTAAAGTGAGACAACTTTAGTGGGGTCTTAATTATTTTATTTATTTTTTATATTTTAAACCTTTTAGCATTTCCAATTTTTTCCATCATAACAAAATTAAAATACTATATCTCTTCGAGTTAACAAACAAACATAAAATTGTCTACTTTTCAATGAAAGAATGGAATTAGCGGTAACATTATATACATCCATTAGTTTTTGTAGGACCAGAAGCAGGGTTCCTATATTATTGCATATATAATTTGAAAAGGGCGAAATATTAAATTAGTTTTTCAAAAAAAAACAATTATAAATAATACTTCTAAGTATAAAAAAGATAAATAATAGCTCTTTTTTAAAATATTAGACTAAATTATTCTTTTATTTTAAATATTAGACTAAAACGTTAAGCACACGAATCCCGCGAGCTCGGGGTTGCTGGATTCGAGTGTTTGTATACAATTTTCGTATAACACACGAATCTCACGACTCCGAGCTTGCGAGATTCGTGTGTTATAAAGTAGAACGTTAAACACACGAATCCCGCGAGCTCGCGGGATTCGTGTGTTATATAGTAAAAGATTAAAACACATGAATCTCACGAGTTTGGGGTCGCGGGATTCGTGTGTTTACATACAATTCTCGTATAACACACGAATTCCGCGACCCCGAGCTACGGGAATTCATGTGTTATATAGTAATATGTTAAAACACACGAATCCCGCGAGCTTGGGTCGCAGGATTCGTGTGTTTGTATACAATTATCGTTAACACACGAATGCCACAACCCCAAGCTCGCGTGATTCGTGTGTTATATAGTAAAAGGTTAAAAACACATGAATCACGCGAGTTTGGGGTCGTGTGTTATATAGTAATATATTAAAACACACGAATTCTGCGAGCTCGGGATCCAAAATAAAGAGCATTTTTGTCCAAAATAAATAAAAAGAGCTGTATTTTATCTTTTTTATCTGAAGTACTATTGTTTATCTTTTCCAAACAAAAATGCTATTTTGATCCATTAAAAATTGCAATATGTAATTATATGTTTATTTTTTATTGTGAGTTTGTTAATGTCAACCACAAACTAGAAATATCATCAAATATTGTAAAATAATGGAGTTTTATAAATGTTTATTCAAATATATGAAATATTTTTTATTACGAAAATTACCATTTTCCAAATAAAAATAAAGAAAACAATAATAAATAAATTTCGAAGGACATTTCATGAATATGTAGAGAGACAAACTGAAGCAGCAACCAAACAGTGGAAGCAGTAACGATTTCTTCTCACACACTAAAAAATTACCCAAAAATGGGAGTTTAGGTGGCGTCCCATCAAATTCATAATTGCTATAAGCAAACCAAAATCGCAAAGGGCGATTTACTAAGCAAAAAATTTGTGGAAATAAATAAAAGCGCTGAATGAGTAAAGGCGACTACTGCTTTAAGTTTGAATGGATGCGCAGTGCAGTGTAATAAAGAAAGGGCAGTTGAGATCTTTTAATTTCATACTCATACTACAATTCTCTCTCTTTCTCTTATAGTATTAAATGGTTCTTTCTTTCTCCTTTTGAAACTTGTTGTATTTAATGAATCAGCCATAAGGTTTTCTGGATTTTTGGGGGGCTTTCAATTTTCCATCAGTCTATTTATTGATGTTCCCCACCAACGGCTAACCTTCCAAACCCCACAAGAAATCAAGAACCAATTCAAAATATACTCATATTTGCTATGGTAACAATTGAATGCAATTTCAATAGTATGTATATTGTAAATTTAAAAGGGTCAATTAATAAAGTGGAATGAAAATAGGTACCTTTCTTTGTATCACGTGGTAGCCACATGGTGATGGGAAAGAGATACCATACCAAGTTAAGAATGAACCATCTTCTCAAATCCATTTCTTGCAAAACTACTTTGCATGTGCCTTTCAATTCTGAAAGGAACATATATTCGAGTGTACATTCAATTATGGGATTAAAATCTGCAGACATTGAATTTTATACTAAAAAACCAAGAGATGAATGTATATTTTTCTGGATCATAACGAATGGATATCACGCAGTAGGGTCCATCATTCAACACATGTAGACATCAAACTGAGCAACTTGTTGACACATATTTTTGTCTTGGCTCATACCTTCAAAAACAATGGGTCATGTTGCACGAGAAGTTAGCCTTCACGGTCCCACTCGACCCGAATCATGCCCGCCTGCCTGCTGCGTTGTCAAAGCATAGTGTACCTAGCTAGGTAATGTGCTTAGATGTAAGAGAAGCATGGGATTAGGTCTATAGGTAAAGCTAGAGGGTCAAGCAATACAAAAGAATATGTTATAACTTCAAGAATAAGTTGCTCAACTCTTGAATTTAAGAACCAGTGGAAAGCTATAACATCAGCAAAGCTTATCAACTCCAGCAGAGCAGTCCAGCATATAAGCAAACGAAAGTGCAAGAAAGGAATAACAACATTAATGTTAGTATGTGGAGAATTTTGTTTCTTCACGTAGCAACATCAGAAGGAGAGTTCAGCTTACCAGTTTCAAAGATGTCTGTTTTGTCTTCGAGGATACAAGCATGCTTTGTCTTTGTTAGACAAAGCATGAGCAAAATGCCCTTGTTGCCTATGTTCTTATATGGCCACACGTTCACAAGAATCAAAATGCTTTGTTCTGAACCCACTACTTCTGATTAATATATTTTTTATTGAGTTCCAAAATCGCAAGGCTGAACACAGAAAACAAAATTATTGGTTAAACTGTTATTTGATCAACGTAACAAAACTTAAGGTGGGTTCACAGCAAGCTAAACTAAAATGTATCCCCTTATTATATTGCAGCAAGCCACTTTGAGCAGATTCAGCCTCGAGATTGAACGACCAGACTGAACGGATCGCGATGACCTTTTTGGAGTTATTGAACGCGAATCCCGCCGGAAGCAGAGGGTGCAAATAATTCAGCGACGACTTATATAGGCGGCACGTCATCGACGACTTACATAATCCTCACTTATATTTTAACAAGAATAAAATTGGTATTTCATTTTTCCAATTTCGTGAGTTGATAAAAGAAGTAAAGAACTTGCTTATTTATATTATTATGAGTGCTTGACTGCATATAATTATCTTGATTATATATAAATACAATCATTGATAAACCCAGTAAACATAAGTAGAAAACAAGAACTGAATACTCATCCATTGTTTAAAAAAAGAAAAGGATCCAAAGATGGACTGTCTTGGAACAACAATCTTTTATACCTGAATCTTGATAGCACGGGTACTATAACATATAAAAAACTAATGAATAAAGGAACTACTATTAAGACTTTTAATATGTTCTAAATGGTTGTCCCACAAATAAAATCCGATAAACCAAACACCCCAACAACATAGTACACAAGAAAGAAGTACAACAGAAAAAGATATGAGGTACCCAAGAGAATTTGATAGGAGGGTGCATTCCCCTTACCGAAACAATATGAAATATAAAATTGTATATCATCTTTACATTAGAAATAAGTTCCTTCGGGAGGCTGGACGAGCTTACGGTTGTGAGTAGCTGCCATTTCTTTCTTCAGCTGTGTCAGTATATCTTCCATCGTGTACTCTCGCTGCCAATTTGATAGAATTGAAAACTTCTTTGGTTCCACCTGAAGCCATAAATAAACATTGCAGCATTATGTCTTATACATATCTTATACCACTTGCAATCAAGACAAGTCAAGAAAATATCACAACGACATAGCAATAAAATCATGTTTCAGTCATTACTATAAAAAAGTGTTAACATCAAGACTTTATACGAAGGCTAACTGCAAGTGAAATAGATTATTCATTTATCTATATAAAGCAAGGTGTGATTAAAGAAAGAGGGGAGAGAGTCAAACGAATTCTATATCAACTAGTCTAGCTTTTCATATATAGAAATATCAGACTTGTTGATGCTTGAAAGTTCTTCAAAGCACATACACAAAAGGGAGAAACCATTAGATAACTTTCACAGTTTCACTAGCTGAAAATGCCAACAAAGCTATTAATTTGAAAATACACAGCTAGAAGTTCAGATTCATACCACGCCAGTTTCATGGTTCACACAAGTCATGTTAACCCGGGAATGGAAACGGACAGTAGGAGGCTTCTCTGGATAATCTTTGTCACAGAATAGCTTCAGCTGGTATATACGCCCTTCATGTACAGACTGAAAAAAAAAGTAGATGAAACACTCTTTAACATAGAGCTTAGAAACAGTGGATCAAGCAAATACAGTTTGGGAGATGCAGGGCTACACATATTAAAGTATAACGTTACACCTATGAAACATTGTCACCAACTGACATAGACAACACCTAGGAGTTATTTAGGAACCAAAAAGTTGTTGACATCAACATCTTGATGCGATGATGACTATCAGCACTACTTAAAGTACCGTAACAGGACATATAGCCCATGCAAGCATTTGAGAACAATTTCAGCATAAAACAATTCTAAGAATTATATGATATGGAGAACTGATAAACGTACAAGAAAAATTTACAGCCACGGAAAACACAGAAATGTGAGAAGTTTAATCATGATTTTCATGCTCACAAGTAACAGAACCCCATCTGAGAGGGTATTCATTGGTCTACAAATAGATGCCCATTCAATCTGTGATGAAAGAGGGATACTTACATTATGTGGACCTATGATGGTTCCTGTCCATGAACGCATGTAAATATCATCTCCATCATCCATTCCATAGCTCACAGTACCATCCCCAATTCCCTTCTCTCCGCGTTCAAGTTCCTCCAGCAATCTGAAATTTCTAGGGACTGCACGAAAACAAAAATATTTATTTGTTCACACAGTTGAAGAGAACAAACATGTGTAAGCAAAGCAGCAGCAGATTAGGTGTGAAATTCATTGCAGTTTTACGTCATAACTAAGGGCCTCAGGCCTAAATGCTCGACAGTGTAACAGTCAAAAAGAATAAACAAAACATGTCAAATTGTCTTGCCCATTTAATCGCCCTTTTTAGCAAATGAAAACCATCATCTCACCTATCACTCGCTATTAGAAAAAACAGCCAGAACAAGAGACCCGGAAATGAAACACCTCTTTTTACATAAGTTCACAACAGAGTACATCAGATACACAAGATGTACCATTCGGTAGAAAACATGGCACATTTTAAGAAAAAAAATCACCAAATCAATATCTGATCAAACTAGCAAAACATTACCAAATTAATCTATGACAATCAAACTACCAAAAACATCAGAAAATCTAATAAGATCGACTTTCCATCTCACGGAATACTAAACTACACAAAACAAAAAATTGTGAAGAATAAAATTAGAACCGTATCACCAATTACAAGACCAAAAAAATGAACATGAAATTGAAACAATAATTGAGAAGAAGGAAGAGTATGCAATATACCCACGACACTGGATCCTCCCGAGCCAAGAGTCATGGCGTGATTTCGCGAATTAAGTACTAGGGTTTCTGAGGAAAATCGTTTCGATCGAATATGGAGAGAGATATTTGGGTGAAAGGTATGAGCCGTCTAGAGAGAGAAAATAACAAGATTGAGGCTTAAAAAGAGTGGAAGAAGCAAATTAGGAAATAGGAATAAAGTGGTCTGAGAATAATAAGTTCAATAAAAATAATTGAAGCACAAAATTATTAATTATTCAAAATTAGTGTAATGAAAAAGGTTATGTGTTTATAGATGATTTTAACTGTCAAATGCATTGCTACAAATATTACTATTATAAAATTAACTTTCAATTATTATTGCTTTTTTTACTAGACAAAGTATTAAGCACCTCGTCATTTAGTAGATTTTCATAGATTGACCTTTTCTTCATTTGTTGTCGCTATTAAGTTATTTGGTTTCAGCTTTTAAGTTGTAGGAAATAATTTTAGCATTTGTTAATCAATATTCTTATATAAAAAATTCCATTTTTAAATAAATGTTCTTATATTTAGAGAGATTAAATTCATATAGATTTTTTGGAAGGCTGCATTAATCGGATAATATAATTAATACAACCACTCTCTCAATTAGTTAATAACTGGTCTAATTCCATGATAAATAGAGCTTTGTTTCAAATAAATTTGTCCATCGATAATGGAAATTAGATTAGTAGGAATATAAGGCGAAATATTTACCCATGAATAGTGAAAATTACATTAGTAAGAATATAAGCCGAAATATCTCTTACTTGTGTTTCAATGACAGGTATCTAGTCCAATCGTTTAACCACTCTAGCGCATAATAATATACTTTGATCACAATTGATTTCTTATATTTAATTTAATTGTATATATAAAATGAAGAGGTTCACTTATAAAAATGAAGAGAATTTTTTACCTAATTCGTGAAAATTAAGATATTATGCGTCTTGACTAAATAAAATTAGATAACTACTACCTATATAAATACACACTTGAATCATTCAATAATGAAAAGATCTCAAGGACAATATTGTAATATTTTTTCACAACCTAACCTTGTTTGCATTGTAACATATCAGAAAATTATGAACAAGGGTAGTATCAAGATTGTCACACAAATAGAATCCCATCAACCAAACATCACAACATAGTACACATGAAGTACAACAGAAAAACCCAAGATAATTGATAGGAGGGTGTATTTCCCCTTTTTCATCTTGACATCAGATGTTACTGAAACAATATGAACTATAAAATCAGTTATATCACCTTTTCACTAGAAATAGGTTCCTTCAGGAGGCTGGACGAGCTTACGGTTATGAGTAGCTGCCATTTCTTTCTTTAGTTGCGTCAGTATATCTTCCATCGTGTACTCTCTCTGCCAATTTGATAGAAGTGAAAACTTCTTCGGTTCCACCTAGATGGGAAAAACATCGCAAGATTATTATGCATGCATCTTATACAGATTGCAATCTCCCGAGCTTTTGTGGAATAGTGATGAAAATATCATGACAGGAAAAGATACAATCAAATTTCAGTCATTGCTCAACTTTCTGTGACATAACGCGGACATGATTTGAATTTATTCTACAACATACATATATAGTAGTTGCCCCGAATTTAGATAAAGGCGTTAATATTAAGACTTCATATGAAAGTTCACGAGAAAATAGATTATAATTCATACCACACCAGTCTCATGGTTTACACAAGTCATGTTAACCCTGGAATGAAACCGAACAGTCGGTGGCTTCTCTGGATAATCTTTGTCGCAGAATAGCTTCAGCTGGTATATACGTCCTTCATGTACAGACTGAAAAACGAAGAAGAATGGAACTCTTATTCACGTAGAGTTGAGGAAACAGTTGACTAAAAAGAAATGTTGACAGTTCCAGAGATGCACTGCTACACATTATAAAGTAAGAAGTTATGCAGAGGGAACACTGACCCCAAGGTCCCCAACAAACCAACATAGAAATTACATAAGTATATAGGTATCTAGGAAACCAAATAACATGGACATCAAACAATAACCTATAACCCATTCAAGCATTTGAGAGGGTTGCAGCATGAAACCAATCTAAGAATTGAACAGCAAAGGTGGCAAGCTTTGTTTCTTGCACGGGTGAAAAAAAATAAATGGAAATAATGATTACAAAAGGCAGATCAGTGGAAAATGTTACATTGAGTATGATGAACACAGCCTTTGAAAATAAACATAATGGGGATGCTTACATTGTGTGGACCTATGATGGTTCCTGTCCATGAACGCATGTATATATCATCCCCATCATCCATTCCATAGCTCACAGTCCCATCTCCAATTCCCTTCTCTCCGCGTTCAAGTTCCTCAAGCAACCTGAAATTTCTTGGGACTGAAAGAAAACCAGAAGAATTTAGATTTTTTCATCAAGTAATCAGCAAACCATCAATGACAGGTAAAATTTGCATTCAAACTATTAGGCAAAGTCACTAAATGACAGTATTTTTAGCCAAATCATGAACATCAAAAGAAAATAACTTTCAGTACTCTATAATTGTAAAACAAATATAATCATAAAATTTCATTTGCTCACAGTTGAAGAAAAAAATGTATAGAAAAGCAGAAACGAGATTAAATGTGACATACATAAAAGTTTTACATCATAACTAATCCCCAAAATGCTCAGCTGGACACATCACTATCACTATCAGTCAATAAAGTAAATTGAAAAGGCTCTTTTGCCCATTTACTATCCCTTGATGATATTTTATGCATTCATTAAGATCCCCTCGGTCAGGTTAGGTGGAACCGCAGAACTACAGCCCAATTAATAAGAAATGAAATGAAATAATCTCAACGATCACTCGACCTTGAAAAACCAACCAGATTACAAGTTCATCCTTAACAACGAAACGCCTATTTCACATAAGATCATATCAGAGGCTCTAAATGTACCATTCTGTGGACAAATAAATTTTTTAATGGATAAACACCAAGGTGAACTATGGCTATGACGGTATGGCCATCAAACTAGCAAGTAAAACGCTAAAACCTTGGAATACAAACGATTTTCACCCTAAACTTCACGGAACCCGACGACCCATAGTCCAATTACGCATAACCCGTCAAATTGTGATGAGCATAATAAGAACCATGGACCAAACACATACCAAAAAAAAATCAATCGATATGAAAAGGTGCAAAAATAATTGTGGAGAAGGAAGAGTGTATCATTCATACCCACGACACTGGATCCTCCCGAGCCAAGAGTCATGGCGTGATTACGTGAATTGGGTGCTAGGGTTTCTGAGTGAGATCGATTCGATCGAAGATAGATAGATAGATATATTATATTCAGGAAAAGGTAATCGTTTAGAGAGAGAAGAAACAAGATTGATTTGAGGCTAAGTTTAAAGGAATAGAATGAAGGAAATTAGGAAATGGAAATAAAGTGATGTCTGAGAATAAGTTCAAAAAAATAATTATTATTCAAAATAGTGCTAATATAATATTTATACTTTTACGTTAAAAATATTGTGTTTTAGGATATTTGTAATCGTTAATTAATTATATCCTATGCCTATTTATGACAAGAGATTAAAAGAAGTGTTAATATGGGAAAATACCCATTTTGAAAAATTACATGTCAAAAATACCCAAAACATCAACTTACATGTCAAAAATACCCATTTCATTTTTAAAACATATAAAAGTACATAAAATTCATAAATCTCTTACACACTTTATTAAAAATAATAATTGAATAAATGATTAATATTTTTGGACATCAAATTATATTAAAATTATGTTTAATTAAAATTATATTGATCAAATTAAAATTATATTAAATTAAAATTAAAAACAATAATATCAGTTCATATAACATCAAATTATATTAAAATTAGATCATATTGATCAAAATTCTAATAATTTAATTAAAACAATAATAATTCTCACAATTAATTACGTAAATCACCAAATCATACGCATATTGTACATAATTTTCACATAAATCAAACAACAATAATTATATCACATGAAAACAGGATGGACCGCTGGTAATATCCTGATGGACCGCTGGGTTGGTTCATCAGGCATGAGCGGTCCATACATGATATACCAGCGGTCCATACATAGGTGCATTCTACATATTTTTCTAAAGCCAAATATCATATATTCAAGTCCTAAACATGCATAATTAGAACAATTCAATTCAATAAATCATAATATAAACTTAAATTACCAAACATCAACATAAATGCACGTAAAATTATGTTTCATGGCACAAAAAATATAAGAAAAATACATATATGCATAATATAGATGGACCGCTGGTAAATTCTTAAATTTTATGGATGGACCGCTCGACATAGGGACGGGCGGTCCATCCATAAAATACCAACGGTCCACGCATAATCCACTTCATAGCATGATTTTGAACCTGAATATGGTGTGGGATATCTTCTTCACTGTCTTCCATGGTGGCGAGGCGAGAGGTCCAAGGAGGAAGGGGGCTGAACGGCCTGTGGGTGGGGGAGAATGAGAGGTACACAGAAAAAACAATAAGGGAGGGGGGAGGGTTTGGTTGGACGGTCTATACACCAAAAAATTTAAAAAATATAGTATTAATTTAATTAAATGAATAAATTCACACCTAACTTTCACTTTTTCAGGGAATCTTCTTCCTTTTTCAGATTGGGCACGACTTTTCATACAAAATGGGTATTTTCTACATGTAGTTTGAGATATTGGGTATTTTCTACATTGAATTTTTGAAAGTGGGTATTTTAATTTTTCACCCTTAAAAGAAGTGGTCTGACTGTCTGAGAATAAGTTTAATAGAATAATTATTATTCAAAATAGTGGTCATATAATAGTTATACATTTCCAATAAATATATTGTGTTTTAGGATATTTTTAATCATTAATTAATTATATACTATGCTGACTTATGACAAAAGATTGAAAGAAGTAGTAATATTAAAATTAATGCTTTTTTGCGAGGATAAGAAATGAGAATTTATAAGGAGAGCTTGAGTTGGACCTCATATTTCGAAGTTCGAAAATAATTGGGCAGGTTTCAAAATTATGAAAAGTTCGCTACTTTCGTCAGCTCTAGAAGTAATAAATGGAAGATAATTTATGGATATAAGTTAGAGATTTAAATGAGACTATACTATCAATTTAATCAGGCAAACCAAACAACTAAATATAAGTGAACAAGAACACAATTATTGATTACTACTCAGCTCGTAAAATATTAAAATGTTCTAGTTTGCCTCGTTTTATATTCATATTAATAGTTTTCGAACTCAAGTTTGAGTTTAGACTCGACTTGATTCGAGTTCAAGTTCGTATAAAATTTTAATTTTAAAAAATTAATTATATTAGCTAGACTCAACTGAAGGTTCAATTGAAAACTCGTGAACAAGGTTGATAATATGTTTGTGAGCAAACAAACAAGAATATGTTTGCGAACTCAACGAACCGAGTATTGTAAGAATCAGGATTGATTCGATAAACATATAGAGGTCAAAATCGGACTCGAATTCGATTTATTTACTATCAAATTGAGCTCTAGACAAACTTTTTTAAGCCGAAAACCTTAATAACTATGTTCATATGATCCAAATTACCCGCTGCACATTTTACATTATAATAGTATGATGGCAGAGGGGTATCGGGCATTGAGTGTGAACTCTATAGAGAGTTGATGCAAAAGGGTTAGAGGTTTCCATAAAAGTGGAAATGAGTAATAAATAGAATTAAATATGAGAACATGGATTTCTTCTCTTTCTAATTTTGTACTTCCTTGCTATTAAACTTTACATAATTTCTTTATTAAAACGTCCCATTAAAAATGACACATTCCAAAAATAGTACTACTTTCGTCTACGAAAGTGTTTAACGTATTTTCTTTTCGAGCCGTCCACAAAAGTGTTTTAATACTTCAAACTTTTCTATACACACAATCCAATTAAAAATTATAAATCATGTGAGATCCAAATTCTACTGACTCTCCTTTTCTATACACATCTCAATTAATAATTATTATAAGTGAGACTCAATCACCACTCACTACATTCATTACACACTACACTCATTACACTCCTTACACACTCTATTCAAAGTCAACCTATTTTTTTAAAACACGTGTCATGTCAAAGTGTTAAACACTTTGGTGGACGGAGGGAGTAAAAGTTATATCTTCAAAAAGGTGTGGATTGTACTTAAAAGTTTTGTGTCATTCTTATTGAGATGGAGGAGTACATTTTTTTCGTTTTATTTATGGAAATAGTCAGACGAGGAGATGGCATGATTTAGTGACACTACTAAGGAAGTTAAAGTAGATTGCAGAAAACATAATTAAAAAGGTGGAAGATGAAGATTTCAATGAAGATAAAGGAATATAAGTACTACTATTTAAATAAATGAATATCTAAAATGTTATCAATACTCCTCCAAATAATATGACATCCCATAAAAATTAATTTTTGACAAATAATTATTATTTATGATCCATTATATTATGTGATGTCATACCTTTTATTTTTACTTTCTGTTTCCTTAAAACATTTTATATGTGTGTGTTTTTTTTTTACCTTACCTCTTAGTCGAAAGAGGTCATAGAATAGAAGCTGTGGTCTTTGAATGTGGTGAAGAAACCATAATAAATTTGACCGTTAATGCGAGATGAAGTGGAACTGCAGATTTGTACTTTGTGGGCCCATGAATCGAAACCTATGCACCTAGCTTCGTGGCTTGCTGTGATTGGTTGATCTACCTTTCAGTGCGATGCAGAAATGCCAGAGAAAGAGAGAGAGAGAGTGAACATACGCTGAAAATTTACCTAACATTCTTATGATAAGAAAAAAAGAAAACTAGGAACACGAACATAGGTTTCTGCTAAAGAAGGAAGAGATCTGAGCCACCAACACACACAGCTGCTGCTATACCTCAATTCCTACCTACCCAGGTGAGAAAAGGAAGTTCAAAACTAAACTAGCTAGCTCTGTCTTAATTCCTAGCAGTGTGGATGACGTCGAGCAAGACGGTGCTCTTGCACTTGGGGCACTTGGGGTCATCCTCCGATAGCATGACGTACATGAGGCACCGCGGGCACCCCACCAGCATCATCGACGTCGTCTCGGGGCTGCTGGAGTACCGCTGCAGGGACTCTTCCTGCTGGTTTAGCTCGGAGGAGACGCACGAGCTCGTCGGCGACCCGGTGGCTGATCGTGTCGGGGAGTCCATGCGGAGGTGGCTCAGCCTCGGTGCCGACAAGTTCAGACTCAAATCCACCTCAGGTCGGCTCATCCCTTTTCTTTCCACACGCCTGTTTAGATTTGCACAAGAAATCAAGAATCAAGAATATATATTATAAGGAGATACGTACAGTTAATAATCAAGATAGTATATATGTTACATACCTTTAAATTAAGAGGGGGGATTGAAGCACCACTAAAAAGGGTTGTTAATGGAGGTTGTTTTGGAGGTGCAAGCTAAGACCATAATATATATATAAGAGGGATTGAAGAGGAGATATATAGAGAGAGATGTAGATGGGATATCTTTAAAGCTTGATTAAATTATATGGTGAAAGGTGAAATGAATTTGATATGAATGGTTGAATGGTGGAATTGAGAGGCAGCAAATGAATTAATTGTTAGAAAAAGAACTCGATATGGATGCAGAAAAAGGAAATTTGTGGTAGTAAATATTGTAATTATGGAAGACTGCAGCTTCATTCACTGCCTATATGAATGACTCTCTGTTTGCGTGTGTTGTATGTGTTTTATGAAATTTAATTATAAATATGAAATGTAGATATAAAAGTATGTCACTTTGAATACGACCCCTGTAGTTATGTTGTATAAATAGATCAGGTCGTATAATATCAAGTAAATATACATGCAATAATTCATAATACATTACATAAATGAAAGCTCAGCAGCTTTTAATTCAAGCAAAGAAATTTCTAACAAATCCAACCACAACCGTACGAGCTTTCAAGATGGATCTTTAATTCTTGCATAGGTAAGATGCCACCAGAATGCATCAAATTATTAAATGTATTTAATTTCTATTTTTTCATGATATAGTATATAGTTATAATAATTATTTATTTTTATCGGGCATATTGCGTAATATCATTGACCCCTTTATGTCTTTGTTAATATGTTATGTAGTCATGAATTGATTGCATGCAGCTAGCCATGATGTTAGCAACTTAGAATTTTTCTTTTATTAATCGACCCAATTCAATTTATCTCATGCATTGTGTACGACTGACTGTCAATTTTTGACACGACATGATGATTCAATATGAACATGCATGAAATTAATGGGTTAGTTTTAGGTCTTATCAGGTTCAGATTGTTATCAGGTTATCCCGATAAAAACACGAAATTATTGGATCGGGTTCAGGTCACCTGATAAGAAAATTTTATAATATATTAATTATTTATATTTTGAAGTAAATGTAATTAGTAATACATTTTTCCAAAATATTTTGTTTTTTTAAACTATAAAAATAAATATATTTTATAAAATTAAAAAATTATAAATTTATAAATTTTTATTATAATTTTAATATTTTTTATGGTGTCGTGTCAACATTAAAGTTATCATGTTCATGTCGGGTTCGTGTCGTGTTCGAGTTTGAGCTTAACAGGTCAGATTCAAATTCGAATTCAGCAAAACCTTAAGAAGTCAGATTTAGGTTTGATTTTAACAGATCGTGTCAGGTGAACCCAATAACGACCCAACCCGCACAATTTAAAATCCCTACCAGGTTGAATTAATTTTAATTTGTTTAATTTCAAGGAAATGATTTACTACAAGCCCTATTTATGTAAGTTAGAATCAATCAAATTTGAGTGGTGATTATTGTGGTTGTGTGATTTTTCCTCTCTCACTATAAATTGCATCTATTCAATGCTTTGATTGAAAATAAAGTAATAATTATGCACATTTATTTTTAAAAGCTACTCCATAAAATAAAATATGAAACATTAAACAAAAAGTCATGTTTTTTATATATGAAATGTAGATAATGAACACTATCAAGTGTGTCATTGTAATAAATTGATCAACCGACTAGAGTTTGACTCTTTATATTCAATTAATATGTTCTTATCGAAAAGGGATATCTTGAAAAGTAAATTAGTGCAAGTAATGGCCATATTAATGTTTATTGTAACGTTATGTATTAAAATCCAATAAATTAAAGAGAACTACCCAATTATCCCATAATTCAATTCCAATACATATTTAAGCATAAAAATATCACCCTTTGCCATTGCTAATGATATGAAATATTATGTAAATAAATAATAATTTTCAAAAATATTTTAATTATATTTTAATATTTATTAAATAAAAATGAAAAATATAATAATTCATGTGCCTAAATAAATTTTGTTGCGATATATTTTGGCATTGCCAATTTCACTCATTGATGTTTGAAGTGAAGAAATATATTTTCTCCGTCCACCAATATTTTTAATAATATTTTTTTTGGTCCGTTTACTAATATTTTTAACATTAAAACTTTCTATCTATAGTAACTATCTTACACACAATTTAATTGAAAAATTATAAATCACGTGGGACTCAAATTCTACTGACTACACTTTTCTACACACATCTCAATTACTAATTATAATAAGTGAGACTCAAACTCCGCTAACTGTAATATTCTATACAAAGTCAAAATATTATATTAAAACACGTATCAAGTTAAAGTGTTAAACAATTTCATTTATCGGACGAGGAGGGAGTATCAAATAGAAATAAAAAGAAAAGATGGAAGTGATATTAACAGACGTGTCAAAACTGAACGTTATAAAATAATTATTCGATTTGTAATGATCAATCAATTTCATACTTGAGGTAGTTAGATTTTCTTATCATACTAAAATAGGAAATATTTACTCATCAAATCACATATTTTCAATTTATGGATATCTTTCACAGCTTCGTTTTTCCTTTTCTGTTTATATACAGGGACAATAAATTATATTTCCGTGTCCAACCTAATATGATAATATCAGGTATTGGGATGTTAATCGGACTAACTCCTTCAATTTTTCGAATTGTCGATTTATTTGATTTGTGTTAACGAGTTGAATTTTTTAATATTGAAAATTTACAATTATAACCCTAAAAATTTAAATTACTTCGTTGGGCTATATGAGATGAATAATTATAATTTTTTTTAACATATATGTATATATTATGATTATATCTATTATAAAAAAATTAATTTAGCAATAGAATTTTCCGTTATTAAAACAACAAATTTCGTTACTAAAAATGTTAATAACAAATTTATTCGTAATAATATCGATAGTTGCTAAAAATAATTAACAACGAAATATATTCTGACTTATCAGCGGTCGTTGGGCGGCAGTTATTGGCGGATTTTTAAAGCATTTTCCAAGCCATTTGAAGGATCTATCCATATCTATCATATAGAACTCGACTCTAACAATCTTAGAACTCTCATTTTTAGTACTTTTACTTGTATTTCGACTTGAAAAGACGGATTAAGGTGGAAATTGATTGTTTGTTCTCATAGTGTAGTCATTAGTAAGTTCTTGTTTTGAGTTCTTAGTTTATGATTATATATTGGGTTGAGTAGTTGATCTCCACTAGGTTGTTGGATTTCTTAATCGATCGTTGATGGTATTATTAAATCATGCTTGTTGTTTGGATTTGTACTTATTGAATTGTGTCGATTGATCACCGTTACGATTCGCTAGACGTAGGGTGAGGTCGAGCGACGATCCTTGTGTCGGATCAAAGTCCAATCAACTTCGATTATAATTGAAAACATATTAATCGAGTATTTGCTTGTTTAACTTGGATTCTTAATTGTGTGGCTAAATACGGATGCCGTAGTCATGATCTAATTATCAATACGAAAGTTCATTATTAGATAGCTCTTAAGAATTCTAAATGAGCATGTGAATGTGTGTATTAATCTTATTTTGTGATGATCGAGGCGAGTGTTCAACTCCTAGAACCTTAATTCCGGATTTCCATTATTTAAATTGTTGTTGATTAGTTAGCTTAGTCAATTATTTGTATGCTATATGGTTAGAATGTTTAGGACTTTTTATGTTTAATCTCTAACGCTTGAATTAGGGAGCTTTGCTAAACCTTACTTGAGATACGATCAGAGTCAGCTTACTACGTATTATAAGTCTTATTTAATTACGAGAACTTAAACACACGTTTTAAGTTGAACACACATCCATTTAAAATCATTTCATTGACTTTTAATACATTCAAATATTCAATAATTGCCATGTGTACAACTACGTAGGACTATGTATTTATTTCCTAAATAGGGGTTGCTTCTCTTCCTGCATTAAATCTAACTTACAGCATCAAGATTCAATACACCCAATACAATCAAATTAATTCTTTATTTTAAAAAACTCAAACCAGACTCCAAATTAAGATATTTGTTTGTGCTTGATGTTTTATATGTTTTTGGTCTCGTTTCTCTCGTAATTCGGATTAGGATTGGTTGATATTGTCGATCAAGTTGATACTTGGGTATGTTATTTGCTACTTTGTAAGTGAAAGATCGACATTAAGAGCTAACAAGGCTCGAGAAGAGAAACGAGACGAAAAGACGAAGAAAGGTGAAGAAAAAAGCGTGGAAAAGTCAGAACGTGGGGCTAGCGGTCGCTAGCCCCTAGCGAGCGCAGGGCTACGCTATGAAGAGTGAACAGAGAAAGGGGCTAGCGGTCGCTACCCCCCTAGCGACCGCTGGCCCCTGGAAAAAGAAGAGAGACAGAACAGTGGGGCAGCGCTCGCTACCCCCCTAGCGAGCGCTACCCCCTGCAGCCATTACTCATCCAGCGCTGGGGCCTAGCGAGCGCTATCCCCCAGCGCTCGCTACCCCGGCGCGATCTCCTTCTCCTATTTAAACCTCCTCCGCGTGATATTTCAAGGTCTTCTTCCATATATTTTAGTTCTAGTCTAGGGTTTAGACCACGAGAGAAAACATTCTAGTCTAGATTTTATTTTCAGTTCGTCTTTCATTTCAGTTGTGGATTCGTTCGTGATTCAACTCGGAGATTTATTTTAACTCAGTATTTCTTTTCAATTCAGTGAGTTCTTTATTGCTTTCTTTACTGCTTTCCTTATTGCTTTCTTATTTTCCTTTATGTGTTCTTATTCCTTTGCCTTAATTCTGATTAATTATCAAACTATTAATACAAACCTTTCAATCATGTTAATCAACCAGTTTAAGGCATGTCTAGATCTCGTTTCTTTAATTATTCATTCTTAGAAATAGGATTTAATTGTTTTCTTCATTCTTGCCTAGATAGTTCGTATTTAAATTCCTTTAATCCTTTTTGCCTTAATTATCACTTAGTTAGAAAACCAAAACCCTCATTCTTTTATTGCTTTTATGTTCTTCAACGTGAATGAAGCCCTGTTTAGCCTTCCTTGAGAGTACGATTTGGGTTATGCTTAATTACACTATTAACAATGATCTCGTCCAAATTGCGAGTAATATAGTTCATTAAGCACAACACATCCCTTTAAGTATATAGGCTGGAAACATTCCTCGTGCCCAATACTGATCCCTTATCGGACAGTGGGTCTGGACTCAACAACGCCACGTACTTATTTGAGTGAAACACTTGACTTTGAATATGCTTGGCAGATAAGGTATGATATGATAAGATTAAATTATTTTTTTATATCATGTGTTTGGTAGAAAATATGATTAACATATTGGCCCCCTATTAAACAATGAGTCTGTGTCAAAATCATTATTTTTTTTCTATATTTTAATTATAAGGAATCAAATTAAAATAATCTTGATACTATACAAACATGGCCTTAATATTACACTTTTCCTTTCTTTTTCTACCAAATATGGCCTTAATTATTTTTTATAATTATTTACTTTTTTATAATAAAAAAAACATTCAGTCACATTTGCTTGCAGTGTTTTTTATTTAAATTAATTTTGTGAAATGGTTTGGGAGCATATATTCATAGGACTGTATAATATTCAAAGTTCTCTTTATAGAATTTATTGTTCATTCATTCATTTTATGCACAATTTGGGAATTGTATTAAAAAATATTGTACAAAGTTTCTGGTGAAAGGAAATTAATTAATTGGTGATAGAAAGGAAAAGAGCAGAACATAATTATGCACATTAATAACTCAACTGTAAGAACAAACTCAAGAATTTACTACATTTTTAATCAAACTGGGTTTACACAATCCAATTTAATTTTCCTCACTGTTTTCAAATAAAATAATTTGGAGATATTTGTTTAATCTAATTTTTAAACTGTAGTACGTGGCGTTGTTAAGACCAGACCCACTGTCCGATAAAGGGAATCAGTATCGGGCACGAGGAATATTTCCAGCCAATATACTTTCAGTTATTATATTAAATTATGTTCGACTAAAAACGTACCTTAAATTAATTAAATGAAGTGCAATACGTGTAAAGTCGACCCGAATGTCGTATCTCAAAGGAAGGCTATGCAGGGCTATCAATCATTAGTACTAAAATGCAAAGAATAAAATCCTAAACACTCTAATCAGGATAAGATAGAAGAACTCTAAACTAAGATGAAAAACAATAAACGAGGGTCCACAAGTGATTGAAGTGTAGGGTAAAGATCATCTCTAATCTAGGTCAATGCTTATCCAATCAAACCAAATCTTTAATAGGTTTTCCCTAAGTTGATTAGCCAATAACTTTCGTATTCTTGAAACTAATCCGTGTCTAGCACTTTCGTGTATAGATCACACTTAGAGTAACACTAATCAAGATATGATTACTTATTTGCGTTTCCGATTAATAGGTTAGGTTGTTTGATTATAAATGAGACATAGAATAATTCATTTCAATCCATTCCATATCATAGAGTTACACATGGTGATCAAGCATGAAAAACTCTTAAGCACGGATCAAACAACCATAAAGAAGATCAAATTAAAGCATTAAACCATAGATAAGAAACAATCAAACCCTAGATAAGAATTTAGCCAACCATATTGAAAAGCAAATCCATAGAAAGGTTCAACCATATTGATAAATTCCTTCAATCCTTGGATACCCCAAGGCTAAAACTAAGAAAACAGTAAGAACAAGTGCTTGAGAGAGTTTTTTTACAAGTTACAATGGGGTTAGTTCTGAGAAATGACGCCTTGGAAAAATTAAAACACGCGCATAACTGCTAGCCAGCGGCCGCTGGGAAGCCAACGGTCACTGGCTACAGCCTTCTGTCTCACAATGTGAAACTTCCCAGCGATCGCTGGCTGCGTGTTTCTGTCCTAGTCTGCTTCTGCAGCCCAGCGATCGCTGGGTAACCCAGCGGTCGCTGGCTGTACTCTTCAGCTCCTTGTGCATCTCTCCTTCCCGTTTTATGCTCGTACTTCTCTTCCTCGCCCGGCTTTGTACTAATGGTCTTTTCAGCACTAATTCTTGCTCAAATGATCATCTTCCACTCCATCCTGCGTAATACACGATAAAACAAGAAACGGCGTAAAGAAGAACTAGAACAATACGAAAAACATTAAAAACAAAGACATGGACTCTACACAACGAGCTAAAAACATAACAAGAATACACTAAACAATATTGAATCTCACTTTGTTTATTGTAAGGTGCAACACTTATGAAATGATTCAGCCTGCAATAAATTTACTATTCACTGGTTAATTATTTTACTGACAATTCATCTGAGTATAAGGATTTATTATTATTTTTTCCATAGACAATAAATTTCTTTTTCAACAATGAGAATTAATTGGATGAATCCATAGATGACGAATATATTTATGAGATATATACTATGAAAATCTATTTTTAAAATTCTATACGAATTTTTGTGACCCAACAAGAATTTAAAACTCATACACTAAATGCATTTACATCTGATTAAAATGGCTTCATGTTTAACAATATTTTTTTATTAAACTGATATCACCTGCTATATTAGTAATTAGTCTTAATAATATCTTCTTTTTATAAATAAATTGCTAAATTTTCGCCTTTCCCAAAATAAATATAAAGTAAAACTTGAAATTCTAAGGAGGTGATTGGTATGAAGGAATGGGGGATGGAATGGAATGAGCATTCTTTGCTCCATTCCATTCCTTTGCTTGGTTCATTTTATGATTAGGAATAGTCATTCAATTTGGAATCACCATTCCCTTAGGATTAGGATTAGCCATTCATCCCAAACTCCAAAGTATTAGCCATTCCTAATCATTATATAATTGTTTTTATTTTTTATTTGGATAAAAATAATTACAATATTTGTTGATTTGTTAATTTCACTATAAACCACACTCATCACCTACACAAAAAATAATAATAATAATAATAATTTTTTTTTTATAATATTTACAAAACCATTTTTTAATAAAAAAATATTATTAGATATATTCATTGAATGATATATTATTTATTTATTATGAAAAATAAATTATTTTATAATTTAAATTTTATTACTTTATAAATTTTAATTATGATCATTAAAATTGAGTATACATGTTTTAGTAAGTGAGCAAAATTAACCGAATTCCAATAACCAAACTCAAAAATTTAATTGATTAGATTTTATTTTTAAATCAAATTTTAATTTGATTTGACTTGAATCCGGAGTCGGATACGGGAACGCCAGATTCGGATACGAATTCGAAATATTCTGGATACGGACAAGGGACGAATATGGTACGGATCCGGGTCGGATTTGAAAAATATAATCGGATAAATATGTATACAATATGTAGTTCCTAATTATTACTATTATTATAAGTATATCTTAATTATTATTATTATATTACAATTTTTTTTATACTAAATATGTAAAGTTATGATTTAATTATTGATATAATAAATTAATAATATATCTAAGGGCGCGACATATACTATCTTAAAACTCAAAAAATTAAACTTTCCACACATTCTTAAATTAATAAAATAATTTTTAAAGTAACATTTAGCAAGTAAAATAAATTAGAATTATGAAATTCAATAAATTTGTAAAGTTTATTATCATTTGAAAATTGAACACTATTGAAGATATATGTGGGATTTAACAACTTAAATGTTGTGATTATAATTTTAAATTTCAGATTTTTAATTTTGTTAGTACATGAGAATTATTGAATATTCGGATAAATAGAACCAAATCAAAATAAATTTGGTTAGTTTGGTCCAATTAATTTTTTGCTTAGTTGGATTATTTTTTTTTCCAATCTAATTTTTTAATTTAATTTCGTTCGATTTTATGGACATCATTGAACCATATATATGAATGTTCACTCATACATTTTAAAATTTTATACTGAAACATTTTGATTTGAATTATTTTGGTCCATAAAAAAACAAAGGAAAAATAATGAAAAAAGTAGAGAAATTCGATAATCAAAAGAACAAAAAAATACGAATAACAATCTTATATGGAATATTAAAACTATGATTTCGTATTACAATATAAATATAATTTATTCATCAGTTTATTTGTAGCGATCAATTATTATAAAAATGAATTAACAAATTGTCATTCCATTCCATGCTTATTCCTTCTACACTCCAAGCATGTGAATGACTTATCATTTCCATTCCATTCTCCCCTTCATTCCATTCCACACTTCATTCCATTCCTACCTTATTCCATTCCATCCAACCAATCACCTCCTAAATTTATTATAATTGTAATGGAGTACTCGTACTATTATAATAACGCTACATTAAATTTCCTTTTCCAGTTCCCAAAGTTGTACATTATTTTATGCAACATTCATTAAAATTTACTGCAAAATCAATTAAATGTTGATTTAGAGAGCAACCCCATCTGTAATTAATTTCGTACGTGGGCTTTTAATGCACTATTCCATTATATATCTTATTGAAGCTTGAGAATATACATAGCAACCCATATTCTTTTCTTTAATTCTATCTCAATAACACTTGAAGCTTTTTTCAAACTTTACATTATTATGTGAGCAACAAACTTAAAATTAAATACCCTTTTTATGGATAAAAACATTATCTAAATAATTCGAAATGTGTATAATTTGTAAACATGAAAAACATTTAATGAAAACATTTATATAGTAATTAGAAACACTTGTACGATGGCATTCCCCACTTCTGATGCCCAACAACCCCAATGGAAATAATTAATTACCAAAGAGGTTAATTTTCAATAATTATAGCTCAATTTAATTATTTCCTGCAAATATTGTCTCCAAGGATTATTTGCAGGTAAATAGTACGTCCATACAGCATGGATAATTTGTCTGCTGTATAGTATATTTCTTTTAAATAGAGTAGGTGGAAAATATACTCTATCTGTCCTGGGCACATGTTTTAAAAAAAAATGTTGAAAAATGTATTTATAGTGAAAAATATCAATATTAGATATTTGTAAAATTTAAAATATCAATATTAAATATTTTATAAAACCATATCTATAAAATACAGATAATAAAAGAATATTTTCGTGAACGAATAGAACTATTAACTGTACAGAATTTAATAAATCATGTGATCACAGTTTGCACAATTATAGCCACCAAACTTCACTATTCTACGGCCCATTTATGAATTAAATATGTACCTATGGCCTTGTTAGGTATATACATGGGCCCTTCATTATGCCCAATATAAAATGCGAACACATTAAATTTGTTTTTTAATAGTGAATTGTCTTATTATATATAATTATATATAGCATTCTCCATTTCAAATTTTTTTTAACTCGCATATCAAAATATATTTTACTGTATTTTAATATTCCTCTGACTTTTTTTGTCTACCTTTTTAATGTGTTAATTTTGTTTATATAAAAAAACGAGATACTCAAAATAGAACGTTCCAAAATGGAATGTGAGGTAAGTAAAGTGGAACATAGTGAATGTATAAAGCAATTTTGGTGAAAATTTAAGGAATATAATAATTTTGATGAATGTAGGTAAGCATATGAAATTTTTTAATGACCCATATTTTTATCAAGCTATTTTTTGTGAAAATTTAAGGAATATTATAATTTTGAAAGTTCAAATATTGGGATTCTTACATATATATATTAATATAATATGTACTTGGAACTAAATTTCTATATCCATTTTAATAAAATTTCTGGACTAGATAAATGTAAATCACTAAGTATGATCAGTTTTGTTACTTTGTTAAAATCAGCTATATAATAACGTAACACAATTCATAGATACTTCCCCAATTTAATTAGATGGTTGGTCCATTAAACTACTTATAGACTGAGTTTATTATTAATCTTTTTTGTATTAATGCGAATTTACTTATTTATTGCGTTCTAGGATCCAGGGGAATCCGATTTATGATAATTATTAAATAATTCATTCGTTCATACAAAGTGCATGTATATTAAAATAGTCAATACTATTTTCAAAAATACAAAATATATCTTTAATGAAGAAATTGATCAGAATATAATATTTATAAGGGTTAAAATATTTAATATTTTGTGAAACGCGTAAAATATAATATTACACTTTTGATATACGCTTTATATTACACTTATTTAACCACCCAGTATTATTAATCCATATTATTTTCTTTTCTACTAAAATTGTGTTTACTTTGCATGATTAGATCGATAAAAAATAGTAAAATTCAATAATAAAATACTATATAGTGTGGAACACTTATACGCTAGTCACTAATTAAATCTATTCCTATAATTTAAATGTTACGGCGCCGAATAAAACTTTTGAAATTATAGTTATATCTTACATTAATCCTATCTCACTAACTTCTTCCGATTAGGGATGGATGACAATCGGGTACAGCGGGTACGGATAGTAGCTATCCATGCTCATACCACTTGTTTTTATAGTTGTATCACTTGTTTTTATTTTTTCACTTCTTCTCAACTATTATTAAAATAACTCGTGCTATTGCAGATGGCTGGAAAAAACAACACTGTCTTTAGAAGGTAAATTATATATTTTTAACTTATGTCCATATTAGTCTCCCATTTTTGTGTTTCATATTACCAGTTTTATAATTAGATATTATTTTTATATAGTATGGTTTAGTTTTATATATATAAATATATTACTATGGTACATTTCAGAGTTTATAATTTTTGAAAATTTTAATTTAATTGTGGAACATGAACCAATTAACTTATGCTGGATGGAATTAATTAATTTACAACCCCAGGCTGGAAGGAAAGGTGGCGATCGTGACCGGCGGCGCAAGTGGCATCGGAGCAAGCGCGGCGACCCTATTCCGCGACCACGGCGCCAAGGTGGTGATCGCCGACATCCAGGACGACCTCGGCCGATCCCTCGCCGACCACCTAGGCCGCAACGTCACCTACTTCCACTGTGACGTCACCGACGAGGACCAGGTTCGCGCCGTCGTAGACGCGGCCGTGTCACGACACGGCCGCCTCGACATCATGTACAGCAACGCCGGCGTCCTGCCGGCACTCGTCCCCTTGGGGAGCTTCCTCGACACGGCCGCGTTCGTGCGCACCCTCAGCGTCAACCTGGTGGGGGCGGCCCTGGCGGCGAAGCACGCCGCGAGGACCATGGTCCCCGCCGGAAGGGGCTGCATACTCTTCACCGCGAGCGCGTGCACGGAGATCGCCGGCATCGCCGAGCACGGCTATGCGGCGTCCAAGCACGGGATTGTTGGGCTCACGAAGAGCCTGGCGGCGGAGCTCGGGGCCCACGGGATTAGGGTTAACTGCGTGTCGCCGTTTGGGGTGCTCACCGGTTTCACTGCGCGTTATAAGGTCCTTTTCGAATCTGCCATGTCGGAGGTGGGGCCCCTGAGGGGGAAGATTCTGAGGGTGGATGACGTGGCGAATGCGGCGCTTTATTTGTGCAGCGATGAGGCTTCTTGTGTGAGTGGAGTGAATCTTGTGGTGGACGGTGGCTTCAGTATTGTCAATCCCAATCTTAATAAGCTTATTACTCTGCATATTTTTTTGTTCACGTTACTGGGAATCTTGATGTTTCTTTGTGCTGTGCGTGTTCTGTTTGTCGTTTTATGATCAATTTGTCGCGTTTTGCTCAAGTGCACGTAATGTAAGGTCTTTATCCAAGAAACAAATGATGTAATTTTTATTAGCTGTTATTATTCCTAAATAAAATTACTACCATATTATTAAATGGTTTAATCTGACATAAGTATAAAAAAAGTAATTTAATTTATTTACTAAAAATAAAGAGTGAACAATAATTTAAGAAACAAATTAAATGGTAAAAGCCGCCTCGGCCCAATAGTATTTCATAATTCATAATCTCCCTGTTTGCCGCGGCAGGCGGGGCTGCAACATTAAAGAACAAATATATTTTTTTCAAATAAAAAAAATCATACATAATGAAAATTTTGAAAATATATAATTAGATTTTTAAATATAAATGGTACGAATCATACAATTAATATTGTGTATGAATATTATATATGAATTCCAAATATTTCATTGATCTAATATTTCATTAAACGTGGAAACATTAATTAGGAGAAATAGAACATTAATTGAATAGTGGTAATTAGATTATAGAGTCAAAAGGGTGGGGCCCAGGCCATGGTGATATAGGCAGATATAGAGTGGGTTGTTGCATGCTTTGCTATTTGATAGGGAATGATGAGTCTAATCTAGAAATTATATTCGTCCTTAATTACTTTGTTAAAATTAATATATGATAAATGGAGTTGAAAATATACAAAATCTAATCCAGAAATAAGCCGAACATGCAATGTGCACGTTTACAAATACTCACATCGATATTTTCTATACGCATTATTCGTCTCACCTAACTTGCTTGCAACACATATATGTATGTCATAAGTAAACAATTCAAACAACTCATGCCTATTAAATATATTGAATAATTGTCTAACATCAGATGTAGCTCGAAATTTGTTTATAATACTGAGAACTACCGTTCTGTATATATACATAATAATCTATATAATATATTAAAGAACTTATTAATATCAATTTAATTTTTAGGGTTTATAAATACAAGTATATAACTTTTAAAATCTTTTAATTTTTTCAACTAATTATTAATTATGTTTTATTATGTTACACTATATAAATATTAATTAAAATTATAAATTTGATTGGGGACACAAAAATGAGATATTGAATTCCAAAATTTGTTATAATTATAATTATGTAGTTGGTGATGCGAATGAGATCATCTATTGTCTAACGGTGTTATATTTTCTATTTCATTAATAAGATCGTCACATGTGGCATGACTAGGGTTCAAGATTTAAGATATATATAAAGAAAATATATATTTTATATCTTACACTATTAATTATGTCACGTGTCACCATCTTATTGATGTAATAAAAAATGTAAAACACATGCGTAATAGAATATCGGATACTTGATGATGAGGTTGAAAATTGAAATCACATTGCCTAATTAATTATGACATAAAAGGAAGTAACTTCCGTGCCACTTTAATTAATTAAAATAATTAAAACGGTCTGCGACAAGTTTTGCTTAATTAAAGTTACAGCCGAATTGCATGAATCCATTAATTCCTATGAAATCACTCCAACCTTATATTAATTAATTCTCCTAAACAAGAAAACCCACACACACAAATTACAAGTTTCAAGATGAGTAGCAACACCACTGTCTGTAGAAGGTAATCACTTAATATATGTGTGTGTATATATAATGCATTATTTGATATAATTAAAATAATGAATGCAGGTTGGAAGGAAAGGTGGTGATCGTGACCGGCGGCGCAAGCGGCATCGGCGCGAGTGCGGCGGGGCTATTCCACGAGAACGGCGCGAAGGTGGTGATCGCCGACATCCAAGATGATGCCGGACGATCCCTCGCGGCCAGCCTCGGTCGTGACGTCAACTACGTCCACTGTGACGTCACGGACGAGGAGCAGGTCCGCGCGCTCGTGGACGCGGCGGTGGCCATGCACGGCGGCGTCGACGTGATGTACAGCAACGCCGGGGTGATGGCGACGGGGGCGGGGGCCAGCATCCTCGACGCGGACAAGGGCGCGCTGGAGAGAATCCTGGGGGTGAACCTGGTGGGGGCGTACCTGGCGGCGAAGCACGCGGCGAGGGCGATGGTGCCCGCCGGGAAGGGGTGCATAATATTCACGGCGAGCGCGTGCACGGAGATCGCGGGGATAGCGGAGCACGGGTACGCGGCGTCGAAGCACGGGATCGTGGGGCTGGCGAAGAGCCTGGCGGCGGAGCTGGGGGCGCACGGGATAAGGGTGAACTGCGTGTCGCCGTTCGGGGTGCTGACGGGGAGGGATGCCGTAGATGAGAGGAGGAAGGCTGTGTTCGAGGCGGTGATGGCGAAGGTGGGGAATCTGAAGGGGAAGGTTCTGAGGGCGGAGGATGTGGCGACTGCGGCGGTGTACTTGGCGAGTGAGGAGGCGAGTTGTGTGAGTGGACTCAATCTTGTTGTTGATGGTGGTTATAGTGTTGTTAATCCTTCTCTTTCTAAGCTTAGTACTCCTTCATCCTCTTCATCTTAATTCTCATTATAATATCAATATATATGTAATTCACTTCCACACTTAAACCTTTTCTCTAAATAAATAATCGTGTTACATTATGAAATAAAGCAAAAATCGTTTTAGTTAAGAGATTTTGTTGAAATAAATAATGAATCATCAAGTAATGGATGGAATCGGAATGGGAATCAAGATTCCGGAGAGTTGAAAATCTGCACAGCGGCATTAGTAATGCTAATCCCACCATCTACGAACAGATTCTGGCCGCTCACGTACTTGGCATCCTCACTCCCAAGAAACAGAGCCGCATTCGCCACGTCATCTGCTTTAAGAGTTGTACCTTTCAGATTTGCCCTAGAACTCATCAATTGCTCGAACCCTTCATCGTCCACCCCCATATACCTCTTCGATAAACCAGTCGCAACTCCGTAAGGCGACAAGCAATTCACCCTCACTCCGAATTGCCCCAATTCCACCGCCAAATTCCTCGTCAGCCCCACCACCGCGTGCTTCGAGCAAGTGTACGCGTGCGTGGACGCGCCGCCCATCCCCGACGCCATGCTCGCCATGGAGATGATCGCGCCGCCGCGCTCCGGGACCATCACCCTGGCGGCATGCTTCATCCCGAGGAAGACGCCGGTGACGTATAAGGCCAGCACGCGCTCGAAATCGGACTTCTGGATGTCGGCGATCCGTGGCTTCGGGATGTCGAGGATTCCGGCGTTGTTGAGCATGATGTCGAGCTTCCCGTAGGCGGCGACCGTCGCGTCCACGGCGGCGCTGACGTGGTCCTCGTTGGTGACGTCGCAGTGAATGTACGTCGAGTTGGAAGCCCCCAATTGTTTGACCACCGATTGCCCTAATTCGTCTTGTACGTCGGCGATCGCGACTTTGGCACCGTGCGCCGCGAAGAGCTTCGCCGTGCATTCTCCGATTCCGGTGGCTCCTCCGGTTACCAGCGCCACTTTACCTTCTAGCCTGTCTCTCAATTCTATATATAATTAGTGCTATAATTAATTAAAAATAAATATGCACACACTAGCTAAGTGATTAAATTAACATTTACATTCAAATTAATAAGTAAATTGAATGATTGTAATAATGAATAATTTACCTTCTAGTAAGGACAGAAATAGTAGAAAACCTTGCCATGCTGCTAACTGAGATTTGAGGATATTTGAAACAATACAAAGGCTGTTTGCATTTATCATATACTGTGTTGAATCTTACACGATTAATAAATCGTAATCGGACCATCGATAGAGACGTTATTGTGACATACTTGCACAAAAAAGTTAACGTCAATAGTCAATTATTGGCCAACACACTATACTAAATATGGAATCTAATTAATATGAGCAAATTAAACCAACTATATAGACACGCGACATAGATAAAATAATAATAATAATAATGTAAAATTGATGAAATGGGCGTTGGTATATGGTACGTTTGGTTAATATGTAAACCAAATTACTTACAATATTGAAATTTGTTTAAACTTTAAAATAGAAAGTTTAGGATGTTTATCTATTTATTAGTAAATATTAAAATAATTGAATATCAATCAATAAAAAACAAAAGGAATCAGATATCACAATAGAGCAAGAAGATACTCCTCACTGTTTGATTCAGAAATCGAAATGAGACGGTTTTTCCCGTTGCTTTGCTTCTCTCTCTCAATCTGCTGCTATCACGGAGCTTCGGCTCTCCAAACTCAGTCGCTCGCTCGGGAGCTTTTGGAATCGGCAAGGGATGCGGACTTCTCTGACTGGTTGAAAAGCGTTCGGAGGAGAATCCACGAGTACCCCGAATTGGCATTTCAAGAGGAGCGAACGAGTCAACTCATTAGAACTGAGCTTGACTCGCTAGGTATTCTGTATGAGTGGCCCGTCGCCCAAACAGGGGTCGTCGCCACTATTGGCTCCGGCGCGCGCCCCTGGTTTGCCCTCAGAGCTGACATGGATGCCCTTCCCCTTAAGGTCTGTCTCTCCCTCGCTCTTTGTGCGGTTTAGTTTTGCGTGATTTCTGTTCGATTCTTTTGTAGTTTTATTTGATTTGATTTGATATGCATTTCATAATGCTTGTGTGGTGAGATTGTGCATCGATCGAACAGCTCAGAAATGTTCACATATTTTTATCTGGAATTGGAAAATCCGTCGATTTATTGTTGAATTCATCGGAAGCTTAATGGATATGATGCTAATTTGGTTTCTGGACATATATAATATTATCAACAAAGATTTTTGAATGTCTGCATAGTTCTGCTTTGCGAAAATGTGTAACACAATCTCAAAGATTAGGAATTAGTGGAGTGGGAGCACAAGAGCAAAATTGATGGCAAAATGCACGCTTGTGGCCATGATGCTCATGTCACGATGTTGCTCGGAGCAGCTAAATTGTTGCAGAAGAATCGCGATAAATTGAAGGTATAAAACAATATTACCTGATCACACTACTTACCTTGTTGTTTGCTATAACTATAAACGGGATCTGAATTTGGATACTGTATATGGAAAGGGGACTGTTAAACTTGTTTTTCAACCTGGGGAAGAAGGGCATGCTGGTGCCTACTATATGATAAAGCAAGGAGCTCTTGATGGAATTGAAGCCATCTTTGCTTTACATGTTGATCCCAGCTTGCCAACTGGTACTGTCAGCTCCAAACCTGGTCCGATGTTGGCTGGGTCAGGCCGGTTCTCTGTAGTCATTCGAGGGACAGGTGGACATGCAGCAGGCCCTCATAAAACGAAGGATCCGGTTCTTGCGCTTTCTATGGTTGTTCTTGCAATACAGCACATCATTTCTCGAGAAACTGATCCTCTCGAGCCAAGGGTATATGCCTCTTTCTAGCTTCCATTAATTTGAACCATACTTGGTTAGGTGAATTTGTCACGTGCTGCTTGAAATTTGATTCAGGTAATCTCGATTGGTTATATACGAGGTGGTGCAGCATTGAATGTTATACCTGAGAGCGTTGAATTTGGTGGTACTTTCCGGTTCTTAGATTCTGAAAGTTATTCCTACCTTAAGCAAAGGATTAAAGAGGTAAATTTCTCTGCATTTACAGGTTTTCTATTGGTTCTTGAGATTCCAACTGCAGATAGAAAACTCGTGTAATGATGATCATAAATGCCTAAAACTCTGCCATAACATAGACATATATGAAATGATAATACTGTTATAACACAGGTGATAGAAGCTCAAGCAGCAGTTCATCAATGTAGTGCTGTGGTCGATTTCATGGAGGACAAACTAATACCGTATCCTACAACGATCAATCATCCTGTCATGTACGAGCACGCTAAAAGGGTTGGAGAGAGCTTGCTCGGGGAGCAAGGGTTTCTTCTCCAACCAATGACAATGGGAGCCGAAGACTTCAGCTTCTATACAGAAATGATGCCCGCAGCATTCTTTTTTATGGGAGTACAAAACGAAACTATGAAGCCGATAAAGGGCTTGCATTCTCCTCACTTCATACTAGACGAGGATGCTCTCTCGATAGGTGCTTCGCTGCACGCTGCAGTCGCGATGACGTACTTGGATGATCATGCCGAAAGCCATTAGATATGTAATTATTCCCAGTCAAATGAATATTCAAGGACTACATAAATCAGTTTATACTGTTTTGCAATTTCTGGAATTGAATTTATGTCTTGACATATTAGGCTTCATTTGAGTGTTGTATGGTGTTTGAGGTAATGGGCCTATTTTGGATAGACAAAAGTAACCCGAATTCAGATTCATTTTCCGAAAGAAGATGTCGAACATTGTAATATAACGTTAAACTTCCTTTTCCTAAGCAATAAGATGTTAAATTTTATCAACCGCAAAAGTAGAAATACTAAAATTCCTCTCGCAACAAAAAGACAAAAGTGCTAAAGATATTTATATTTGAGCGGTTGTAAGATTTAATAAAAAATGGAATAAAGCGTTATAACTAGACTCAATTAAAGCAACATAAAATAAAATAAAATAGAAACAAAATCTAAGCCGCAGATTCCCTACCTTTCTTAAGTAGGCCTATGCAGCCCAATTACTGGCCCATAAAAGACTTCGGTGGAGCCCATCTTGAAACATCCATAATCAACTGTACTATTCTTGACTTACACCGACTATAAGCTTCACACACAGTTCTATTTCCTTAATGTTCTCTCACCACGCAACGCGGAAAGCTTCTATTTTTTTCAAGGTTCAATTTTTAGTTTTTTTTTTTCTCTTCAGACTGTGGAATCGTATGCTCGATTTCTCCATTTTGATTTTATTTGGGTTTTGCGATTTTCCTTTGCTTTCTTGTTTATGAGGTTGCTATAGGCGGTGAAAATTCTGAAGACTTGATATTATTGGAAATTTGGTGTTCATTGTAGTTATGCGTGTGGAAATTGGAGTTTAATGCTGAAAACGATTTGGGGTCTCGTCAATTGGCTTTGATATTAATTGGGAGTAAGTTTTCGTAATCTGGTTGAGGAAGCTGAAGATGGAACTTGGTATTGTTTAAGATAGAGTACTCGTGTACAAGTACAACTCGATTATGTATTTCAACTCCGCAACTTGCATTTGGGCATTTTACTCGAAACAACTGCTGCTTAAGATTCCTTCTTTAGTTGGAAAACTGTTTGTGTTAGATTAGTGCTTTTGGTTGCCTAAGATTTTTTGATCCATCTCGTAATGCCTTGAACCCTCACGGAGTTGTTTTCGAAGAGACCTATGAGATTCTACTTAATTTTCTTTTTTCCATCTTTTTGGTTCATAATTTTTTAGTTTTGTTATGAAAGTTTATGATGTTTTCTTGTGTTTGATTGGAGATGTTGTGTTGATTGGCGAACTTGGTTTGTATATATGATTCTAAAATCCCACCAAAGTAATGCAGATTAGTTGCTCTTGTGCTTTTTTCCTAGTTATGCCCATGTTTGTTGCTTCAACTAGTTAGCTGCATATTCTCCTTCTGTTGAAGAAGATGCTCTTATAAATGCTTTCTGGAGATGTCATGATGTAAGGTATTTTGTTGTAATTGGTTGCTTTCAAGAATATGCAGGTCACATGCTTCCTTGTGGAATAGGGAACATCTTTGTTTTTGTAGATATGATTTTGGGTGTTGCTGAATATCCCACATGAGAGGACCAGCTCCCTCTTCTCTATCGACAAGCAGTTATATTTCTCCCCCTGTCTCACAAGGTAAATTTCTAAGAAATTAAACATAGATTTACCCCATCCTGTGAAAATTCGATGAAATTATTACGGGATAATGCCTATGTCATTATCTGCATCAGTGGAGGCACTTCTGTTTCTCATAATTGTTCTTTCATATATTGGTGCTACCTTCTTTGTCAAGGATACTTCAGCATGTGATTATGTAAAAGTCATACATGGTATTCTGCAGATAATACACCAACGTCAAGTGTCCAACGCTCTCCCACTGTTAACCTCAGTCGGGAATACTACCTTGCAGTTCAAACAAATTCTTATAGTGAGATTCGGAGAAAATTTGACCAAGACAGTAGTTTCTTCGATCAAAATGTAGGCACAGGGTATGTGGAAGTCTTTCAGGAATCTCATCTGTTGGAACATGTTCTTCAACCAAGCCGTGAGTGTGTTAGGGATGCACTTTCACTTGTTACACCCACCTCTCTTACTCATCTTTCTGCAACCTACTTTGATCATAGCGAGAATAGTTCCCGCCTGTACCTTCTCCTCTACCTCAGGATCCGTAGTGCTCGGCTCCTCTACACCCCTTTGCATAACCTTCTAGATGGTCTTCAAGTAGAGACCAACTCTGACTACCATTCCCTCTCCCATACCCAATGTGACTTGGCATTTGATGTATTTTTCAAATTTGACCGCATTGAGAATCCCTTCCTATCCCTCAATTCACAGAGCTTTGATAGCATGCGGCAGTGCTTGACCGAGCTCAGAGAACAGCTTGACCACCATCTGAAAAAATCACAGTCGAGACTCCATCTAATACGTCACTGCTCTAAAGGATGTGCATATTGTTTAATAGCTGCTGCTGTGGGTGTCGTTATGTCAGCTGTGGCTATAGGTACTCATGCTCTCATTACCCTTGTTGCGTGCCCCATATGCCCTGCTTTTCTCCCTTCAAGCATGACTAAGAAAGAAAAGATCCATCTAGCCCAGCTTGATGCTGCTGCGAAAGGTGCTTATGTCCTTCGGAATGATCTAGACACCATCGATCGGCTTGTGACCCGTTTGCGTGCAGCAGTGGAAAATGACAGGCTTCTTATTCGCCTTGGATTAGAGAGAGGCAAAGACAAGTATAGCATTCAAGAGATACTAAAGCAGCTCCTAAGAAATCGCCCCAGTTTTGTGCAACAGCTTGTGGATCTTGAGGAACATTTGTTCCTGTGTTTTGCTGCAATAAATCGGGCCAGATTGCTTTTGCTACAAGAGATTCATATGCAGGAAAACCCTGTCTGATTACCACAAATGACCAAACTAAGTAAGCTGTCTATTGTTTGAAAAATTTCTCCCATATTCAGTTTTATACTTTCTTTTACTGCTACCAGTCATTCTTGTATGAAATAATGTTAAACTGGATTAGTTGCACTCATCTCTCTAAATTTTAATCAAGCACTAGTATGAACAATTAATGAACAATGTTTATGATTCCTTAAAGAGGCTATTAACTTATAGGATTGATAGTTTTAGGAATAAGATAGATTGTTGGTGAGATTCTCATGTTTACCGAGGTTGATCATGCTGATTTTCCGTGATTAATGAAGACGTCTAAACCATAAGTTCAGCCTGCAACCTAATCATCTACGTATTTTTACAGCTCCTTCAGACGAGTAACATGGTATATGACTTCTCCTAGTCCAGCTACAGGGAAAGGATTCCCAGGTAACAGGAAATGATTGCGATTAATATACTTTGACAGCGGTCTACGTTTGAGCGCTCTCGACTCTTTTTCCCTTAACCTCTAATGGCAGTTTTTACGGAATGATCAGCTGATTGATTGAACAGAGTATGTGCAACAGTGTAAGTGTAATGACTGTTAGTTAACTTTATTAAGAATATCATTCTCTAGAGCCTTTTACTTTGTTGGAGGATGATCATTACCTTTCTGCACTCCTTGTGAGAGTGAGACATGATATGGATGAAACTTTGAAAGCATATTTGATAAAAATAAAGAAAAAGATGTGCTTTTTCAAAAGTTAATGTTATTAGTGCCTGTCAATTTTGTGTGAATTTTGCATCTGCCAAGTCCAATTCCTAATCTTTAGCTTTTAAAAAAAAAAAAAAATTAATTACATTAATATTAAATTATATAGTCAATCACAACTGGAGTGATCAATAATCGAGTATTTGCAAGAATCTTTTATGTTACAAGGTCCTAAATTAAAAGGTATTATTAGAAGAGTTGGAAATACTAGATAAGAAAATATTTAATAATTTTCTTATAAATATGCACTTTTCTAAAAAACCAATACTCCATGATCGTAATTTTCTACTTTTTCATTTTTTTGCAGATACTGCCTAATCTAAAATAAAATACAACGAATAAAGCTAATAAAATAAGAGAGAAAAAGAAGTAAAGTTGGGACAAGGAGCAGTCAGTCTATTCTATTCTGAGTGTCTGACTAGAATATAATGAAAAAATAAAATAAATCAATTTTGCAGACAAATCAAATATAAACATAGTTAAATCAGAATAAGACATTCTGTTACACTCCTCTCCTCCACTTATTACCCACCACGTTTTCGCCTCATATGCTCTCACCAGGCTTTGCTTGCATGCACCTCGCGCTTCGTCTCTAGTACCTCTACTCCACACAGAGATTCTGCTTTGAATCCCACAATCAAAGTCAAGCAAAACAGCACTCTCTTTTACAAATCCTTTCAAATCATAAAAGAAATTCGAGAATCCCAACATTTAACCCCCACATTCTCCCTCATTCAAATGTTGTGCTTTGAAACAGATTTGCATTGCTATTTTTAAATTGAAGCAAACCACGTTTCTAGCTGTAACAAGATTCTCGAGAGAGAACCCACTGAGATTATACTCTATTTCTCGTTCAATGTTCAAATCTTTCTCGATCTCGGTTCTTCGCTTTTATATCTTGAAATCCCTGATTCAATTCTCTATATTTGTGTACCGAAAAATCAGCCCCGCTTTAATTCTTGCATTATGAACTTGATTCTGTCCCTGCGTTGATATATAATTGCTAAAAATTTGATCGTTTCAGCTGCCGCTGATCATTGAAACAGAAGAAATTATAGTGATGACGAGGAGAGAGCATAGAGGAGTGATGATGGAGGGGTTGATTGAGCCCACCAAGATTCGGAAAAGGGGTTGCTCATCTTCACCTTCATCATCATCAAGAGTATACAATTATAGGCTGAGCAAACGGGCCATCTTGGTGGGGAAGAACCGGGCCGGGCTGGGGAGGTCTCGATCCAGCACCCCAGTGCCGATATGGAGAACCACCCCTTTGAGGAGCAGCATTGAAACTCCCAAGTGTTCACAAGGTGGGAAATCAGCCCGGCCCGTCTCGGCCCGGAGGCTGGCTGCCACCCTGTGGGAGATGAACGAGATGCCTTCGCCGAAGATGAGTGAGAGTAATATCGAGGTGAGGAAGAGGCAGCAGAAGAAGAGTGGGAGTAGGATTTCACTCAAGGGTGATAAATTGATGCCTCAGTCTGGATGGGGGTTGCATTCGGGCTCGGGCTCGGGCTATTTGCCACCACACTTGTCCGATCCACCTCACAGCCCGACTGTTTCTGAGGTGGGATGATTCTTGATAGTTTCTTATTTGTGTAAGGTTGATTTAATTGGAATGCAAATTCAATCCTACAATTAGCATGATGAAGCAAAAATGTGTGCTTTTGCAGTTCTTTGGATGCTGATTAGTATTCACTTTAGCAGATCTTGATTTTTGATTTGAGATACTGTTTGCAAATTGTGTGATTTGGTTGTTGGTGTATGTGTTGTACTAAATGGTTCTATTTCATTTGATATTCACTAATTGGTCAAGAACTTGTTGTGTTCAACTTGATTGGATGTCTGAGTTCAAGAACTCTCTTCATGTGTTCTGTAAGTTATTTCGTGTTCGATGTACTGAATCCCGAGTTTCGACTATCGTAGAAAGTGGATCGATCCGGCACAGGCAGTCGACAGAGGCGGACGCCTTCCATTTCTCAGAAGCTCATGTATGCTGACAGAAACCTTGGACCTATTGATTCCGTTAGCAATGCCAGTTTAATGGAGGTGTGTGTTTGTGTTTCTGTGTGTTGTAAATTTGATTCTTGTGTTATATAAACATGAAACATATATGAGTTTGCAGATTGAGACTCGATCACGCCATCGTGTTTCGAGTGCATCAGTTGGTGGTGGGAAGAATCATTTGAAGGATGTAAGCAGTGCTCTGACTACTTCAAAAGAGCTCTTGAAGATCATCAGCCGTGTGTGGGCTCAAGCGGATGAGCCTTCTTCTACCATGTCTCTCGTCTCGGCCCTCCATGCCGAGCTCGAGAGGGCTCGTCTGCAGGTTAATCAGCTGATCCACGAGCAACGCTCTGAGAAGAACGACGTCAACTACCTCATCAAGTGTTTTGCTGAGGAAAAGGCATCGTGGAAGGACAAAGAACACCTTGCTGTGGAAGCTGCAATCGGGTCTGTCTCCCGTGAGCTAGAGGTGGAGCGAAAACTGAGAAGGCGGCTTGAGACCTTGAACTCGAAACTCGGGAAGGAGCTAGCAGAGATCAAGTCGTCATTCGTGAAGGCGGTCAAGGAACTGGAGAGTGAGAAACGGGCGAGAGAGATAACCGAGCAGGTTTGTGGCGAATTAGCAAGAAACATCGACGAGGACAGGGCTGGGGCAGAGAAGCTAAAGAGGGAATATGAAGAGGTGGAGAAGGAACACGTATTGAAGCTCTCGGATGCTAAACATCGATCCGAGGAGAAGAATTTTGCTGCGAGCAAGCTGAGGAAGCAGCTTGAAGCATTCCTTGGAGCAAAACGAGACAAAGACGAAGAGAGAGCTGCATATTCGAGGAAGCATGAAGGAGAAGGAGAAGAAGAAGATGAAGAAGGAGAAGTTGAGGAGGGTACAGAGAGCCAACAAGACTCTGCAGAAAGTGACCTTCACTCCATCGAACTGGAATTGAATAACAACAATCGCAACGACAAAGGGCTTAAATATGCATACACCTCTGCCGTTGATCGCGAGTTTAGGAGATCACTAGCTAGTAACGAAACGAGAGCAAGAAACTCCGTCTCCGGGCAGGTCTCTCGTAGAAGCACTTCCCTCCAGAGGAGCACCTCAGATGGAGTCGAACGTGCGGAGGGATTTCATGAAATCGACAAGGAAGGTTCGAGGACTAGTTACTCGGATGAAATGCAGAGACTGAAAACTATCAAAGGCCTCAAGAATCACTTGCTATCAACTTCTAGGTTAGGGAGAGAGAACCCTATGACTATCCCTTCCTCCAAGGAGCAATCGTGGCCTCCTAGGGATTCATCTCATGACAAATCCAAGTCAAGAACAGCAGCACAAGGCAGCAGGAAAGCCAAATGGTGAGGCTTTCACAGTGCTGTTAACCGTTAATCTGCACGAAAATCGAGACGTCGCAGTACGAGTAAGCCTTAGAGCTGAGAAATATGAACAAGTTACCATCTTGATGATTTGTAGCTTGCATAGTATTAACAGTGAAGGTGCCTCGCCTTCTAAGTTCCTCTTTCTTGTAAGTTGGTTAATTTCTTACTTCTTTAATATTGGTTATTATACGTAATTCTACTTAAAAATGGATTACGTGTATATGAACGATCAATGAGAAATATTTTAATAAGTTTTCTCACGCGCAGCGTAAATAATATCACCACCATCTATTGGTAACGATGTCAACATTCGCAGTGTATTTTAAAAATCTAAAAGAAATCCTAATAACATTGAGTTGATAAACTTGAGAATATAATATATAAATTTATAAATGTGAACATTTTCTTCATAAATCAAAGCAATTTTTGGAAGGAAAAAGTGGTTGTGGAAAAGGATTTAGAGAAACACAAATATATTAGGATTAAATTGGAGATTGAAATCCAAATTTTGATATTCATCGTACAAAGAATATCCTCATTTTCTTATTATTTTGTTGGTGTCTTCTTATATGTTCAAAGAATTTGGAATGATTAGGGCCAGTGCAACATTCCAAACGGAACATTTATGACCTACTCAACCACCATCTTTTTCTTCTTCTTTTGTTTTTCATTAGAATCACTACATTTTTTATTTTTATAATTATATAAAATAAATATTAAATTTTATGATAATTAATAAATTCTAGTGATAAAGTAAAAAAATTATCAAGAAGAGCAAAAAAAAAAAGAGAAAGTGGTGATATTTGAAGTAGTACTAATTTCTTATATAGTTAGGCCAAGAATATGACAGGTTGGCAGGCCAACGTATTCAAATCACACGAGAAAAATGCATATGCTTTCAATTCTGACTTTTCAAACTCTGACTCACTAGTTCCTATCTTTTCGTTATTTCGCAGGTTTTGTCAAATAAATTAAAATTGGGGCAAAGGAAGGAAAAGATGGGAAGTAGCACCAACCCTAAAATAGATCAATCTTGCCAAATTAACTTGAATAAAAAGTGGAAGCACAAATTAAATTGAATAAATATTTAAAATTTAAAACATAAGCGTGACCACATTTTAACTAAAATGCGACACGTTTAGTTTTGGTGGGAATATATACATTGACATAACATGCAAGAGAGTATTAAAAAGTGTCCAAATAAAAGGAAACAGGTTCGAAAATGACAATAAATCCTCATTTATTACAAAATATCCGAAGCCATAAAGGGGAGGTGAGAGATTTAATATTATTAATAGGAAAAAGAAGAAGTGGGCCCAATTGTTGCAGCAGCAGGACTGGATGTGGATCCAGTGGGCCCTACTTGAGGAGAGAGCCCACCTTATTCTGATCCACTAACGGATTCGAATCTTATTTCTACGGACCATTTTCTGCCCCCGCTCTAAATATCATTAATTTATACCACTTGAGACTTGGCTTCTTCTACATCCATTTCACCCTCTCTTTAATTACTCCATCCGCCCCACACACTTAACATATTTTTTTCCGGCACGGTTATTAAGAAAATTGTATAAAGTAGTGTTAGAGTAATAAAGTGGTAGGGTCCATACTTTTTTGAAGAGATAATTTTTCTATTTTTGGAATCTGTCAAGCTTAGTGAACGTCTTAATTAGGAAAATATGTCAAACTTAGTGAGACCGATGAAGTATTATTATTATTATTATTATTATTATTTTTGATTAAAAAAATTATATATTAAGTAAATTATAACCGTGTCACGAAAAACTTGAACTCTCAAGACTTATTACTTTGGGAATTTAATTTTTTTGAAAACGAGTAATAAAATGTGGATGGAAATTTAATTAATTTTTAAAAAGAATTGAACTTCATATTTTGAGGGAAAATAGAAGCTTCTAACCGAATATAGTTACTCGTGAGCTATTTTAAAATTTAATCTAAAAATTTGTTCGAAATTTGACTTGATAGGATACGAGCTAAGCTCAAACAAGACGATCGAGTTCGTTTGTTCACGAGCCTTCAATCGAACCTTCAATTGAGTCGAAATATGGCATTCGAACTAAAATAATTGATCTGCTAATATAAAAATAATAAATTGGCCTCAAGTTCTAGCTCGAATAACATGTTATGAAGAGATAATAATCCAATTACGAGCTTTTAATGAGCCTGAACTCAAACTTGAATTGAACAAGAGCAATCTTATTAAATAACACACGAATTATGTCGAACTGAATAATTAGATGACGAAACTGAACTCGATCAATATGTCAAAATACAAAGTGACCTCAAACATCTTAATATTTAATATATAGAATGGTGCTGGAGGTGACAAATATTCAGCTGGGATCGTTTATGGCCTTTCCTCCACATCACTGCATGTGAACCCCCCCTCTCAATTCTTTTAATTTTGGGTTGAATTTAAAGATTCACATGCATTAGTAGGAACCATGTTCGATCAAAAGCGTCTTCAATCGATAAAACTACACCTGCAATTAAAATATATATGTTGTTTCGTTATCAAGATGGCCTCTAATAATTAATTTAACCTAAAAATGGAAACAAACATAAACTTGAAAGAAAAAAAAAACACAGATGGCTTGCTTATTTACACAATTGCATTTATCAATGGCGTGGGGTATATATGAAATATTTCTCTCATTACAAATTTACAATATATGAGTAAAGTATTTAAGTCATCAACATGTATGCAACAAAACATTATCAAATTAATATTTATCACCATTCAAATATATTTTGGGTGAGACTAATAAATTGATGAAATTAGTGAGAATTGAATATCTTTTTGAAAAGTATATATAGTTTGTCGGAATTAGGAAGAATATAATATGTGTAAGAGTATAATTAAATTGTCGGCGCGAATTTTCTTCCTGATGTTAAATCAGTACATATCTTTGACTGCCATCTGTGCACATTTTAGGCTATTTTCAAATCATATCATTAAAAAAAAGAAATAGTTAAAGAAAATAAAATTAATTCATTTGAGTAAGTCAGATATTAGCCGTCCATTCTCGAGGGTTTTCATATATTGAAGCTGTAATCAAATTTATTGTTAAATGTTTTTTGTTTTGAAGTCATTAATTAACTATGGTATATGGTAATAATAAGCCAATAAGGCATTAGGTTTGAAGGAAATATACAGTAGTTGAAGAGATGATTAATATTTATGATATATGGTTGGAATAGTCTCTTACGCGGTTGTTGATTGTAATTAATTATATAACTTAAATTATGTGGGCGTAATTAAATTAATGTACACAGTAATATCTTCACTGCTCCAGTGGTCCACTTCTTCTATATATATTTATGGAGGTTGTGACATGATATTTAATTTATGCATTTATATGTCCTTTAAAATATTTTATCAAAAGGATTATTATTGTTGGCCAAAGCTTTTGCTCATGATAGGAAATTGATCAATGATCTATTCGAAATACTCAAGTTAGGTTCGCGTGTATGCTCATATTTCTAATTCAAGATCGAGATCAGGTATTCGAAAATTTCAAATAAATATGTTCGAGTTGAATCAAATAGACACACCTAAAATATGGAGAAAATGTTTTACTATATAATAAATAATAATTCACATTTATAGTTAATTTATAATTTTTCTTAACAAATTACTTTATATCAGTAGTAAAAAACCATCAAAGTAAATAATAAGCATTAAAAAATTGTTTAATAAAAAAAGATTGGATTAAATAATTACAAGATAGATCCCTAACGAACATTATTTAAAAAATGAGAACTCTATTATTATTTGTTTGATACCAATTGTCAATATTTCTAGTACAGAAACATGATTTTCCAAAACAATAGCGTCTTAATTATTAAGATATTTTACAGCAAGGAATTAAATTAGTTATTAATCGAAGTAGCATAATAATTTTAATACAATAAAATAGATATGCATATCGACCTTTAGATTATGATTCATTGTTTTTGGTCCTCTATAGTATTTTATTTTCTGTAACCAATGTTTGTTACAATGCACTGCTACTGTCTGAATCACGATTTCCAAATAATTAATTTAAGATACCACCTAATTAATAATTGCAAACCATCAAATAATTGCTATCAAAGACTTGGTCCTTGTTGTTTCACGTGTACCCACTATTTTATTTTTGGCTAAATATATGTGGTACCAATTATTGAAGTATACTGAAATTCAATTAAAACGTGTAATCTTAATGATATATGGTAACAATTTTCTCTCCTTTTTTTTCTCAATAATTCATTCAAATAAAGCTCAATTGAATTCATAAATATAAATATTATGACACGTTAATTAAGCATTTTACTACTAGGACAAAAGATTCATTTAAAAAAAAAATAATCAAAAAACAAAACAACTCCTTTAGCTTCCCTTTTTTTATTTCAAAGAATCATGTATTTATGAACTACCAACATGAATTCACCATTTGAAATATCAACTACAATTATTTTACATCACACTACAAAATTGTAAAATCATATATATTATTATATTAAATGTATGAAAAAATTATGTAATACCAAAATTTTATCTAAAGTTTATTGCAATAAATGGGCAAAAATATACATATACTCATGATATTATTCTATGGGGTTTGGTATGAGATATTAATTATATTATGCGATTAATTAAGTGTATATATATAAATACTATATATAGCGGTCATACACTAATAAATCTCGTATCTTGTCTAATTAAAACTATTAATTAATAAGAATAGAGAATCTGGTTACTATTTGCGAATATGATGAGCTCGTGATTTGGACCTTAGGTGACTAAGCATGTTTTCTGACTTTTTCCACAAATTAACTTAACCACCGATTATTTTTGATGAATATCATGGCACATGTGACCACTATTTTTCTATCTTATTTTATTTTGTTATCATATACACATACATACGCCTATATATATGTGTGTGAGAGAGAGAGGTATAAATATATGTATGATGTGTTAGAGTTCTCGTTTTCAACAACCTCTTATGTAATAACCTTTTGTTTGCTTGCATTTCTTTCTGGCTTTATATGTATATAGTATGATATATATTATAATATTTATATATATACAAATTGAAAAAGGTAGGCTAAAGCTTAGTCCAAGTCTTGCATGGTGCCTGAAACCGAATCCACCTGGTATTTGAGTTGGGATTTTGTCTCAATCCTTACCACACACATTCACACACACACGCATATATATATATATATATATATATGTGTGTGTGTGATCATAAATGAGTTGGGTCGAGCCAAGCCGAGTTGTGTTGAATAGGATTATTAATAATATTATAGTATTCAAATTTTATTTGAGATCGATTAGAGTTTTTAACATATTAGTCGTAAATAAGATGAATATTTTAATTCGATAGAAATATCGAACTCGAAATTAGTTTCGAATTCACATGGTTTATTATTAAATTGAGCTCCAAATGAATTTTTTGGAAAGGAATGTCTAATAATTGGGGTGTGTAGCTCTGTTGGTATTCAATTCTATATGCAGTTTAATTCTTCCACTACAAATTATGCACTTGATTTTCCAATTAATGAGTAATTTCAGTGAGCTATAGCATTAATGATAACACACGTCATAACACATATTTGAAAATTTAGAAGAAATTATTTATTATTACTTGCCATAATATAGCTGGATGGATCCAAGGCAAATGATAAGACCATATAAATAAATAAATACTAAGAAGAGATAGGGTACAGACAGAGATGAGAGTGCGTGTAATGAATCAAGAGTGAAATAAAATATGGAAATTAAAATTGAGAATACGAGGACATAATTCGAACACGAAACAGCATCAGCATATAATTAATTAATTAATAATATACGTACCTTATCTCTTGTAATAATCAATATGCTTAAATATGATTGGGTTTCGCACGACATCTTCGATCGTTTTCTTCTGATAATAAATTATTCATTACCCATATCTTATTTTCATAAATTTGGAAAGGTGTACTTTGTACACCACTTTCATAATTTATTGTCCGTGATTAAGAAAGTAGTCAAAACTAATAAAATAATCCCTAATTGAGTACTAATTAATGGTAAAACCAAAACACACTTGATATGATCATGAGATATTTTCATTAATTAATTAGGTCAAATCCAAGAACTAAAATATTCTAATTAGTTGGGGTAATAATATTATAAACTAAATTGGCGAACTAAGAAACTTACGCATTCTCCAAAGTTTCTAGGCCGAATCCGATCCATTATTTACTGCAAGTATTAAAGAATATCAGATATAATAGCAACGTCCATTGTTTAGGTTAAGATTAAACCGCAAAAGACAATAATAATTAGTAAGTAATGATTTTTTAAAGTAAGATCATATCATCCGTATAATAAATTAATAACGAAAAGGTATCAATATATAAAAATTATTGGAGGAATAAATGATATGTAGGTGTGTATAGTTAAATTTGAATAAAAGTAGTAGAGGTATATTAATATTAATAGGTCCCCCACCACGAACTATCTAAGCATTAGGCTTCAAATTGTGTAGCATATACCTTTTTTATGTAACAACCAATGCATCGATTTATATTATTACTTATATATTAGTAGGTCATTGGAGTGGGTGGGTACTGGGTACTGGGTACCATATTTATTTAATTTAATTATTGTACATATGTGTGTGTAATCCTAATAAAATCCTAATATATATATATATATATATATATAAATCATGAAGATTTTGTTTAATAAGATCATAATGTAATTTAGATATTGTTTTGCGTTGTAATGCTCATTAATTATTGCAGAGGTGCGTACAATATATATCCCTCGCATTGCATGCATTTAAATAATTAGTAGTACTTCACACAGTACCAATTGTACTAATTTAATGGATTATCTTACGATTAACTAAAAAAGGGCTAGCTTGGCGTTGAATTCCACAACTAAGTTTGTTCAATTTATTAAATCCAAATTTGCTGAAAAAATAGATCTAGGCATTTGTAACAAATTTTTAACGTCGATATATAACTAATTTAGAAGAGTATATGTAAATCTCAATTTTCAACTCCGGATCGTACGTGTGTTAATCAAAACTTTAGTAAATAGAGTTTGGCGTACTTAATTTTCTCTTAAACACCCATTAAAGCTTAAGAGGCTTACTAATAAATAATACTACCACGCATGTATATAAAACAAAGTAGTAATTTTATAATTAAGAACACTTTTTAAATGACAATGAAGGGTTGTTTCAGGTGTCACTATATATGAGTTGGTGGTGTAATTTTCACTAATGATTGCAATTAGCTACACATGAGGTTCATCACCTAATTAATTAATTTATATATATTATCCTTCTCTGGCCACCAGTACCAGCTCAGCAAACCTGAATTGAGAACTCCCTCGTCCTACTAAGCATGACACATTTTTTTTTTCCGATATGGTTATTAAGGAGAATGTATAAAATAGTGTAAGAGTGATAAAAATGGTAAAATACACACATAATTTTACTATTTTTAAAATGTGTCAGATTTAGTAGAACGTTCTAATAAAAAAAGTATGTTAAATTTCGTGGGATGGTAAAAAACAAGGATGTGTATAATATTAGTAATAATAATAATTAAGGAGAGTTTAATCTCCTAAGAGTCGGGGAAGGGCCCCACCACTGGATCTGTTGGCCAACACGGTAACATGGCAAGTGTCTCATTTCCCCCTATACATTCAATAATTATTGCACCTCTTATTCATATTATTATACGTTTAAAAATTTATTACGCAAAACTTAATTAAAATAATTAAATAAAATAGACTTAATAAAATCAAATTATTAAAAAATTATCAAAAAGAGTGTTAAATTAAAATGTGAAGATATTTACGCATATAAAAACTATTCCCTCGTTCCAATTAAGATGATGTATTTTTTTACACGATAATTAAAAAGTAGTATATGTTTAAATTTGAAAAAAAATATAAAATGATGATAAAAATATATTGACTATTTAAACTTGTGTTTAATAAAATTATCGTAAAAAAAATGTCTAAATTTAGTTGAAAGGGTTCAAAATAAAAAGATAAAATGAAAAAGAAGAGAGTTAATGAAGTTAGTAGGAAAAAAGTTAGCAGGGAAGGGCGTGAGGACCTAATTTCCGTGTTGGCTTGAAAAGTTAGAGGGTGGATTGCAGTGATTATAATGATTGATTTTTGCACTCCCTCACGCTACTAAGTACTACCTACAACAACCTTAAACTACCCCCCAACTCCATATACTAATACGTACATGCATCTTGTATTTAGTATTTAGTATTTATACACACGCCTCTCTCTCTCTCTCATACTTACACCCAAACAAAAGCATAACAATATACATACATACACCACCCTTCTGACCTACACTTACTCTGTGTGTGTGAGAGAGAAAGCAAAGCAAAGCAAAAGCGCCCCATTCTACCTTCCAACCCCATTCATTATATATAAACATACATAGTCATACTCTTTCTTTCTCTCTCTCTATCTATAGACACGCAAACAGCATAATAATTACAGTAGGCGCTAAAATGTCGATAAACCATTACTCCGCTGAGCTTCCAGAAGCATCCCACTGGTGGTCACACTGCGCTATGGATCCTTCACCACATGCCAAAACCTCATCCTCTTCTTACCGCAAACCCTGCATCTCCACCACCGCCTCCGCATTCAACGTCTACCGCGCCGCCGCCTCCTTCGACCTTAACAATGAAGACGACGACGACTTCTCCGCCTCTACCACGACGCCGGTGGATTCGGACCAGGAGATTCCCAAGGAGCGGCTGTTCGAGAAGCCGCTCACGCCGAGCGACGTTGGCAAGCTCAACCGCCTCGTTATACCGAAGCAGCACGCTGAGAAGCATTTTCCGTTGAACGCCAGTGGAGATTCCGGCGAGAACGGGCTGCTGCTTGGGTTTGAAGATGAATTGGGGAAATCGTGGCGCTTTCGCTACTCTTATTGGAATAGTAGCCAGAGCTACGTCCTCACCAAGGGGTGGAGCCGATTCGTTAAGGAGAAGCGCCTCGACGCCGGCGATATCGTCGTCTTCGCGCGCCACCGCCAGGACATCGGCCGCCTCTTCATCGGTTGGAGGCGGAGGAATTCGGTCGCTGCCCAGGACGGCGGCACTGCTCAGCCGGTTGCTAGCGGCGGAGGTGGTGGGTGGAATAGGGTGATTTATCCTGGTCGTCCTCATCCAATCCAGCATCAACCGCCTTCTAATTCTGTGCATTTCCAATCTGAGGGAATCCATGCAGGTACATTGCATTCGCACAAACCCTATCTACCTGTTTTTATCTTTCTTCTGTTTGTTTTTACTCTAGAAAAATAATTTACTGAAATATTTTAAGTTTCTCCACCAAAATAATCTCCCGAGATACATGTGCATATGTATGAACTGAAACTGAAACTGAAGCAAAGAGAATGGCAGTCATTCATTTTCTACGCCTCTTCTCTGCTGTCAAACTGTGTGTTGTGCGTGCTCTCTCGACACGCATTTGGTGTGCGTGCCTCACACTTCCCCAACTAGATAAGTACTATTAAATAACGTTTCACAATTTCGGTATATATATACACATGTATTTGATTTTCATAAATCTATCACTATTTTCTCAAAAATAAATATAATAAAAAAACTATCAATCAACAAACACCAAATACTCTTATGCAATTTGGTGCCATTCTCGAGAAATTCAATCTGGCAACCATCCATCACCATCAACGTGTGTGTAAACATCGACAACACAGTGATACACGTGGGTGTGAAATTGATGATTGTAATGTTTCTAATTGAGCAGGTAATTATAAGAAGCAGACATCAAGCTCAGGGAGTGGGAATTCCAAGACGCTGAGGTTGTTTGGAGTGAACTTGGAATGCCAAGCTGAGGAATCGGAGGCGTCGACGCCAATGTCGAGCCAGCACCACCGCCCCAATAATCACCAATATCAACAGTACTATTCTAATAATAATCACATGGTAAGTCAAATACGTTATTAGCAATTGCTACTACTTTAGACTATGTAGGAATAGGGATGAGATGTCACTGGTCCAATTTCCCAGTTTGATTTTGCTGTTTCCTGTATTGAAGCAGATACATGAGCTGCAGTAATCTCCTAACATGACTATTGGATAATTTATAAATATATGTGTGTGTCTCTCTGGTTCTGAGTCCCCCATCTGCGGCCTAACTCCCAAATTAGTTAACGTACGTCTTACTTTTATATTTTTACCCTGACTTTGCTGCGTCGTGTAGTTGATCAAGTGGTGTTCATTTATGGAAAAATAAATTAAAATAGGTGTTACTAATTGAGATACACTACTACCTGTTTCGTAAATTATGGCAATAGTTATATCATGGTTTGATCTTGATGCTTTTTTCAAGAAACTTGAGTCTTTCGTTGATAATCGTGATTAAGCATCTACCTAGCTAATTAATACCCTTCTCCCCTTAAAATAATGAGGATTAGAGTGGACCAAGATACATGTATATTGTCAAATAATATATTAGGTGTCGCCTCCCCCACCACCCTACTAGTTGACAGAAATATCTTTTTAGGCTCGATGGACATTTAATTATTTTATGCATATGCATGTATAAAATGCAGTCCGGTCCAGGGTCCCACTCGGCAGGCCAAAAATAATTATTACCAAGCCCAAAGAGCATTACGTATAGTAATATTTAATATAAATTTGCAAGTGTATATATAATATACGATGAGGAATCGTGTAGAATGGGGAAACTAAATGGGAATGCATTTATATGTGATTGCTAAATCTGCCACGGATTGAAGATAGTTTGTATTATCATATCAATTCTGTGGAAAATGTGACAGAGTGTTTGGTCTGTGGTCCAGGCCACTCCAGGGTAAGAAATGGTGGAAATTAGGCGCATACTTTGAGAAAAACCTTTAGATATATAATTGGATTCCCAGAGAGGAAGGTAAGAGTCAACAAATCTGCCTCTTTTATAGACGTTTTTTTAAACCACTTTTATGGACGTTATTATGTCAACTTTTGAAAGTTAGATTACTATTTTTGAACCCAACTAGTAAACTCATAAGAGATTCACAAGTTAGGTTTCGTGTGCCGATTAAATATTATCTAATTTAAGGATCACAAGATAAAGCCCACAAATATCTTTTTCTTCTTTTTCTCTACCATTAAGAAAACAATTTATTTATTAGGTCGGAGGTCATGACGCGTTTACATGTATCAATCTTGAAATTTTAGTTTGACTCATAGGATAGAGCTGTTGGTATCATATAATTCTTCTTATTAAATCTACATGTGTTGTAATTAGGGGGTTGATTACATGATAACTTCACATGATAATGACAGTGATAATGATGACTTGACATGCACCCATCTGTGACCCTAATTGAAAATACGTAGTTATGATTGATCATCTGCGATTTTTTGCCGTGAATCAACTGTCCACACTTTCCTCCATCACAACCCTACCCTATCTTCACTCTTCACACGCACATGCATACATATATACCATAAGTACGAGTGATTGTGGTCCCACAAGGTATGGGGGTGAATAAGAGGGTTTTGCATGCTTATCAACAAAAGACTATCAAGTCACAGCTAGCTACTAATTGAAGTGTAGATATATAGGTGTAGAGGGTATAGCTAAACTAATAATGATTACTTTATGGATGCAACAGGATATCAGTTTCAACTCATCAGGAGGAGATGTATATCGCCAAGGATAAGATCTCAAGGATGTGACGTCCCATATTTGACCTTGTTCGGCTATCGCTTCTGTACGGTTTTTTCTTGCAAAAATTTTGAAAAAGGAAAAAAAAAGAAGGGAAAAGGAAAGATTAGATATTAATATATCCCAGATTTTAGGGGTAAGTTTCTCTCACTAGAAAAGGTAGGGGAAAGGATGGAGCAGTACGTACTATTCTACTCTGGAAACCCCTCATAAGCCCAGGGGGAGAAGAGCAAAATAGAAAGAAAGGAAAACTCAAATTGAGAAAGTAAAGGTGGAAAGTGACTGGAGAGAGATGAGGGGGTCCCACACCAGACATGGGAGTGGGGAAGAAAAGGGAGGAGGAGAAGAAGAATTTGGATGGTTGCAATCAAGAATCTGAAAACTGTAGAAAATCATGTGGAATTTGGCCACTGTAGTGATTCTGCCTGGAGATTTTTCAAAGGGGCTCAGCTCAGCTCATCATCACCTTTTATTGCACTGCTTAGGAAATATCTTGAATGAGTGGATTCAAGTTCAAGATGGGGACTTTTGCTAATATTCCCAGTTAACATTAAACTCCACTGCTGTAACCTCATAGCGTCTTTTTTTATCCCTAAATTTATGTTTTTTTTTGGCTCAGCATATGTAATTGTGTAATTACTTACAGAAAACTAAAATACAAAGGTGGAATGTTTTCCAGATTAATATTATAACGCCTTTTTCTATCTCGTAATTTATATTCATCCTTAGTGGTGCTCTTTTCGATTTTGATCATAGAATTTGAATTTGCAATGCACAAAGCAAGACTGTGGATTAACTTGTGATGTATTCAGCCTTTCAAATCAAGAGAGGGATATTTATAAAGGGACATGTCGACACAATAGTGATGAGAATTAAATAGGAAACTATTATAACATGGCAAAATGGCTACAGCTTGTTGCAATGTGGAGTCATTTCATGCAAAAGTAGAGTCACTATATATAGTGAAAGAAGAATGGGAACTACAAGGGTGCGGGGAAAGGTGCAGTACCTTGTGTACAGTTAGTCAAAATGAGATGCTATTAGCTGGACCCAGAAAAGGTTAAGATAATTGATATGCATCACTCATCTTCACCATCACTGCTAATCTCATGTTTGGTGCTTCTGCAAGTGGGAGGGTCCTAACCCAAAATTTCACAGTATTAAACCATTACATATTGGAATACACTCCCTTATGTGTAATCCAGTCTATACAAGTGTTTCCTCCATGTCATATACACTCAATTTTCCTTTACCAGTCTTGGGTCTTGAAAGGTTAGTGCTGGCGCCTTCAAAGATAGAAGAAAGTAGTGATAGTAAGTTACAATTAAGTATGATGATTTGAAGTCAAGGGTAAAACAACATAGTATGGACCCTTGATGGTAACTTGAGACAGTAGTGAGATACAAAGGGTTCAATTAGTCAGCCAGTGCATAGAATGAAGCTCCAAAAAAGATACTCACGGACTCGAGGTAAAACAAAAAGGCTCCGCCAATTAGAGACTGGATGGACCATCAGACCAGCTAGAAGTGGGGAAAGACTTATTTCAGTAGCCTCCACCAGTTAGAGACTAGATGGATAAGTAGACCATTTATATGAGAGTGAAGACTCATTTCAGTGACAAGATAAAGGAGATGAGCCACAGGATTGAAGTTGAGCTACAATGAAATCTAAGAGACTGTATCTTCATCTCCACCATTTATTTTGCCATATGAGGTCCTAACTTGAATTGAGGCTTATCTGATTTTGCGGGAGTATACTTTCTATGAGAAATTAATCAACCAACTAATTGCACTTGTTCGCATAGTGACTGCAACAACTCAACATGTGAGTGCACTCAAATGTCACATAAGGACAAAAATGAGGACCTTATCTTGCCAAAGTCAGAACCAAATGACAGAAATGAGAGGTTAAGATCCTCTTTTAGAATGGGGTTGAAGCCCGTATGGTCCATCATTATAAATAAGGCCATAGATCTGCACATAAGCATAACAATAAGAACCCCACCTGAGTTTCCCTAAACACTTTGTCATGTTCAGATGCTCTATTTTTCAAGCCACTTGTCCGCCTTCATATCCTCATTTGAATAATTAGCGATTAACTAGATGTAGACTCAGGTAATGACTCCAGTTCACATGTTAGAATATAATTATTTATAATAACTGGAACTACAGAATCCGATCTTCCAGTATCAATCAAGCTAATTCAGCAGCAAAATCAATCACTTTAAACTAATTAACATGTGGAGGGAACCTCACCAAGTTGCTCTTCTCATATAACTGGAATTTTATCTTTTAGGAGGGTCAGCTCCTTGTTGAGATTCTGGGTCTTCCTTCTTCTCCATAACTTGTTGTATACCCTCTTGATAACCTTGGATAAAACTTTTTAGAGCATCTCTATAAGCAGAAGCTCTAGTCATGTAAACTCTCTGCAGAGCAGGTCGTAATGTCTCCATTCCCCCCCTTGCAGCCACAGCTACAGATTGCATTCAAGTCATGTTAGAAACTCAGTAATCATCATGAACAGAGCATAATATGCAGTTGTACAAGAACTGATGTTATGCTTTAAATGTAAAGTTAGAATCATGAAGGAAAATAATCATCAAAGGCTGTTGACCATGGAACTCCTCCCCTTAAAAGAATAGGATTAAATGCTATGTCATGTTAGCAAGATGATCAAACATGAATATTTTATGACCACCTAAAATCAGCAGGCATACTAATTTAGTAAGGATTGTACAACTAGTACACCACTTGTCTCTTTTTGTAGATACCCATGCTAACAAACCACGTTGAACTTAATACAATATAACAGACCGAAGAAGAATATCCAAAAACTTAATAGGATTTCATTAGCTAAAATCAAGACAATCATGATGATGAGTTACTTTATAATTTTCTGCTAAAGAGGTGAAAATACACCAGGCACTGACCACAACTTTTGCGTTCCTTTTAATCATTAAGGTATCATTTACTTTGAGTGATAAGCTAGATTAATAAAACATAGGATTGAGTATTTGAAGGATAGGATTATTATATTAGTTCAAAACCAAGTAATCCATCATTTATCCATCAAAGTAAACATTACATTTGGTTGGATTAATTTTATCCATCAATCTTATCATGCATAGTAAACTCCACTTTAGAGTATAATTATCCTAAGCACTACATACATGTAGTGATAATCTAATTATTCAATGAAAACTGAAGACATGTGCTAAGTACTTAAGTTTATAGTGAGAAAATAATAGTGTGGTGTCAACTCGACAGTATACGCGCAAATGTATTAAAAGGGGAGGCAATGTAATATTCCTTAATCCTTACCAAGATCCTCCAGAGTTGATGGCTCCTCCTCTTTTGTACTTCCTTTTTCCCCATTGGGGATATCTTCATCATCTACTTTCCTTTTGTAATCATTTGGCCTCAGTTCTGGACCAATATCCCTAACCCAGCTTGCAGCATACAGTCTCGATGCTTCCTTCAACACCTATAAAAGGATCATAATACATATCACAAATCAGAATCTCAACATACACATAAACGAGTATCAAATACGCTTTTCATCTTGTTCGCGCGATCAACTAGTATTTCATTTCATTGCATGTCAAATTAAAAATAGTAACAGCAGCACAACCACAATTATTTAAAAAAAGAAAAAGAGGTCAATAAGAAGACTAACAAGGTATCGCTCCTTCCAAGTAAGCTTTGATCGAACTTTGATGTGGGGCGGATCGGGTAACGACGACGGAAGTACTATCTCCTTGAGATCGTACCTAACATAATCGTAAATCTTCCTGGAAACCACTCTCAGCTTCATTCTGGCTACCTGCAACAAACACTAAAATCAAAGCACAAAGAGAAGGTAAAATTACAGTCTCTAGCACACTCACAAACTCTGGCTTTTCGACGATAGCTCCTTTTGGGGATGTAATCATTATAGCTCTACCAAACAGACTCAATATTAATTCCTACTTCGGCGAATTCAACAGCTTCCATTTCGCTCGCTCAGACATTTCATCAAACGCATTGTAAACGATACAAATATTATAAAAAAAATAACATACCGAACAATAATGGCAGTAATTTCCGGAACTTTTTGCATAAAAAGGATCTAAAATATCATAATAATTCCATTACGGTAAAATCTGGTTTTTCATAATTGAACGAACTTACAATTTTCTAACTCAAATAATGAATAAGATCTGATTGAAGATGGAAACATAAAGGGTGCATACACAGTCACTTTTTCGATCAAAATATATACCAAACATGGTCTTCTAGAAACAGTGATAAAACACAATAAAATAAGTACATTTTTTTTCTTTTCTTTTTTCTTGAGAATAGATATTTGCTCTAATTTCCTATTTATTTATTTTGGATAAATTAATTCATAAAATCCTAGAAAACTATTCTTCTTCTCTCTGTATAAGGAGTCCTGTAGCTCTTATAAAATATGAAGTTTTACCTATATTGTGATTATATTATACACTCTAGTAAAAGCAAAGAATTTAACAAAAGAAACACATCATCACTATCTTTCAAGATTGAGCAGGCGTGAGACATATTCAAAATCTCAATAGAATATTACAAATTAAAGAATAAACATTTGTTACATGAATTATTATATTATAATGTATACTTTTGTTTCAAAAATTGTTGTCACACAATGACAATAACATGTGTACTTTGCAGAAATCCTAATGCTGCTATAGACTTCAGCCTCTCTCTCTCTCTATTGGCTGCCTTCGACTCCTCTGTTGTATATAGCATTGAACAGCAATGGTACAGTTGATCCATTAACCAAAAATAGCAACTATTGGGGGATTGATAGTTACCATCGGTGCAGTCAAGAATATGATTAGCTTGTGTTGTTCTCCGTTGACAAAAGTTGATAGGTAATATAACAGTATTTTCTGGGGAATTCTGGGGGGATCCATGGTTATGGAGGGAGGCATTAGTCAAGAATCTGATCTGCCAGCAGTGAAGGATGAAAGTAGCCCAGCAGCTTGAGCAGGCAACATGTCACCAAACCTTCCGACTTGCCCGTCTGTTAGTATTGATCCCAGTCTTATACTCTCACCAAATCTGCTACCAGCCTGGAAAATTCAACATGGATCTCAACAGCTAGAGCTAGGAAGGGGGAACACCTTCGACAAAAACTATCCAAGACTAGACAAACAATAAGGATTAGAAACTGCACCTGCATGAATGACTTTAAAAATGGCGCAGCTACCCCCAAACTCGAGTCATCCTCTACATCACTTTTGCGGGATATATCATCATTTGTGAAACTCTTCCAGGAATTTCTTGTGTAAACATCATCCGTAGATGTTGATGCTAATGTCCTTGCTGCGTGCCTTGCAGACAATGCTGGAGCACTGGTTTGAAATACAAGAACATTCAGCAAACCAATTGGTACATGGAAATGGAAATGCAACATGAAAAAATTGAATTGTCTATGAAAATGAACAAGTAAATTATTCTCATGAAGGATGACGTTAACTACCTGATAGGAAGATATTTGAAACGAGGTACTGTAGAACAGCGCATAATGTTTGATTCGGAGTTGGTAGGGAGCTTTTGCTGAGAGTCCATGTTCATCCTATTAAGTTGCACAAAGAAACCGAAGAGGACAGCATGCCTAAGGTATGCCTGTCTCTCATTCTCCCAAAGATATGGCTCGTACCTAGATAAATTAAAATAAATGAGTAAGATAGGCAGATATCATTAACAAGCATACAGCAACATGAAATATTTAATAACATAGATTTCATGGTGAGTATCAAACTATCACCGTATCAGAATGAAAATAAGGCAAAAGCAAACAATTCAATCAACCGCTCATGATAAATTTAAGGAGTGAATACTTGATCAGAACATGATAAAATTTATTATAAAGGACAAAAATCCCTTAACAAGAGATCTTAGTTCCAACAACTTACGTGAGCCAGTCTATGGGATCCAGACTCTGAGAAAGGCGGTTTACCAACTGTTTTGTGTGTTCAGATACAACTGAGTTAGGTTGCTGTGCTCTCTGCTTCCTTCTAAAAGGAGTTTTCAGGTTTGAAGTTTCAGAAAACTCTTCGTTTGCCTTCAGATAACCGCCAGAAAGAATATCAGCAGCAAATTTTAAATCAAATAGAACTTGTAGAACACCTTTCTCCGAAACTTGAGGCTCACGACCTTCTTCAGCTGACAGAAAATCCTCATAAATCCTAGCAACCTATGCAAGCATAATGGACGTCATAACAATGTCAGGCCAGCAATAAGAATAAAAACTAAATAGCCATCATTTAGGAAGAAGATATGTGTTGTTTTGAAGATGAAAATAGAGAACCCAGTCTGTTTAGAAATATGTCACAAGCTTTTGTATTTCAACGAGGAAAAGAACATGACTGAGACTGCAGTTTCTTTGAGCCAGTCCTGTTTTGCCTCTCAAACAGAAAAGAATGTGTTTACAAGGGAAAAACTCGAAGTTACATTGGATTACAAAGTGTGCTGAGTTTAATGAACACAAATAAAGCATCTGTCAGCCAGCTAAAAATAATCCAGTGGAAGTCCCAAACTGTTATGCCAATTCTGAATGCTATGGTCAATATCATTATTTCAAATTGTTTTCGCATTATTCAGAAAAGGTAACAATGAAAAAACATGAGCTTGTTTTATATATCCATAGGATTTAATCATGGTAGTTCAAGGTTAGTCTATTCACTTGTCTAGATAATATTTTTCCTTGTTCACTAATAGTTCCTTATATGGAGAGCACATATGGTAGTTCATCAGCTTCCACAAAGATGAAGCATATCATGCCTAGTGCTTAGGGTGGAACAAATTACAAAACGACAAGAAGATAAATATCCTAACAAAAGACTGAAAGAGTAACTGCATACCTTATCAAAAAGCCTTTTCGCAAAGTTCTGAAGAATTGACTTATCAAGCACATGGCCACCAACACGATGAATCTCTTCACATGCATAAAATAAGAACGATGTCATGTACAAGGAAGGCATTGAAGGCAGATATATCTTCATCTCAGATTGGCTTTCACTCGATTGTTCTTGCTGCTTAACTACAGTCTCTTCCCAACCCTGCCCAGTGATTGGTAAAACATTAGAACACCAAATTATCTTATGTTGGATCTTTCAGAGAAATTTTTTACTTTGAATTACAGGTTTCAAGATATCCAAAGATAGTTTGTGCAATGAAGATCCAAATAATCCCCATGACTACAATTATAAGAGATGTAATTGCTCAAGAGCACTCAGGGTGGTTATATTATCCTGGTTCACAGCCAGTACATCAAAATCAGGAACATATAACCTATATATCCCATCATATAAATGGAAGGATAGGACAACAGCAGGGTCAGGATTTCTGAAAAGCCACTTACTCTGACTGGAGCATTTGATGACAAGGCATCATCCCCTTTGAGGTTTCTCGAAAATATAGTTGAAAGTTCATCAGTAACCCATGATATCCATAGATTGTAAGCTCTGAGACAAAGATCTTGAGTTGTCTGTCGTAATTCTTGAAGTTGTGAACTCAACATATCATCTGTTCCAAATAAAGCAGTCGCCACTAGAGAAGTCTGTTTCCTGCTGGAATCAGGAGTTCTTCTTCCCGAATTATCAATCACTTCCAGGCCATTAGATACCCTAGAATGCTTTGATCCAATGGGGGATGGACTGGTGACAGAAGTCATTACTTCACCTATCCATGACCTAGGTGAACCAAGTATGACAGGGATATGTCTAGCATGCTTCTGAAAAGCAAAGAGAAGTCTCCCAATAAATAATGATCTCTCAATAAGTATAGCAGGAGGAAGTTTGGAATAATCAGCTTTATTTTCATTGTCCAGGTCACCATATAGGTAGTCAAGCTCATTCTTGAGTTGCATTAGTATGGTTGAAAGACTCTCATAACACTTGTTTTGTACATAAGGTGCCAAATCCTTTAATCTGCGTTGTGCATTAGGGGACTCGAGGAAACTCAAGAGATCCTGTAAAACATTTTGACTGCAATTATCTACTGCATCTTTAATACGGCTGACTTCAGGGCCAAAATAAGTGCTGAGACAGCTGAGGAAATCATTTTCTTGAGTATGGTGTGATTTGGAGCTCGGAGTAGAGCCTAGCTTTTTACCATTTGCCGTCATGAACCAAACCCCACCACCATGTTGGAATCTGTTCAAGTAGTCTTGAGAATCAGCATGACCAGCAGTAGGTATTGCTATTGCTCGGACAGATTCTGCAATGTCAACAACCCCACTTAATTCATTAAAACGCAAGTCTATGATTCCTTTCATCCTCTGAACAAAAGCATGTTCAAATATGTCATCCCATATATCTGAATCTTCACCTAACACAAGCTCACGTGTTCGTTTCCATGGTAACTCAATTTCAGAGCCGAAAACGCTCTTCAGCCACTCTAAACTGCCTTCCAGAACCTGTTTGCCATCCATTGTCTCCCTTATCAACTTCTCAGCCAAAGAGAGGTCATAACCACTGCCAATTACATCAATTAAGTACCGTCCATTTATCTTGCTAGTGATCTCCTTCCCACAATTTCGCAGCCAATCAGAACAAGTGCCAGAAATGAAATCTCGGTCAAGCAATATCATGTTCAGCTCCAGCTTGTCCTTGAACAAATTCCACAGTTTTACTTCCTCGTCAGGGTTTAGTATACCCCCAAACAACTGAGAAGCAGGCGGCGTATCCAAAATGGTTTTATAGAACAAAGGCATATCGTTCAATACTTGTAAGAACAATTCCCCAACTTGACATATAGTAATTTGAATTATCCTCAGAATATAACAGAAGACAGAAATTACTTCAGAACTATCAGTATTGGCATCACGACAACATGCGCTAAGCTTCTGTGACATGATTGATTTTCTCGAATCTATGAACAGAGTCAAAACCTGTTTCGGTGTAAGTTCATCTATGATGGCGATAGCCGCCAGTGCATCAGCAAAGGCCCGGATCCCAAGATCTCCGCTCTGATCCAACAATCTCTCACGACCTCTCTGAGAAATCTGAACCTTGAAGCCTTCTACTATTTGCCACTGGTGCTGCAACAGAGGGAAGTTAGAAAGCACATTTTTCTTCTCCTTAGAGTTCAGCAAGTTGAAATGCACGTGTTTCGCTCGTATATAACGCGCAGATGATTCAAGGAACATTGATTCATCGAGGCAACCCCAAATGTTTTCCGGAGTGTCCACCAGGTACTTGACACGGCAAGCAATTCCATAATCATGAGCTCCCACGGGCTTAAGGGAGACACGCGGGGACCTCGGAACATCAGAGGATGACAGAGAGTGGAGAATGGAGTCATGGATCGCCGAGATATTCGCAGCTATGGACTCACCAGTAGACTTCATAGCCACAATCGAGTCAGCAGAATCAATGAGATCACGGTAGCGGTTGCCCACCAATTGACGAAGCTCCTCGCTCTTCTCCTGGATCTGCTTCCTGGTGCTCGCCTCCACATTTCGGATTTCCGATATAGGCTTCATCCGGAACAAAGACTCGGCATCCTGGTTCCAAGGAACGCCACCACTAGCAAGGCGTTTCAGGGTGGGTGTAGTGGCCATTGTTATCCTCCGCGCCGACTATATCAACTGGAAGAAAAAACATGCATACAAACAAAGAAAAATACAAATTCAACACTGTGCATTACTCACTGCAGATTGACATTGTGCAATTGCTAAAATCAATGAACTTACATAAGAAGATGATGATTTCGAGGTTTAACCCTGCAGCGGATGCCACCGACGCTCAAATTGGAAGAAATTCCTAAATCCGAGATTGATCAGGCGGCAATTCGAGGACAATGGTGGAATTGGAGCTACAAATTTAAATTGGGCGTCCTGACTGGCCGAATTAATCGATGAAGAGAACGAGAATTAGCAGCCAGAAGTTGGATCCAGCAGGAAGCATGAAAATGCCATTGTGATCAAGATTGAAAGAAGTAATCGATCAGTGGTCGCTGTAACAAGTAAAAAATAAAATCTTAGCCTGGTAAAATAAAAGTAATTTAGATTGACTCCTGTTAGAAAATAGAGTTATTATTATTATTATTATTATTATTATTAGGTTAGCTTTGTTTTCAAGTAATGTAAATAATTAAATATAAATCAATGAATCAATTATGGTAATTTTGTGTTAGTTAGTGTCTGTGTTTTCGGAAAATATAAATTGTTGTTTTTTTTTCTCAATTAGAATATCTAAGATAATAAGACTATATTTGATATATAAGATAGGAAAATTATAGAATAGTTATGATGAGATTAGTATTGTATCTTAGATACTAAATATAGGCTAAGGTTATAACATAAGATAAGATATGTTGTAAAGTTAACCTTTATTTTTCTTATAATATTTAAAAAGTTATATTTTCAATCAAGAATTATACATTATTCGAGAGTAGCGCATTTTCATTTTTTGCAATTTTTGTAAGTATAGATGTGTTAGTTTACTGGTAGGGACTAATGCCTGAAACGATAAGTCTCGAATTTGAGTCATTGGTGACGCAATTTTATAATTTAAATTTAATTTAATTCAATTTTAATTAATTGTAGATGTCGTATAGTAGAGCTCTTAGTATAATAATAATAATAATATGAATAACTAAAAACATTGCAAAATACTATCTCAGCCCATCCCATTTTAGATATTTCACTTTTTTTTTCTTTTGGATGTCCCACCATAGATGCTTTATTTGGACATTAAATTAAGCCTAAAAAGAGATGGTTAATTCATTCTCTACACTTACATTAAAACTTGTGAGCCCAAAAAATTGAGATAACTAAAGTGAAACAGAGAAAGTAGAAATTTACAAGATGGTACAATTTGCAATGCTTAATTTTTCAAACATGAAAAGGATCATATTGTATAATGGTCCCTTGCCTTTTGATTTGGAGTAGCAGGCAGTGAGCAGCATAGCATCATGCCTTTCATATATGTATATACCAAATGGGATTTGCAACAAAATGGTGAGTCTGCAGGTGTGTAAGTAGGAGATCTAAAGTGGAATTATTATTCCTCAGAATTTTCGTTGACACTCACTTCATCTTCCATTTCCTTTACTTTCTGCAGCTGCCTCAAGAGATCTAACCTTTCAGCGCCATATGTTGAAGGAATCTGCAAGGCGGCAAATGAACTCGTCTCAGCCCGTGTTTCAACAATGAAATAGTAAGTAATAGGGTCCATGTTACGTTGGCTCAGCCTGTGTTTCAACAATGAAATAGTAAGTAATAAGGTCCATGTTACGTACCAATGATGGCACGTAGCGTTGAATTGCAGCAAGCATAGCAGCATGACCAACTGCAGTAACCTGCAAATATATGTCACGTGTCTGTCTCATCAGTAATGGAAGAGAATGAAGGAATGTCAAACCTAAGGTTGTCAAGGCTAAGCAGCTAAAACCAATATAGATTTACTAGATAAATGTGATGTGTGTAAGCAACCGAGGAGTGCCTTCATGTCATGGCACCTAACAACACTGCTCAAGGTTCGTGTTTCACATTCGTCGATCACATTCATGTTCCGTTTTTTGAGATGAATGTGATGTGCATGTTCTGCTTATTTGAGAAAATGATGCAATGTAGACTTATAAAATGTCAAATCACATGCATAAAAAGGCAATCAGCAAGTGACTAGGAACTTCCTATAGGAAAAGCCACATTGTGGATCATTTAGACTATTCATGTCAAGACTGACTCCAAAAATAACCACTAGAGAAAAGTGTCCCCATTGCTTACAGGAATGAGCATGAGAACGCCGATTGGAATAACTGATGCCAAATCTGTCACTGTTCTTCGGAGAGCCTGTTTTTCTTTTTCAGTCAATTCATCCCCTATTAGCACCCTCCTTAGCAGTCCCATAGCAGCACCAGTGTCAATTGCAAGAAGCTGAGTTCCTTGCAAGACATCCTGCTCATAGATAGAGAAGATTTTGACATCAAAGTTTCATAAGAAAGTAGATGAGCAATTATCAGTTCAAGTACAGTAGGGCATGAAATGTGTCATCTATTATTGTAAGAGATGATTAGTTAATCCAGTAATATACAGGACTGGGGATGCCAAGATTTTATAACATTACCTCAAAACATTTGAAATTCATTTTATACGAGATCAAGTAGTATAAACTAATTCTGAGGTGCCGTTGGTCTGCAGAATATCTAGACTATTAATAAACCAAAGGAGGTACTGCAAAGAGCACAAGTAGCTAGTTTTGAATGTGTAAAGAAGATCCAACCATCAACTCCTTGAGAAGATTTTAAATCAACAAAACCTTATTGCTCTTCTGACAAGAAATATGTCCCAATGATCTAGAAGTTGCAGTACTTGTAATTTAATCTTCAGTCAATTTTTGAAGGAAAAAATATTATATGCATCACAAGGTGAAAACTGCAGCAAACCAGCGCAGTTCATTAGTGATATAAGGTCAACCTCAAACAAAGGAGCGCCATTTTTTATAGCAATAGGATTATTTTCTGCATAATGCCACCTCAGCTCATAGCTTTAACATGGAAGAAAACAAAAATACATCGCCAACATTTGAATGCCAGATATAGAGGTGCAAGATATACATACAGTGCTTGTTTCTTTCAACTTATCCAGAGATTTCTCTATAATATTATCCTTCTTCTCGATCTGCAGTACCAACTTAGTAGTTTTGTCATCATTGCCATAAGAAGAAGAATCCCCTTTCACCTGAATTTCCTGTATGAGTGTAGTATCAATCTTAAGGGAAATGAAGAGGGATAGGGTGAAAAAAGAAAAAAAGAAGTGAAAAGTGGTAACACAATACCTTGCAATGAGCAATTCAACTATTCAACTATTCAACTATAAACACCCTGAGAAGTGTATGCGCCTGAAATATATCTAGATAATGAACTTAATAGCACTCTGTGTGTGTGCGTGTTTCCAATAGCACTAGAGTAAGGAGACTAAAGAAAAGTACAAGTTGTGAAAAGGCCTATATTTCAAGACATACAAAAGGCTTATAATGCTCAGAGAGGACTGTAAAAGTTTACCTCTTCATATTCAAAGCGGTCGGAACTTTTCTGAACTCGTTTCTCAAGTTCCATCAGCTCACTCCTTAAATTTTCAAATCGCTGAATTTCGTTTGATTCAGAATCAGCTTCTTCTTCGCGTGCAGTTTCTTGTTCGATAAACATATCATTCTGCCAAAAATAGAAATGTTAAACTAGTGAATCATAAAACTTATTGAGCTCTTAAAAAACTTAAATTAGCACAAGAAGAATGGTATTAACAGTATGTGAGGCTACTACATATGCGGCTGATTTATTACCACTCCCAGCAGCACTCAAGAAGATATTCACACTTCCCATAATAATAAGTAATAGCTACACCAACCTAACTAAGACAGATTAGCATGTATCTAGTCCAGTAGCAAATATAATATGAGAATAATAAGTTTCCTCTTATTCCAGGTAGTAAATACTCCCGTCATCCCATTTCAATATACTCATTTGGTTGGCCACTAATGTAAAGAAAATGTTAAGGAAGTAGGTTGTTTATAATAAAAAATGAAAGAGAAAGTTACTTTTTAAAATAAAGTATGAAAGAGAAAGTTACTATTTTGATGAAATTGAAATGTATTTTATTTGTTGTTTCCATTTTAGAAAATGGGTATAATGAAATGGGTCATCCAAATAAGGAAAATGTGTATATTGAAATGGTACGGAGGGAGTACTAGATATGCAAATTAATAGTGTGGATCTATGTGTAACGGGATGCTGTTTCGCGCTATTAAAGGCATAAAAAATAGGTGACACGGGTAAATCAAGTCTTAAGAAATACCAATTGACTATAATATAATACTTCCTATGTCCATGAAATAACTTCTCACTTTGTCATATCCGTCCGTCCACAAAGTAATTTCCCACTTAAAATTTCTATTTTAGAAACTATTTTTCCAACTTTCTACCCTTCAAATAACTTTAATTGAAACATTTGTGTGAGATCCAATCTCCACTCACTACACATTAACAACTAAATCACTTTAAATTAAACACTTGTGTAGGACTCAATCTCCACTCACTACACATTAACAACTAAAGTCAAAATAGTTTACTGAAACCCGTGGCGAGTCAAAGTGGGAAGCTACTTGCTGGATGGAGGAAGCAGTATTTTTTTCTCCATAATGAAGGGTCAAGGAATGTCCCGAAGTTTAGGTATCTCTGCTAGGAATTAGTATTTAGTACCTATTTGCATACCAACAAAGACATTTGGTTTGACACCCAACATGGAAACAATAATGTAGAGATATCCAAAACTTTTGAGTTGATGCACGCAATATTCTAAACAATAATTTAGAGATACTAAAAACTTAAATGGTTCAACACTCAAAACAAAAGGCAGTAAATAACCAAGTATCAATTGGGGCATACACTGTCACTGGCAGTTGAAGATCTCAAGCCAGAGTATGTGTTAGGGCGGCCTATAAAGAAACCCCATAATCCACCAGAACTGCTAACCCAAGTGGGGGAAAGAAAAAGGAACCCGTAAAAACATCAATCGGATTTTAAAATAAAGAAATTAGATCAACAAGAAATTTAGATCAGTAAAAGAAAATAGAGGATTGAGGATTGAAAACAAAATAAAAGGCATAATGTCATCTAAAATTTCAGTACCCGCTACGATCATCTATCTTCTTAACAGAACTTTCACCAACTTTTCCTCCGGAATAACGTGGTTGCACACGGACTGGAGTTCTAGAACCATCGACATCTCCCTTTAGATTAGACAGAACCGGGGAAATCAACTTAGGGCCTGATATTGTTGAGTATAGCGATAGAGTATGACATTTTGTTGCATTTGTGTCAATAGTTTGTTAAGAAAAGTAGTGCCCAGATTGCAGCGATCTTTTCATTTCAATCATTTAACAAGATAAAATAATAAGTTAGAAGGATTTGTATCTACAACAAGAACAAAAAGGCAGGAAGACTTTTTAAGTGAAAAATTGTATTGGACGAGAAAGAAGACGATAAGTCCTCGTTGAAACAAGAATGAGGACATAAAAGTTCGTCCTCTGTGGAAATGAATAGATGCAATGCCTCGCACTCAATGAGGCGAGATTGTTGCTTTCCGCCACATTGAACTATTCATCAAATAATGGTCCCTAAAGATCATGCAAGTCAAAGACTAGTAAACAAACCATAAGAAAAGCTCAGGTCTATATACATGTCAATGAGAACCTTCTGAGATCTAAAACGTTTTTTAGCCCAAAAGGAAGTCCATGTTCCAAATCCCATGTTAGAATGTGAAAGCAACGGTGAAACAATAAATGACAGGCAAAGGGGCATGATTTTGTGAAGATTAGAATACGCTGTACAGACAAAGCAAAAGGATGACAATTAACACTCTGGTACTGAAGGAGAAAAAAAGAATGTAACCACATTTGACATGTTACACGTGTTGAAGGTATTATTTAGCTGCAATCACCAAAGTATGAAGGTGATTCTATGGTTTATGAGAATTTCAGCGTACCTGCTGAATACAGGCAGCCTTAGCACTGAAAGAAGCCTCAAGAAATTCAGCCTCTTTTTTCAGTTTCCGAATCCTTTCAAGGTCTGAGCAGGCAGCTTTCAAATGCTCCTTACCAGAACTAGATCTTGATACATGCAGCTCCTGAAGCAATTCTTCAAGCCGCAAAAGGGCTTCTTCAACACTCTCCAGTTCCTAATAGAATCAGAATGTATACATTCAGTGCATAACTTGGCAGAGCTATGCAACTGATGAACAAAACTTAGCACAATCAATTTAGTTAGAATAAGGAAAAATTAGGTTTCCTTGTTGAATTAGGTTTTCTAGTTGGGGTATGGTTAATTATAATAAGCGTTAATCTCTATTTATAAATATAGATCCTCTCTTTCATAATTGTATCCAAATAACTCTAGTGAAAAAGCCCTAAATTAGCAGCACCCCCAAAATGTAATCTCGTGGAGATGAACTGTGTAACTAATTCTCGTATGTTTTTTCTTGCTTTTTGTAATTGTGTGTGTTTAGATCATTGAAATATTTTAGTATTACAGGAGGAGGTCATAACACTTAGATGTTTCTCTTTCACTAAGATCACGCGTTAGCCAATTGATATTTTCTTTGAAGCAGGGTTCGCCATACGACAAAGTTACTTATAAAACATGAATAGTTGGATCAAAATTTTATAGAGGCTAAATACCTTATCAAATGATCGCGACTCTTTATCAACTGGTGAATGATCCCTGTCATCAAATTTGGACATTAATTCAACTGTCTGCATAGAGTTTATATGTCACTAAGTTTGTGGCTAAGTTTGTGTCTCAGACTCTCATCGTTCCATGATCATGATAAAGCAAATAATGCATGCTAACGCTCGCCTTGTTCAAGCACATTCCAAGGTAAAATAAACAAAATCCTTAACATTTAAGCTTCTTTTATAAGACAAAAGAATTAGACCCGATATGATGAATAGTTGGTCAAGAACAATAATTGCCTACAAAGATCAAAATACTTTATAAAAATAATAAAGATGGATTTATTGCATAAGCAGACACACAAATAGGACGACAAAGGACAGCATGAGGTCCCCTCCTTCAACATACCTTTGGATTCCTAGCTCTTCCATGCATGTTTTCAGTTTTTCATGACTGTAACAAGTGAAAAAAAACTAATTAATACCACTGCTTTGAAACAAAAATATTAACTGCAGAAGAATTCAGCATATTGACTCTGGAAGTTCTAAAAGTTGAATACCCTTTAGAAAGAAATTTAGCTGCCTTGACATTAGACGGATTCTCCAGCCATGTACTGTATTTTATAAAGCTCTCTATCCAGTAAGAGCAAACATCTAATACCAGGGGAATAGCTTCTGCATTGGGAGGGCCTTCTACATCTTTGTGTCCGAATGCGCGTTTAGCGTTGCTGCTGCAGCCTGGATAGAAAGGAAGCCAATCCAGCTCTTCACACACAACCTGTTACATTAACAAACTTTTTAGTTCCTTAAAATACATAGATTCTTCTTAACATTGATTTATTCTTCAGGCTAACCTCCACATACAGTTGGTAAGAACTTATTGCTGAAAGCTGAGGATAATATAGAACACTGCCCCCAATTAGGTACCTGCTCCAAGAAGATAGTAAGGCCCTGAAAATAAGCCAAAATTGAAAAGAATAAGAGGAAATTGTCTAATTTAGTGTTTGTACCTTATAAGTCCTTGAAGAGGATCATTCGTGGTTTCAAAGCCATTACTGAACAAAAAAGACTGTGTAGTTCTCCCGAGAGCAATGAAAAACCCAAATATCGCCAAATCCCTCTCCAAAACCTCCAGTACATAGAAGGAGAAGGAAAAAATCAACACTTGAACTATAAAAGCAAGAATGATATCCAAAACTTTGAATATTTACACGATGGCTAGAGGATATTGTGTGTGCTTACCTCAATGCTTTCACAGGTTGTGAGTCTTGACCATATTTTCTCCCGATCAATGGCTCGCTGCAGCTGTCTTTGTACTAGACCCACCCAAAACATAATTTCTTCAGCACCTAATTCATTTTTCATCCTAGATGCAGCTGCTCGAGGACCAAAGTGGACAAGAAATTCTCTACGCATCCCAATTTCCTTTATCGAATGGTAAGCTTGCCGAACAGGAATAAACTCAACCATCATATCCATCATTCTACCAGTTATGTCAGGAATAATGGAAAAGAATTGAGCACAAGAAACTTTTGTGGGCCCAAGTTTCATGATGACTGCAATGCAACTAAGAGCTAGCATGAGAAGAGATATGTCACTTGAATTGCCGGAAACTGTGATCATGCCTTTCCTGTACCTGTATATATAAAAGTCCAGAGGAAAATAGATTAATCTAGCAGATAAATATCATTGGCATGTTGATATCACCATATGGAATAGCGCGCAAGATATTAGGTAATTACTTACGCTGCAGTGGCTGCGGCAAAACGCTGCTCTTTCTCAAAATAATTGACAAAGCCAGTCACTGCAACTGGAATTTGCTCAGACCAAAACCAGTCATAAGCTCCAGGCTGTTTGGCCAACAACTTGTCTCTGATTACACTCTCTAAAGGAGAAGATTGCTTTGATAGGCTGTACAATGATATAAGTGTTATTAAGAGTCCTAGATAGACCAGAATAACTGCAACTGGGAACTCAAAATGACCCGAAAACCTCAGGGAAAAATAGAACTAAATAAGACAAATCACATGGCAGAAGCTTGAAGAATACAACACTGGTCCATGATAAATTATACTCCCTTTGTCCCACTAATGTTGAATTGTTTTCCTTTTTGCTGTTGGCTTGTTTCCAAATAGCAAAAAATAACTCTTTAAAATATCTCAAGAATAAAATAATATTGGTCCATGATAAATGATACTCCATTTGTCCCACTAATGTTGGCTTGTTTTCCTTTTTGGATTACCCCACTGCTGTTGGCTTGTTTCCAAATAGCAAAAAATAACTCTTTAAAATGCGTGGATCCTACCACCTTCTTATCTTTTAAACAATTCCTTAATTTACGTGTCCAAAAGAAACAAGCCAACAATAGTGGGGCAGCGGGAGTATGAAAGGTTGGTAAAAATAGAAACATAAGACAATCAAAACACAAGGACTTTAAACTCTTCCCAAATTTAGATTAAACAATTGATATGAATAGTTTAGAAACTACAGATCAAAATGGATATCCACCTCCTCTGCACAAATACATTAATATCTCTGTCTCTTCCATCCCCTCGAGATGAAATCTCTATTGCTGCTTGCAGTAGAGAGAATACAGATGCCTGAAAAGATCATTACTAATTAGAAAAATTAGAAGGTAATAAGAAGAAAATAATAAACAAACTCAATACATGCCACACAATCAAGACCAATATTGCCATAACAGTTGATCAAAACAAAATTCAAGCACTATATGCTGCTATTAGCAGTCTACAGAACTAGGGAGATTTCATAGAGTGAGAAAGATCGGATATGGCATAAAGCTAAATTTTCACCATAGTATAGTTTTATTCCTCTAAGAAAATGGGAAGATAATATTTGGCATCTATATCTAATCTAGCAGATACGAAAATTCAATAGTAAGTACATAAAGTCTATTCTGGTCCACTTGTTTGATGAAAAGTAACCAAGGAAATCAAATATGTCAGGCACATTATTTTTGGATTCAGAAGCCTTGAACAGAGGCCTTTGAGATTTCATATCCTTGAGAAAACTGAACCAATCAAAAATGGCATCAAGTCAAGATGTTTATATTAGATTATATTACTAACCTGATAAGCAAGTTCTTTAACCCACACATTTTTGTCCACTCCAAGCCAGGCGGTTGAGAACCAGGATATCTTCGACAAAGCGCTTTGTTCTTTAATTGCCAACTCAAACACTCTTGCAGCATCATGCAGTAATTGTACCAAGCCAGAATTGTAGTCTTCATCTTGCAGAGACTGATTCAATTTATACCTGATTTCCTCCATATCATTGTTACTTCTTGATTGAGAACTTCCATTGACTGTTACACCATCATCAGCAGAAGCCAAAGGCTGGAGACGATCTAATCTCCTTAGTTCGCCATGGATAATAGACTGTTTCTGTAAATTTGAAAACCTGTAGCTAACACTAAGATTACCATTTTCCAAATCCAATATTCTTACACGACCTTTCTTCCTTGTATGACGAGGATTATATATCAGCTGATCAAGGTCAATGAATTTTCTGCTAAAAAAATAGGATTTGATTGGTTTCACTTGAGACCATGGACTTGAAGAGCTGCAAATGAAAGTAAGAGGATCAGAAACAGTCACAATTACATAATTACACAAGACACTTTACCAGCAATAATTCTAAAGCAAACAAGCATCTCCCGGTTAGAGAATAGAAGTACTTGAACCCTCACAACTAAAATGGCGGTTTTTACTTTCCTCTTAAAATGAACCTATTAATGGAATTCCTTGTGGCTCTAGTGAAATACTCGTTTGGTCAGGAGAATAAAAAAGGGCAAAAAGAGCAACTCTGAGTGCTGATACATACTGACTGCTCGTTACAATTCATCGTTAAATCTAGTTTGAAGTAATTCATAAAGAGCCAAGCAGCCTGCCTTATCAGAAGCTGGATATACGATATCACCACATGAAAACCAAAATTCATCACAAATTAAACAAAATTCTAGAAAAAGTAGAAAACAAGAACCGGAGCATTAAAAAGAAGTACCTAGTAGAGACGAGGCTGTGATGGCGCGCGTGGAGAGACATTGATATCAACAGGATTTAGCAGCAGAAATTGGTAATCGTACTGAAATTTAACGGCTAAGGAAGAACACTAAAGTAGTTGGAAATTAGCTGAAAATAGAGAATATTGTTTATGGGGTTAGGAAAAAATTACAGTTGCTGACGTGGCGAAAGAGATTTCCACCTCTCTATCCATATACGTGGGGAAGCAATTCATCACATGTATAAGTGGGTCGGGCCGAGCGAATCTGGACTGCAATATGGGCCCAATCTATTAACTGGGCTATATGGATCGGACCCGACAAGGCCGGCTTGATTAACATTATATTGGGCCATAACATTGTCTCACGTAACTTTGGAGCTGATCTGGACAAGACAAATATCACTTTTGGCACGGGTCAACCCGACAGATTAATCGGATTTACTTATGACATTATATGTAGGGCCGTAAACGAGTCGAGTTGAGTCGAATATTAGTCGGATTGACTGAGCTCGTCTACTATATTAAAATGATCGAGTTTGACTTGAATTTCTGACCTGCTAATCGAGCTTGACTCGTTACCTAATAATCACCATATAGTCTTTCATTTAAACATTCAATCATAATTTTGTAAATACATTCGACCATGATTCAAATTTTACTATATAAACATTCTTTAAGTCTTCCCAAATAGTACAAGCGTTTGATTTTTGGACCCATGGGGGTAAAACGTGCAACTACCATATTGAGGTACTCCCTCCGTCCCGCGAAACATGTTACATTTCTATTTTAGGCCGTCCCACGAAACATGTTACGTTTCTATTTAAGGTAAAAATTAACAAAAAATAAGGGGGTTTTAAATAAAATTAAAAAACTAATTGCACCAAATAATACGCCTCATTATTTTTCCAAAGGCTGGAACCCCAATTTCGCACCTACTCTCTTGTTATTCTCGCCGCCCCTTCACATCCCTTTCTCAGGTCTGTATCTCTCTCAATTTTTTCGCCCCTCCCTCGATCTCTTCTCCTCCATTGAAGTCCGTTGATTCTCCCGCTTCGAACGATCTATTGGAACCATGTCGTTGCCGCCTTATCCCGATAAAAATGGGTGGATCACTCCTCACCGCCCCCTCACCACTGAAGCGTCTATCGATAGTGAGGTCGCCGGCAGCGAAGGACGTCGAAGCCCCCTCCTCAATCGACCTGGATTTGGCTTTAAATCCAAATTTGTCACCGACCAAAGCAACACCAAGTTCAAATACGGCGCGCTCCGCTTCCGCCGCCCCCCTGCCGCGATGACCGATGGGAGCGGAGGGCTCGCCGGTGGCGGAGGAGACCAACAGGAGGCGAAAAGGAGCCGCCCGAACCTAATTAGCACGGACCCCTACTGGAACAACGGTGGGTCTTCTGGTTGGGAGTTTCCGGAGGAGTCTTCAAGCGAGGAAGGAGGGGTCGCATATGCAGGGATTGAGGACCTCTCATGCGCTGATTCGAGCCCAGTCTTCTTTCCTTTTCCTATGGAAGGATCGCAATGGGACGCCGCTGTGAAAGAGGCTGAGAATCAGATGCTCAAGGAGGGATTTACGTGGTCTGAGATCAATCATGCTAGTCCAAAGAGGCGATGATGGTCAACCTTCTTTTCTTTGCTGAAATTGGTGAGATCTTTCTTTAATTTTAGCTATGGTCAGCCCCCTTTCTTGTCATTTGAAATTGATGTAGCTGATTGATGAAGAACTGCATATGTGAAGCTTGTTGGATGATTTTTAATGATGTTGCTGAAATTATGAGCTCTGCATATGTGACTTTGTTTGATGATTTTTAATGATGTTGCTGAAATTTCTAGCTCTGCATATGTGACTTTGTTAGATGATTTTTGATGATGTTGCTGAAAATCTCCTATTTGATCATGTATATTCATTACAAAAAAAGGAGATTGCACCATGTTTACACTCTAAACATAGTCTACAGCTAATTGTTCAAAAGCTATGTTTACAGAGCATAAACATACAAAAAATGGTGAGTTTTTTCCCCCTTAAACACATGCATTCATAAGCCAATTATGTGCATGATCTCGTGCATTCCTTCATTACAACCCACTTCTTTGAGATGGTTGAGGCATTGAATGACCAACTCCATAGGCACTTCCAAATTGAGGGGTAGTAAGTCTGACCTTATCAAAGCCCCCTTGCCCATATGTGGGATTTTTGTAGCAATTTTGACCTTTGATTTTCATTATCTCCACCATGCATCCTTGTAGGCTCAGAAATACATTGTTCAAAGTGGTAGCATCTAGCATATGAAATGACTGAATCACTGCATTTATGAGCTCTTCTACTGTTTTGGCTAAAGTCTCTAATTGTAATGATTGGATGGCCCTAAACCACCCTAAATCATTAACATTGCAGTCCGGGGAGTTGGGTGGTTGTTGCACTAGCCTGATATTGAAGCCTGATTGACTTGCAGCAACCCTGAACTCTTTATCATTGTCTGAAATGTGCGGCCTTGCATTGTCTTGTTGTATGTTGATTTCTTTGCTAGCACCTGGTGGCCATTTTGACATTATGTCTGGTAGTACCTGTTGAGGCATTAAATGTTGGTACATAAGAACATATACACACTTGACTCCTGCATTAAATGCTGCACTAGAATAGGAGTAATAAACAAGGATTGATTACCATGTTAATTAGGCAATCTTTAATCACTAGCTTTGTGATTGACTTTATGGATTTAGTCTCAAGTGTGCCTTTTTGTCTGTTCTTGCTGCTCCTTTGTGCTGGTACTTCCTCTGAAAATGGGTAAATTCCAATCTTTCCATCGAACAAGACAATTTCATTCTCTGCAATTAATGGTCTTGAAATTGCACACATGAACATGATTTTTGTGATAAAGTTCTTGCTCTTACAAGTACGGTGTGGCTCAGCTTCTCCGGGAGCTAAATAAAATCTGCGTGAACCTTTTGTGATATAGAACCATTTTTCGTCGATATGCACTGTGTTGTGCATACTACGAAAGCTGATTACATTGAGAATCCTATCCAACTGTAAAGCTTGGAGAGAAAACATCAATCTTAACAGCTTATTGGGGGCTGTTAAGTCGGGCTTGATTGCTGAAGTATGAGTCCGAATATCTCCAGCGATAACCCATCGCCCCACAGTTGTTTTACTTTTTTCCAATCCTTTAGCCAATCCCCTAATTGAGCCCCTCTTAGATAAATCTAGACTTGCTAGAAGTGTGAGATCAAGGTGAACACTCTTCTTTCGTGTGTATGTAAGCTTACCGCTTCGAATATGTATAGTTTGACCCTCGTCTCGTTGCTTTTTTGCAGATTTCCACAGTCGGAAAATAGTTTGCCGGGAGATGGCGAACTTCACCGTTGCTGCCTTCATCTTGCCTCGAGGTGGCTGACCGTCGTTGCATCCTTCAAGAATGAATTGGACGATTTTGTTTCGTTGCTGCGTCGAGAGATCTCGCCTGACCATTTTGTAGTTTTCTTGTATTTTGTATTTTCTCATATTGTAATGAATCTCCTTTTATAGATTAGCAAATTGACTTAGGTGGGAAAGTTCAAAATTTTGGCTCTCACTTTTGTATTTTCGCCTCTGCCCGTCAAATATTTTGGTTGCTTTTGAATTCAGAAAATTTCAATTTTCACTTACTAATTGTGTTACAACTTCACTGCCCAGGTTGTATCGAAATTGGAAAAAAAAAATTAATCTTATTTAATTTAATTTTAAATTAATGTTTCAGATTATAAAAAAAATTAAAAACAAAAAACACTTCAAAAATAGATTAAAAGATTAATAAATGAAGTGTAATCACTTATCTACTTTATTACCTACCCACTTACAACACTAAACACTAACTCCTTAAATCTCGTGCCGAAAAGAAACGTAACATGTTTCGCGGGACGGAGGGAGTAATAAGGTTCAACACTTTTAGATAGCGGGGATATTTTGGGGAATGTGCGTAAAACTATATATTTAATTGTTTTTTAAATTAATTTTACACTTGTATAAATCACGAGAATTTAAATTTTTTGATCACCTTATAAGATATTAAAATTGGTTTCATAATAAAAACAGCAAAAATAGAGAAGTCCTTGGGCGACTTTGTCTGTTAGTATATCAAAAAACAATGAAGCATCCGATAATTCAATGTCATATTAAAATGAAACACCAACTCAAAATAAATAAATTCGCAGCAAAAGCTTGTCCGTTTGTAAATCTCCATATCCGACAAAGCTAAAAATAAAAATTGGGATAATTAATAAAATGACATATATAAACCCCAAAGCAGACCAAACAGTTACTATAATATATTTCGATTAATTACTAATAAGCATCCTTCTTGGAAGCATCTTCCCTTGAATCTGTAGTATATTAACACGATAATCAAATGAGAATAGAGGAAAACGTGGTGTTATATATTTTCATTGATACCATAATTTAATTTAATTACTCCATACCAAGTCAAGTGGTAGGGTCAATTAAAGCACACCACTAAATCTTTTATTTATATTTCCTCGAAAGAAGTCTCCCCTTTAAGTTTAATCAAGTAAAGTTGCAATTTATAAAGGAGGTTATACACGAGCCCATATAAATAATAGTAGTAACAATTTACTAATCAATAATTTGTTGAGGATTGTGTTATCAGTAAATAAATGTAAAATTACTAAATTGCTCGTGCATAGTGTCAAGATCGAGTTATGGATTTCATTTCATAGATTTTAGGGGAATATATACTACTTTTCCACTTTATTAGTCTCGTTTTGGCCAAAAAATTCTTATATATTCGGTCAAAACGAACTTAATGAAGTGGAACAAATGAAATAATAGATAATTTTTAACAAAAAATTGCCTGGGTTTCGAAAATTAAATAATTTTGTCCCTGGATCTTATGCTAGCCATGTTTGTGATTCTGTTCACAAATAAATATTTGGTGGGTTTCAAAATAATTAAAATATAATATTTGGTTGTTTTTTGTTTTCACATTGAAACTTCGTGATCAGTGGACTCAAAATTCACATATATTCTTTTAATCAATTTTCCCTGCAACTTCAGTCAAATATTATGTCTATTCTTATTTAACCAATTTCACTAAATGGGAAGATTCGTTGACTACATAATTATAATGCTTCCATTTTCTTTACTGAAATTGTTTTAGTTTGACCATTTCAATAGTGTCCAAGAGTAAAAAACTCCAGGAGGCTCATCTTAGCCATTAGATTAAAACTCCATCGTTCACTCATGAAATTTTCACATATATTTTAATAATCTATTTTGAGTTTAGTTATTAATGTGTATTAAGGGGAGATTAATAAATGCTTATATTGAAGTTATTTTAATAACAAGTCATTGTCAAAAATAAAAAATTTAAATGAGAACTTATTTATTGGAGGAACGCAAATAGCAAATATAACTTAAGTGAGAGACAAATAATATATATACTACTCTCTCCCTGTCTCACTTATTTTAATTATAAAAATCTCACAATTTTAATCAAATTAGGATAATAATATTAGGACGTAATGAAAGAGTACTAGATTAGGAATTTAGTACTATACCCTGCTTAGAAGTTAAGCATGGCTGAAAATAACAGATAGTGACATAGAAGAGTAAGAAACAAAAATATCAATGGATTTCCTAAATCTATCAATAATAGTAGTCTACTAAATCCATTATCCACATGTAAAAGAAGAATCATAGTCTACTAACTCCAATATAAACGATCGACTTACCATAATTCAATCGGATTAAATGTCTTATTTTATTTTACACAGTATATATTTTACTATTAAATTTATACTTTTGTATTAATATTTGATTGAATAAAAATAACATTACATATTAAAAATAACTATGCATCCCAATTAGATGAGATAAATTCTCACTACTAATCAGAAAATCAAATTAAAATATACAATACTAAAGTAAAAATAAATAAATATTGAGTAATGGGACTTAGAATATATGAATAACTCTAACTCCCCAAATGTATTTAAACTAACTCCGTTCATCCAAAGCTTATCCGATGATGTTGATGATTGTGCATTATGAAAATGACATTATCATTTACTAATAAGTCTAAGATCAACTTTAACTCAAGATTATGACTTGTAATTTAATTTTTACCTCGTCACACAAAGAAAACACGGTTTCCAGCATCAATTCATATATATCGATTGGATTATTTAATGAAACAAAAATAAATTCAAGGATAGTCTTCACCGTGATGTCAATCATTCCCATTCTTGATAATGACTTAATTATTAATTTAATAAGTAAAAGATTAGCGTTAAAACGCCGGTATTTATATTTCCAAATGTGGGCCCCTCGGATCTAATTATTATATACAGGAGTTTGTTTAATTTAATAGTAGTTTATTTTTCAACCGCAGTTAGTAGTTAGTACGCAAATGCTGAATGACTGACTTATTGGAGTAGACCGCATTTTGCCTCGTTGAAGTTGGAAAACACCAAACTACCCTTCATTGAGCTAATTATTAGTCCCGGTTTTATTCGTGATTAATTAAGGGTGATAAGGTAAATGCACACTAGACGCCCATTCCTTCGCCCACTGCTATATAAACGGCACAGTACAAATTAAAGCATTCATCAAATGAACTCGAGGCTTCTTCACTCAAAGAATATGTCCACACCCACCACTAATACCGCGGCGGAGCAAGGCGGAGCTACCGGATTCTCCGATCTGCATCCCGACTTAATAAAATCTCATATACTCAACCGGCTGGACGGTCCGGCACTTGGCTCCGGCGCTTGCTGCTCCACCACCCTCCGCCACCTCTCCGACGACGACAGCCTCTGGTCAAACATCTGCCAGTCCACGTGGCCGTCGACAGCCTCGTCACGGCTGCGAAAACTCATCTCCACATTCCCCAGCGGCGGTCCCCGCGCATTCTTCTCCCACGCCTTCCCGATCCCGACCACCGGAAACCTCGCCCGGCCGCAGTCCACGCCGCCGCCGGAGCTGATATCCGCGGTCGATTTGCACTACAAGGATAACCTAATTTTCACGAAGGTTCTAGAAACAGAGACCGAAAGCAGTTGGTTCCGGTGCTCGCCGTTCCGATTGGACCTTCTGGAGCCGAAGGAAGCGGTGGCGACGCCGATCAAGCACCCTAAGGGAGAGGAAGAGTGCAGCGAGATGATCGAGGACATGCGGCTGAGCTGGATCCTGATCGACGCGGCGGGGCGGCGGGCGGCGAACCTATCGTCCCAACGGCCGGTGTCGGTGCAGCGGCACTGGTTGACCGGGGAAGTGCAGGTCCGGTACGCGTCGATCCTGGCCGTAGAGGGCGCGCACGTGCACTGCGGAATAGTGGTGACGTGCGGGGGGGCGGAGAGCGGCGAGATGCAGGTGAGGGAGGTGAGCTTGGAAATGGAGGACATGGATGGAATGCACTTGAACGGCAAGGAGAGTTTGGTCTTTTTGCAGGGGGCTTTGGAGGGCAGAAAGGGAACGGGGAGGGGAAGGGTGGAGGAAGGGCAGAGAAGGTTCAAGGAGTACGTGGAGATGAAGAGAGAAAGGAAGGAGAGAAAGCAGAGGACAGAGGGGGCATTAGACACTTTCTGCGTCGCCTTTGGGGTATCCATTTTTGTTGCTATCTGCTGTTTTGTTTTCTGCAGATAGCACAGCATCACCAAAAATCAAACTAAAACTCTAAATTACGAGAAGAAGATGAAGAAGAAAAGAATATACTAGTACTACTAATTTGTGGAAATTAAACAAATGTTACTTTATTTTTTTTTAAAGAGGGTCAACTTCTGTACTCAGCTCGGAAGTAGGTGAAGTTAAATTTTGTGAGTTTAAATTGTGTGTGTGTGTATAATTTATTTGTACTTAAATAATGCCGTGCTACTAAGGGTACTAACTACTTGGATACACGAATTGAAAATAACCAAATTACAAGAACCAATTTCAAATCCGATCTGCTAATCGGTTATACCAAATGGAAATACTGTTGAAAAAAAGATTTTTCTCAAATTTTCAAGTCTTTCGATTAATGCAAATAAAATCAACATTATACACTAACTGATCGATTATGGTTGAAATCGACACCCGGATATACGCATGGGGAATAGAATGGATTCCTAATCCAAAACAACAAATAGTGATTATCAATTCCAAAAAAAACTACTCTCTCCGTCCAGCTAAAAGTGGCCACAAGGAAGTCGGCACGGAGAATAAGAAACTAAAGTGTTGTGTGCGAATAAAGTAGGAGTGATTTAATTTAAAGGTATAAACTTTTCATTTTTAGGAAAGTGACCACTTTTAATGGGACAGACCCAAAAAGGAACATGCTCACTTTTAGCGAAACAGATGTAGTAGTAGTTCCGATTGACATAGAGAACTTATACCAATTTGTTCATCTCTGCATGCGACTATTGTAGTCCAATTTATGTTTTTATACATGAATGGGTATTTAGAGACACTCCACCGAACACATAACAGAACTTCCACAAAGGATAATTGAAAACTTTAAAGAAGAAATAAAATTAGGAGATATGATTATTACAAAGACAAACAAAACATTTAAAACTCTAAAAATCAGCTCCAGAGAAATGAATAGAGAAATAACGTCCAATAAAATGAGAATCACGAGCACACACAAAAGCTATTCGTCTCCCAAGTGAGTGGGAGAGAACAAATTTGTGGCCCTTCACATTTATAACAATGTACCACTTTATATATACAAATCTTATCACGATAAAATTCACAAAATTTTTGAATAATGCGACTTGTGCCAAGAAATAAATGACATAGTTATACCTCTTTATTGTTTATTGGTTTCTTGATATGAGTGCCAAAGTGTGTCATGTCATGTCATGAAAATAAAATAGACACTCCAAATTTTGGCTAAATTTAGGACAAACAATGTAATATAAAGTTTCTTAATAACACAGAAAATGGAAATGAGAATGAAAAAAAAAAGTACTAACATGCACATGCTTGATCAAAATTTTATCATCTTATCAGTAGCTTATGGCTTACTTGATTTGCCTCGATATCAAATAAACTCCAAAATTGAGTTAGATTTTTATTGTGAGTAGAATAAATGCCAACTTTAAAGTGTATTTTTAGATAATACTCCCTCGTCCCGCTAATAATAATTCATTTACTTTTTACACGACTACCAAATAAAACTTAATATTTGCTTATAACATAAAATTTAATAAGCACTCCATGTGCAAATCTTTACCCAAAAAGTAAATAAATCATTATTAATCGAACGCACTAAAATAAAAATTGAATCCATTAATATTAATGGAAGGGGGAGAGTAATTAACTAATGTGTAGGAGTGGGAAAAAAAGTTTGTGTAAGTTTTGTATCCAAAAATAGTTATATAAAATTTTGTGAAACGAACTAAAAAAGGAAAGGAGTGCAAACTGATAAAGACATGAGGAGATCTATTAATTTTTAAAAGGTTCAAAAATGTCTTGAAAAATGAAACTAAAACGATATTAAATAGTTAAAAAAAAGGCGAACGAACATATTAATTTTCAGTACAGTATATATTTCTATCAGAAAAATTTATATGTTTCTGGCGTTATTTACATTTTCAATTATTTTTCTAAAAAGATAAAATCTGATATATGCATATTATTCTCTAAAATCTGTAGGGTTTTGGTGTAATTATTACAATTCATAAATGTTGTGATGCCCATCATTCAACAACCTTCAAGTTTTGTCATTTATATATGAAAGCGCCATGATCGGTACAAGATACGTGCACGTTTTTTTATTATTTATCATTTATATTTGATAATTTTCTCAAATAAAAAAAATCTGGAAATAATTCTTCCCAAGAGGAAAAGAGTTACAATAAAAATAGGTAAATATGTACTTCATGTGTACCGAAATAATTGATTGCTCAATTCATAAAAATAAAAATGGGACATTTAAAGAAAATAAGGAAAAAGAAATAATTGATTGCTTATTTATAAAAATAAAAATGGGACATTTAAAGAAAATAAGGAAAAAAAGAGATGCATGATCGGTGTCGTTTCACCTAAATAGGCGGTCGTTTTGGAGTAAAGTCAATTAATGCACATTATTTTCAAAGTTGCCCCAAATTTCAATCATGCTGCCTAAGTCATTCAGCCATCCTTTGTTGAAACTTTACTCCTCAAGTCACAAGTCATAAGCTTCTGATTCAATAAACTATGTATAAGGAAAAATAAAATAAAATAAAATTAGGCCAAGCATGCCAACCAATTCATGCATAAAGAAAAAATGGTACTCGTTCGTACATGATTAAATTAAATATTGATTCGTCCCCAAATTTGACTAAATCTGTTAATCATTAAAATCACCCAGCTTCATGGAAATTCAAGAGCAAACAACTCATGATCTAAAAATAATGTATGTATTTTTAGTTGAGTAGCACTAAAGGGAGTCTTGCAGCAACAGCACCAGCAATTGAAATTAAGGAAACAAAATAAATAATATAGTAAACAAAACAACTTACATAGTAATCTATGCTCTCAATCAATCACCAATGTTGTTGCTGTAGAGTAGATTCTTGTCCAATTCTATGCTAACTGAACTCCTTAGTAGAAGTGATAAGCCAACAGCAAGCTTCATAACTTGATTCTTTTATCTTGTTATATCGATTGATCGATCGAGTAATCAACTTTCCACTGCTGGTTCGGGTGGTCCTCTAGCGATTGGCATGTCGTTGTGGGAACCCCCTGACCTCGGTTTTGCATAGTCCACATAAACTACGCGTCCGTTGAGTTGCTGCAGCAAGAAGCAAGAGCATCTAAGTTTGAGTTGGAAGGGAGAAAAGAAAGAGGAGAAACTGGGGGTTACCTTTCCATTCATTTCTGTAATAGCTGTCTCAGCTTCATCTTCGGATGCATAAGTTACAAACCCGAAGCCCTTTGATCGATCTGATACTCTATCCATCACGATTTTAGCTGGCAATATGGGATATAGTTAGAGTCGAGAGAGAAGACTTAACTAATGGTGATGGAAAACACACCTTCAATAACTTGACCATGTCGAGAGAATGCCTCGGATAAATTATGTTCGGTTGTGTAAAATGAAAGGCCTGCCAAAAAAACATTTGGTTAAAAAGGAAAATACATATCATAAATCATATGTGTATTGGTGAGAATTATAACACAAATGTATGAGTGGGGTTGGAAATGGCTTATGTCTCATATTCTCAAAGTTGACAGTCGCAACATATTTTTCTTTGATTGATCAAAAAGGTACTTCGATAGACTCATATTACACCATCGATAACTACAGTTTCATGCAACATTATCAATCAACTTTAATATCAGTCAAAGTTGAAAAAAAGGAACAACTTCTCGAAACAAATCTAGAAAACATTCATTGTGTTGGAGCAAAGAATTATCAAAATTGGGCCAAATCTAGAAATCATTGTAAGAAAATTGCACCAAACTGCATAAGCATCGTATGCTGTTAACGGGCCTTCTTTTAGAAGACTTGAGTCTTGACTGCTTTTGCAATTTGGCATGAATTGTGACATTTAAAGCCCTTCCAATCTGATTTAATTTACTCTCTGAAAAGCATGTATAGATTAATAGGTACACAACTTCTTTTTTGGCCACTCAGCACAAATCTGGAAAAATCAAATAAAGCACTTCTTCTTATAGAGCTACGTTGCAGGATTGTTCTTACAAAGACATAGTATTCTATTTCCTGAGATTAAGCATAATCCAGATAAACCTCAATCCTAATTTGGTCTTAGTTGTTTTATCAGACAGCTTATTGATGGTTGTGTGATTTTCTTTAATTTGATTGGAATTGTAACAAATAATACACCGGCCCTTCCCAGACCTTTATATCCCAAAACAGTCACCATTCTCCAACATAAATCTCACACAGTCAAACTCACTTTGTTTAAAATGTAGATAAGAGCTTAGAATGCCTTGCCAATAAAAGTTCTCTATATGCTCAATAAAAGTTCTCTATATCTCAAAAAGTGATGATTTTTCAGAATTATTCAGGGTTAAATATCAAATTTCAGTCAACTTTCACTCAGTTTGGTGAAAGCTTGAAAAAAACTCATGTTTTATTCGAGCTCAGCTCAAGACCACTAACTGGTATCTAGCTTCACTTTCCTATTTTACATTCTTACTCCTGAATCCTGATGATAACGTAAACCAGAAAGTTGCACTACATGCTTTGTGTGTAGTCTATGTAACTACATTAATTATCAACTTAAGCCTCCACTTAGAACAAATAAAATCAAGAAATTAACAATAAGCTCTATCTCATCTAAAGAAGACTGAAACTTTAGCCTGCTATGAATCCCATCTAGTCTCTAAATATTTCAAAAACGAGGTATTGGGAGGGGATTGCGAACCTTGACGAACGAACTAATTCTTCCTTAATTTTGATTTAACAGACAAAAGAAGAGACCTTAGTTATTACATATCCCCAATTATAGCTCAAAGTTAGTGTATCACTAGCCACCATAAGAGGTGGGTGAACACAAAATAAGAAAAGAAGAATAAAAGAAGACAAATTTACAGTTACGATCCTCAACTGAGAGCGAGATCTTCTATAATCACCGTAATTCATCCTAACGCATTAAAAGATCGAACTTTTAAGGAACATCATAAACCCCCAAGCAAATGGAAATAGTCAAACGAGCACAATGAATATAATAATTACATATAAAGTTATCTATGAAGTGTTATAACGCGTAAAATCGTGAAGGAAAGGAAAAAACTCAAAACTTTTTGCAATTTCTGAGGTACTCACCTCCGACGAAGAGCTTGGATGCTATGCCTCTGGAAAAAATTAAGAGGGCTGGAAGTACAGAAGACGGTGATACGATATCCGAGTTTGATTTCGAGATATGGGAGGAAGAGATGATAGTGTTTGACAGTTTCCTAATAGCCGCCATGGTCGATTGCTTCCGTCTGCGCAGAACGCTTTCTTGGAGATTTATCAGAGGTTTTAGTTCTTGAAATCTGGGGTCCTTTTTATATTTCAATGAAATGGTGGGCCTGTTTGTGCAAATATTCATTTACACAATTTATAATTTCGTGAATAAATAAAATAAGCGTTTTCTTTATCTTTAATTTATTTTTTGCATTGGTAACTTTTACTCAATATATACAAAAAATGCCAAAAAATGCCAAAAAGTGTGTATAATCTATACATATACAAATTGCGATTTATATCTGCCTTTTTGTGTACAGTTTTCCTTCATCAAATTCCACCAATCAAGAAATCAATAAATACTTATCTCACACGTGAACAGTAAAAAAATAGAAAGGGAAAATATAAATAGTAAACAAAACAACATAACAAAATCAAATTAATTAATTACACAGTTTGATGATATGTCAATGCTTTCTAAGGGCGAGGCCGGAAAGCGCCACCATGGTAATGAGCAGCGCCGCCGCAATGAATCCAGCTACCACCGCGCCGCTAAGCCTCTGGCAGAAATCACCGAACTGCTGGCATATCGGCACCCAATTCGCACCGGAGTTGCCGTTATGCAAAAGGTACACGATCGCCGTCGAAGCCGCCGCCGCCGCAGTCATAATAGTCGCCGTCAACTGCATTAATCGATAAATAAAAAGGAATTAATGGAATGAAATATAAACGTATTTCATTGATTAGGTGTAATTGTAGCACTAACCGTGTCGCAAAAAACCAAGAGAAGCCTGGGCCCCACGACGAGGGGCTGAGCAATGCAAACTACCGAGAACGGCACCGACAGAACCAGGTAGCCGGTGGCGATCGACATAGCTATGACAAAGAATCTGATATCAAAGAAAACAAAATAGATTTCTAATTAATTAACCATAATATATGAAAATGAATATTGATGGCGACTCACGTGAATGCAGGGAGATCTTCATAGCTGGCTCGGAACTGGAAGAACTGTGTGAAGAAGGGGAGGGTTTGCTCGGTGGTTCCCATGGTGATGGTGGCGGCCAAGGCGGCGGCGGCTGCGCTCACGCGGAGGATGAGGTCGAAGATGGCCACGCCCCTCTTCAACGCGGCGGCGGCGGCGACGGCGCCTCTTGCGTCGTTTCCCAAGAGGGGTGCTTTTCCTTTCCGTTCTTTGCTTGTTTCTGCGATATCTGTCATCATCGATTCTCCTTTCTCCATTTCCTTATTTTTATTTGATAATAAAGGTTATACATTTAATAGTAAGATGAGTCAACTAACACAAAAGAGCTTCTTCCCCTAATCCACTAATGGCGTTGTTCAGATTAAAAAACGCTTTATTCGTAAAAACTGTTAGTTGCCAAAAGGAGACCTCCGCTTTTGCCTGTGCAGGCTCATCAATCAACAGTACCACTTCATTTGGAGTCCGACCCGATCCATCGTCGTTCTCAAAAAGGGCCGAACCCACCTTTTCAATTTCAGCACTTGCCTGCTACAAGATCGTGTTTTGAAGAGGCTAATGATGCTTCATCAAAAGATTTTGTCGAAAATTAACTTCAGTGTGTTTATATCTGCAGAAGCACTTTGACGATGAGATACAATAATGCTATGATTTGCATGCAAATGAGATTATTGGATGATCAATTTATCATATTTTTATGGAGTACAAGTAATTTATCTTATGATTAAGGATTTGGATTGTGGTTTTCATGGAGTACAAATAATTTATCAAGTTTCGAATGATTAGCTGCTGAAGTTCTTACATGACCAGTTAATAGGAAAATGCCGTCTCAAGCTCCTTAATTTCCTGATGAGGTAAATCATGAGGGACGATTTTTTGAAGCACTAAATTTCCAGTTTGGTCATTCTGGTGAAGATATATACTACTGTACTGCCGCTGAGAATACAGCAAACAAATTGAATCATTTGCTAGTTTACTCTTTGTGTGGAAGAAGGATCTGCAAACTTAGTACTCCAGCATCAGTTTCCTGTTCTGATACAGATGGGAATGAATGAATAAAGTTTCTTATCTCAATACATTTTGAACACTTTTCTCTGCACCAATTCTTGTGCATGTTCTGATTGTCTTCAACTGCTGCAAAGATGCTATCTTAGAAATTTCATTATTCTTTCAGCAAGTGCAGGTAGCATAAAGGTCGCAACTTTCTTGAATCAATGAGACGACTTTTTATAATAAAAAATAGACGACCTTTTGGGGTCAGGTCAATGATTCGTCCTTTTGGCTGTACGAGTTACGTCCACGCGTCAACGCCTCCATATATATTATATACAATAATACAAATACTACAAATTTTGGGTGTCGTTTATATTGGTTGGGTCTAATTACTAATTGTAGTGGTCGTTGAAACACTATTGTATTCGTGTGGATTTATCCTCTTCACAACTACAATGATTCTCACATTAGTTATGTGTTATGTGTTACTATGTGTTAACTAAATAAATAATTTATTATTATTAGTATTCGATCAGGATCCATATATAAACTTTTCTTGATTTGGTTCATTTTAGCCCAAAAATAGTGTCATCGAATCCAAATTTACTAATTTACGTAACGAATAAAGAAAGATTATTTTTATTAGAAGTAACTGGATGATTACATGTAGAAATTAGGAATGTCATAATTTTAATTAAGCAGAAGACACAAAACTACTGGGATTACTAAAATTAGTAACCCTAAGTAACTTGTGATGATTATGCATGAGACACTAATTCTGCGGTAACTTCAGTTTCAGCGCTTTTAATCACCGCTTCCTAAATCAGTTAATGCTTCAAAATCCCACAAGTTCTCGCCGTCGTTGGGATTCTCCGGTGGGAGATCGACGAAATCTGCGGCGGCGGAGGAAGAAGCAGTGTCTAAGGAATAGGGCAGCGCTGCCGCAGGAGGCGGAGGGCGGCGGTCGAAGGCTCCGAGGGATGTGGATCGCTTGTAGATTCGGCAGAGGAAGACTTGTTCCATCAACTGAAACAATATATAGTTTACTATTTACTGTACACATTAAGAATTGCAGAAATGTAATGAAGGTTAAGTAGTAGTGTAGTGTAGTAGGTACCTGTGGAGGAAGGGAAGAGGAAAAAGCATTGTACTGGATCATCTTCCAGCAAGTTTTGGTGCCAGTGGGAGCTCGTCCGAGGTAGAAAACGAAGCTTCTTTTCCGGCCGATAACTCGGTGGTTGTCAACGTGATCAGAGGAGTAGACGTCACCGGGAGAACCGGTGGCCTTCCAGTAACCCCATTTGGTGAGCCGGTTCGGCCTAATTAGGCCGCTTTGTCCACGTGGCGGGCTGAAGAAGAACCACTGCTCCCCTTCTGCTGGACTGTACTCTCCTCCTAATCCTGCGTGCATATATATATATATATATATATATATGTAGATGCATGTAGCTAGCTAGAGTATTATATAATTATACGTATATGATAGATAGAAGTGGATGAGGAAATTAAACATACGTGGAAGATGTGAAGGATGGTAGAGATAAACATCAAGAACAGGAATGACCCTCTCGATTTGGGGGGTGCAGTTTCCATTGAGCTTATTTTGTAGGTAGAAAGAAACCAGTTCTTCCTCAGTTGGGTAAAACCTAAAGCCTGCTGCTGCTACTTCTTCTTCTTCAACCTCCTCTTCATTATCCATCTCTCTCTCTGCATAAATCAATATAATTCTAATTGAGGTGACCATCGATATTTATAATATATATTTAGAAATTAATTAAAGCGATGGATGCTGGTGGTGGGTACTTTCCATGCTCGTGTTCGAGAATTTTGCATAACCAATTTCTACGTCCCCATTTGTTTCTGCTCGTGTCATGCATATATATATATATATATATGGGAATTTTGTTGTCTAACTACCAAGAATTAGTCAATTTTATTCCTTCTAAATCTTCTTAATTATATAACATCCTATAAGAACTCAAGATTTAGGGAATGTAAAACAACACATGCAGTTTAAAAACATACATATTAATTACTACTCATGCTACATATAATCATATTTATAAAGTAACAAGATATTTGAACTCATGAAATGTTGGATTTGTATCCACACATGCATATTCATGTCTCTAAGAACAAGTCTTCTAATATATTGATTCAACTATAAAAATACTTTGATTATAATAAACTTAGTCAAACAACGTTTTGTTTACTCATCATGTTGGTTACATTTTTTCTTAATCAAAAGTGATCATTAATATTATTGATTTTGGAAAAAAGTAAAGTATATTATCTTGAATTTACATTTGTATCGATTAATTGCAAACGTTACCAGAATTAGCATTTTTAATTTGTGGTATTAATTAATCACAAATTAAACCCTTGCAACCACGGTATAGATAATATATGTGTTTAATTACTTTGATTCTGCAGGAATCAAAAGTCATATCTTTATAAGAGGTTTCTTGAATCTTGATTGCCATTTTGTCAGTTTCATAGTCGAATTAAGAGTCAATACTGACCGTATTGAAAGATAAATCAGTGGGCCCATCCGTTAAGCATCGAAGTCTTCTCCCTAAACGTACCCGGTGGCAGTTTCCGCTCTATAGTCACTGCGAACCTCCATTGCCGCCGTCAAATTAGCTGCTCTTACGCGGCGTAAGTTAGCGTCACGCTTGCTCCTTTCTGGAACTCGAAGATGACAAATATGGTAACTGCGAAACGCGCCAATACCACCATCTATCAAAAATCGATATTGTAAATCTGTAAATTGTGAATATCTGCTATGATAATCAGTTCTTATTCTCCGTACACTGTGCGATTGGTGTGAAATTGAGATGAATGTGCGCTGCAGGGGAGTGGACCGGGGCCATTGGTGCAAAGCCCTCGATCTCCATCTTCACAACCGCCCTATTTGACCGTATTGGTGCTCGATCCAACTAAAATGGGAAATGGAGTTCAGGCTTATATTTCCTATAAAGTTATTACCAAGGTAGTAAATCATTTATTAATATGTGCATGTGTACATAATCAACCCTTTACAGCATTAGTGCATTGCATTTTGCATTTTGTCGGGTTTCCATTTGTATGAGGCCATGGCACTCAACTGACATAAGCAGGTGGTTGAGAGTAGAATGCTTTTTTTCTCCCGATTATTCGCTATTTCATGTTTCTAACGATCACCTTCCTTGAGATGTTGCTAATATATGTCATTTTCTCCTAGAATTCCTTGAAAAAATAATTATCAGACCCCCTTCAATAGAATGCTAAGCTAGGTGGAATCAAAATCGAATACCAAAATCTCAAATACAAAACCAACCATCATGAATTAAATGTCTAAATTTGAGAGTATGATTTTGTTTGGAGATGTTATATGCAAAAATGAGAGGTCTCCAGAAAGTGGTGTAATTATTTCACTCTTCGTATTTTTAATCAAGAACTTCTGGATCCTTGCACTCTGCTTTAGTTTGTTGTTGTACCATTTTGAAATAATAAACTTGAATGCTTGTTTACAGACAAACTTTCCTGAATATGATGGGCCTGAAAGAATTGTTATGAGACGGTACAATGATTTTGTTTGGTTAAGAGACCGCCTTTTTGGAAAGTACAAGGGTGTCTTCATTCCTCCCCTTCCAGAAAAGAGCACTGTAGGTAATAAGCTGAAGATTGTTTCCTCATCAGAGTTGCAGATCTTCATAATCTTTTACAGCTTGAAGAAATTGTGCTTCATGAATATATCATCTGACCAAACCTATTATGTTTACTGGAGATCTCTTGGGAAACTCAATGTTCTTGTCAAATGGTCCTTATCCATAAACACTATCACATTTCACATATTCTGTCTCCATTGTATTGGCTAAATTTGATCCTTCACATCTCCCACACAACAGCTTGAACTATTATTAAGCATAATCTTGGCTTCTGGCAAACAGAGAAATTCAGATGTAGTGCTGAGTTCATTGAGATGAGGCGTCAAGCTCTGGACGTGTTTGTCGACAGGGTAGCTTCACATCAGGAGCTTCAACAGAGTGAGGATCTAAGAATCTTTTTGACGGTTGATGAGCAGGTGATATAATAAGCTGAAACTTTGTTCAACTAAGAAATCTACTTGTGGGTTCTGGCTGGCAAGATATCTTCTTAGACTGTTTATAACAATTTTAAGAGATGAAGTCTGCTCTTCTGATTATTTAGGTTTCATGTTCTTTTATTTATTCTAGTTTTTTCCATTTAATATTTTGTGTGATCTGCAGACAATGGAAAGAGCAAGATCCCAGGAAACTGGTATTTTCAAGAAAAAGCCAGCAGACTTTATGCAGATTTTCAAGGTATCATATTCATGCAGGACTAGCCACTCTTCTTTTAAAGAGTTATAGTTTGAGTTTTATTATTTCAATTTTCATATTGCCAGCGGCATATATCAAATTCACTATCTGCTTGTGAACTGCAATTCACAGAGTGCTTTTCTTAGATGATGTCAGTAATCACATAGGCCCTCTGTGTGCTATGCATATCGGGCAACAGATGAAGCATTTCATATATGATAACGGCACCTTTTTCATACTAGCAGGACGTACAATCCAGAGTGAGTGACGTCGTTCTTGGAAAAGAGAGACCGATTGAAGAATCAAGTCCCAAATTTGAGAAGCTTAAGAATTATGTTTTTCAGCTCGAAGTTCACTTAACCGAAGCTCAGACGCATGCTTTCTGTCTAGTGAAGAGACACAGGGGTATATGCACATATGAAATCCTTGTAATTTCTTTTGTGGTGTGGCAGCTGTGCACTTTTTATCACTCTCCCAGGTGCTAGGTCTAATGTTTTAGCGTGACTTATTTCTTAATTGTTGTTTTGATGCGTGATTCACCTGCCCTTGCCTTTATTCTCTTTATTTTTTCTTTCCAAATATATTTTGCTATAAATTTCAAGCTTTTTTTGCATTGTTACAGAGTTGGGACAATCTTTATCAGACTTCGGTAAGGCAGTAAAGCTTCTAGGTGAATGTGAAGGAAATGCTCTTGGAAAGGCTTTTTCTGAGCTTGGTGCAAAATCAGAGGTTTTGTCGATTCATCTGCAGAAAGAGGTATAGTTTGAATTGTTAATTGTTCTCAAACTGAAATAGTCGTTTTAACTTCACATTTTACTGTTGTTAGGCTCAGAACCTCTTGATGAATTTTGAAGAACCGTTAAAAGATTATGTGCTGTCTGTGCAGTCTATTAAGGTGAGTTCATGGTATCAATTTCTAGAAGTATCCAATATTCAAACACCAGCATGGTCAACTGGCTTTGATTTCTTAGAATTTGGAATATATGGTTGTAACGCATGAATATGAATTCAGTATTCTAAACACTAAAGAACAACAAAAGGTCACAATCTAGTAAAATATGAGGGCACATTTGACTAGCTAATACCATTTGTAGTGTATATTGAATTTCCATCATGCCACTGAACCGTTTTTGCATTAGTTTTTTCTTAAAGAATTGATTGCCCTTTATGTTGGTATTGGTTCAGGCAACAATAGGAGAGAGAACAAATGCATTCAGGCAACACTATGAACTGGCTGAAGCAATTAAGTTCAAGGAAATAGATATGTATGTCCCTGAACTCATAACTAACTCTTCATTTACTTTTATGGACCGTGGGATTATATAAGGGCTAACCGAAAGGCTTCTTAATATGAAGAGAAAGGTTATATGAACAATTCCCTACCTCCCTTCTTGAAGTAGCTCGTTGTAAATCCGCATATTTATGTGCAGGAACAAGCTTAGTTTACAACATTCAGAGAAGCTGGTTGAGGCCGAGCATGAATACGAGGAGGTTGCCAATAATGTCATGGGATTTTTTTCTTGTTACTTTATGATCATTCATCATGTGGGTGGTAATTGTTTTTGTGGTGCAGCTAAAAGCGGAGGGTGCAGAGGCATGGAGAAGGTTTGAGAAAATAGTGAAACTTATGAATGAAGAGATGGTTCGGTTCCAAGAACAAAAGACCGTAGACATGGGTCTGGCTTTCAACGAATTTGCGGTGGGACAGGTACATCTGGCTAACAGTATCGCCCGTGCTTGGCGCAGTCTTCTTCCTAGGCTCGAACTTGCTCATCCTAATGAAACCAGAGATATGATCATCCGCTGAAGATGCATGCTTGGGTGGCTCAGCTCCTAATCTTAGGATTTTGCTCTTTTACTGTACAGACCCATAGCCACAGCCACAGCCATAGCCATAGCCATTTTCATCTCGCTTGTAATCTACCCTATTGTTTAGTCCTACTTTTATTTTCTTCTTTGTTAGTATAATTTTCTAATCGTGATGAGATTTCTAATTGGGCTCTGTAATTTTGTTTGCTAGATAATGTGAGACCCAGTCGCTTTTCGAATCATTCAATACACATAATTACTTAATAATAAAAAAAATTAAGTGAATTCTAAACTCTATTCAATATATATTTTTAGATTACATGAATTTTATATAGTTTTTTAAATTACACATAAACTTTCAATTAATTTTCAAATTACATAAAAATTTGTTAGTAATTCGATTCTTAACACAGTTTCATTTTTTTTTCTTTCTAAATTGGATGTAATACCACACAATTTTGTTACTAACTTTGAGCTGTTTTTTACATTAAATATTTGTATATATGTTGCGTAAAAAAAATTATAATATCTCATGTACAATTTTTAAAAAATTATATCAAAAATCAAGTTACTACCAATATTATTATATTTTAAAAATTAATTTTCAAAGAATGATTTATAAAATAATAATTGGGCATAATTCATCCTCGCACACAGAAAGGAGGTGAGATTGGCGGGGCCCACGGTTGAAATGAAACTTGAAATTTCTATCCATATTCATATCATGAGCACCACAAACTATGAAATTAACAAAGCACACACATGCACACACTACATCACTAAACACTACACACAGCAAGTAATAAACAGAGAAAGCCATGGCTTCAATGGCCATTAAGCACATCGTTAGCACAGTTCATGCATCCCTTTTGAAATCCTCACCTTCTGCCTTTGTTAAGCCCAAGCCACCCACATTCATCACCCCTACAAACATCCTACAGTTTCTTAATCCAACCGAATCATCAAGGAAACACAATCTAGGCCCAGTACCCAAGGCATCAGCAGCAGATCGCATTTCACCTGTAGATGATGAAGAGGGAGTTTCTCTAGGGACCATGAAGCTGCCCTCTGACACCGACCTTGCTAGATTCGAGTTGCTCTTGTTTCAGGTTCATTTTCTGCCTCTTCACATTATTCATATCTTTTCTTGTGTCTCAGAATTATTGGTTAATATGATTTGTTTTACACTTACCTGCGGATCATATCGTTCAAAGTCAGACAATTTTGTTGTAGTATACTATGATGAGTCAATTAACTACCTATGTGGATCTGAGGACAAAACTTCTTGTCTCTCTGATAATTTTCGTCGCCTATTTGACTAGCTTGTGTTAATGAATACAAGAAAATATAAGGGACACTTGACTTTTGGTTGTTTGTATTAATCATCACTTAATCCTCGCATAATTTCTTGCCACTACAAGTTCAAAGCATAAAACAAATGCAAGAACAGTTCTAACAGTGACTTGGAAAAAGTGTTGGCTTAACTGATTTTAGTTTATCCCTAGAGACAATCTTGTCCTAATTACTCGTTACAATCTTCGATGTTTTTTACAGTGGGGGAACAGTCTATGCCAAGGTGCTAACTTACCACTGCCTTTGCCGTTGAAGGTCAGTTGATGAGCAGTTTCTTTTACCGGTTGTTGAAAACGTTAAAAGTAAACATCTGGTTATGGTAGTAGTTGCTTTTGATGTGTTTGGTAATTGATCATTTATAGGTAGACAAAATCCCTGGTGGAGCTAGGCTTGGTTTCATTACTATTGGAGATGCAGAGACGGAGGTCCTCGTGTACATAGATTGTTTGGTGTTTCCTGCGACTGATGGCTCTGCTCCGATTTTCAGAGCCATACGAAATGGGCCCAAGAAAGATCAGCCGCCCCCCGGAGAACCACGGATCATGAGAAGCATGCAGGAGGCCTTAAAGAAGTGTGTCGAAATAGCAAGACTCTAGCTTGTTACATACATGGTCTTTTAAGCATTGTTTACTACTATTAATGGTTAAAAGTTTATCTGTATTCGGTTCTGTTGCATACTGACGTTGTCTATAAATTTAATATACTTTGTTTCATTTCCTTATCTAACGCATTGGGGGTAATATCTATGTATGGCAGCTAAGTTTCTTTGTAATCTTCAAAAATACAATAATAATATAAAAGTGGTGTTGTTGTGGTGTATTAGAGAAAGAGCAGATGATTATCATATAGAGAAGAATCTAGCAAGACGGCCGGAGAATCCTATAAATTGTCATTTGAATCTTTCTGAATCTGTCTCAAAGTTCCTCTTGTCCACAAACTTATATATACACACAGACACACACACACAAGTACTGAGACATATATGTGATAAATGGAGAAGATACACAGAGATGAGTCCTTAGACTTTGGAGAAGGTAATGGTTATGATGCTGTAGTTGTTGGTTCTGGATATGGAGGCTCTGTCGCTGCTTGCAGGCTGTCGATGGCAGGTTTCAAGGTGTGTTTGCTCGAGAAAGGGCGTAAGTGGGAAGCCAAGGATTTTCCTACAAACTGTTTCAAGATTTTGTCTGCTTTCAGGTTGGAGAATAAGAACTTAGGAATCAACATTGGTCCAAAAAATGCACTATTTCAGGTCTGGTTTTCTTTGAAACTTTGAATACATTTTACTATTTTCAGAAAGTCTGAAGATTATTGTTTCATTTCTTCTGATGTAATTGCAGCTAGGAATCATTAGTACTAATCTAGCAAAAGTAGTTGATGCTTGATGCATAGTCACGTTGTTCTTAAGCATATATCTATTTTTCTTGAATCTTGATGAATGAATTAGGTACAAATACAAGATGATTCTCTAGCAGCAACTGCCTGTGGCTTAGGTGGCGGTTCGCTAGTAAATGCAGGAGTTATGATACCTACAACAGTTCGTGCACGACGTGATCCTAAATGGCCAGAAGCTTGGGAGAGAGACTGGGACAGATACGAGGCCTCTACTTCAGAGATGCTGAGGCTACAGAGCGTTCCAACGTCGTTCCAGAATTCGAGCATCATGCAAGAAGTGATCGACAAAGAGTACTACGATAATAACACGCTGAAGCAAGTGAAAATGAGCATAAATTTCGACGTTGAAGAATCTAGAAAGTCCCAACAACCAGGAAACTGTTTAGCATGTGGAAACTGCCTTGCTGGCTGTCCTTACAATGCCAAAAACTCTACTGACAGAACTTACCTTGTCTCAGCCATTGAAGTATGTCACTATGTCTCTAGTTATGGTGTGAAGCTTTTCTCTTTTTCTTACTCCAGCTATTTACATAGGCAGGATGTACCATAAGAACAGAAAGTGAAGTCCAGTATGTGGTAAGGAACGAGGATCGTGTCTACAAACAGGAAGAAGGGTTCAAAGCAAGAAGCAAAAGAAGATGGCTTGTATTTCTCAATGAATTTGACTATGTAGCATCTGATATAGTGATACTTTCAGGTATGCTTATTCCATAGATGAAGTTTGAAGAACTTCCTTTTTACTAGGGAAATATATACCCTTACATCGTCCCGTTTTGCAGCTGGAGTATTTGGTACAGCAAAAATACTCTTCCAATCACAATGGAGAGGATTATCAGTATCAGATAAGCTTGGTTTGGGATTGAGTTGCAATGGCAGCAATGTAGCCTATCTTGCTGGAAGCTCAGCCCCTTTAAATGCTAAAGGACTAAACGAGGCACAGTTCTCGAGTTTGCAATTTCAAGAAAGACCAGGGCCAGCCATTTCTTCATCTTATACTTCATCATTGGGGTTCACCATTCAGGTTGAAGCCACTTTTAGTACTAATAGTTGACAAAGCACAAAGCAGACTTCTTCTGATGCCTATTGTTTCAAATAAATGCATATGTCTGTTTCTTATTATGCTGCAGAGTGCTGTGATTCCGACTGCATACCCGCGGTTCCTATTCAAAGGACTAACAACATACAGATGGAAATCTAGCAGCCGATTCTTACACAACACGATAGACATTTTGAAGCACGTCGTAGGTCTAAAGCGTGGGGAGGAGATGGTTCTAAATGTAATGGGATATGATGACAGCAGTGGGAGACTCACTTTTGATAAAGATTCAAACCGGATCATGTTTCATCCCCCACTCGATCCTCTTCTTCCACGAAAGGTTGAAGCTTTCCAAAAACTTGCAAAAAAGTTGGGAGGAACTCTCTTCATGTCAAGATATAGGAGTACTTCAGTGCATCTCTTAGGCGGCTGCGTTGCATCATTAGACGTTTCATCAGGAGTTTGCAATCCAGATGGTCAAGTTTTTGATGGCTCGTCTCCGGACGGGCTCCACCCTGGACTTTATGTATGCGACGCCTCCATCATACCTTGTTCAGTTGGGATCAACCCTTGTCTCACTATTGCTGCTGCAGCTGAGCATGTAAGTGGGAAACTGATCAAGAACGGTGTCGAGTATATTAGTAGGGAGAAAGGGTTGAACTCTGAATTCAAGAAGGAGAGAATCAGCTGCATCTCGAAAGAAACCATGAGAGGTCAAGTTGGTGGAATGCCTTGCACAGCTCATCTCAAGATGAGGTTCACAACGGGGCGAGAGCACGACAAGTCTCGTTCCCTTCTTCAAGGCGAAGTAGGCGGCCACATTATATGCAAGAGTGTAGAAATAGACAAGATGTATATCATTCATGGAGAAGTTAACTTATGCACAACAAATGCCAGAACACCTTATACACAATATATGCGTTATCATCTCCTTCTTGCAGCTTCATCTGGTTCAAGGTCCGCTTCATAGTTTTTCAAATTCATCTTCTTCAATCCAAGCATTTTGAGTAAAGAAAGGAGTTTCATGCAGATATGTTCTTGAAGGGAGAAAGATAATGAACCCTTATTTCCTAGCACTATATGCATGGAGAGATTCCACCACATTGAATGTTAGATTAAGAAGAATCAGTGATAAAACAGTAGAGAAAGCCTTGATTCTAAAAGGGAAGCTTCATGTTTCTGCGTTCGAGCTTCTGAAAAGCGCGTGCACTCTTGAGGGGACGAGCAGGATTCAGTTCATGTATCTTTTAATGCGTTCCCTTCTTTGGACTTATATTTTGCAAGTACCACGAACAAGTGAAATCCGTTTTAGCCCTTCGGATTTAGCCCGAGGGCCTTATCCAAGCAGCAAGATGCATGAGATTAGGACAGGTTATCATCACATTAACAGATGCAAACACAGTTATCACCTCTTGCTTGTGCGGTTTTCTTACAATTATTATTAACATTGTGTCACATGTACAGAGGATCATTGCATAATCTTCTGCCAGCAGTGGCGAAGCCAACCTTCGCAAGAACTTAAGCGTGGTAGAAAGTGTTATCCTGTTCTGCTGCTCAACGGCTACTCAACGGAGAGCTTTTGCCTACCAACTGAGCCTAATGATCTTGTAAGAACTCTACTGCAAAAGGAGCATGATGTGTTGCTACTGAGGACAAGATTGGACCCCTCCTCAAGTGCTTTAAACAACTTCTCCATTGAAGATATTGGCAGAATAGACATTCCAGCTGGTAAAATTCATATCTGCAACAAAAAGGGATTGCATTTTCCAGCCGTATCACTCTTTCTATCTTTTTGTGGCAGTGATGAAGAAGATCATCGAGCTCTACGACGAGTCCATAAAAGTACACGTTGTTGCACACTGTGTGGGAGGTTTATCCATGCACATATCAATAATGGGAGGCCATGTTTCATCAAGGCATATAGCCTCTCTGTCTTGTACAAATTCTTCAATGTTCTTCAAGCTCACAACATCCTCATCAATCAAAATGTGGCTGCCCCTTATTCCGGTAAGAATATATGTTTAGCTAAAGAGGTTTAATCAACTCAAGCCATCAAAATCCTTATAACCGAAATGCAGGTGTCAATGGCGATGATGGGAAAGAACAAGACACTGCATCTGCTCCAAACATCAACTACAAGCATCCGACACCGCCTCCTGAAATCAGTAGCACGTCTTATCCCTCGCTGCGAGAGGTGCACTTGCGATGAATGTGAGGTATTCTCAGGCATATTCGGCAACACATTCTGGCATGAAAACGTTAGCAGCACAATGCATCAATGGATGAGCAAAGAGAACCAGACAAGGCTTCCAATGGCAGCATTTCCTCACCTAAGAAGAATCTGCAATGCAGGCTTCATAGTTGACAGCAGAGGAAACAACAAGTATCTCATTCACCCCGAGAGAATGGCGCTGCCAACACTCTACATTTCTGGAGAAAGAACGCTGCTCGTGACTCCAGAAACTTCTTTTCTTGCCAATAAGTACATGAAGCTGCACCAGCCTCACTACATGCATGAAAGAGTTGTAGTAGATGGCTTTGGCCACTCAGACCTTTTGATTGGAGAGAAATCACATGAAGAAGTCTTTCCCCACATTCTAAAACATGTCGAGTTGGCTGATGATGAACAAGATTCTTTGAGGATGAGGCCAACAAAGTACGAGGCCTTTGCATGGAGTGATGATCCGTATAAAGATGGTGAAGGATTTGGGAGCTGCATTTCATCTTTGATCATCACTGTACTACTTGTGCTTCTGTTCAAAATTTTGATTTTGTCAATATTTTGTTGGTGAATTTTCCTTATAGAAAACTACTCAGCATTTCTATTGGTGCCAAGTCAGAAATATACTCCAAAATCTAACCTACTTTATGCAAACATTAAAAAACATTACCCATGAATATTTTTTGCTCAATAGTCGATTAGTCTGACGTGTACAAATTGAGGTTTAGGTAATTTCTAATCCAATCATATATTTAACTTGAACTGAAGGGTATATCTTTCTTGGCTTAGATTAAACATTAATTGCTTTCAGTTGACATTTTCAGCTCGCAGCCGCCTTTGAGTGGTCGAAATTCAATGCATACAATTACTAGTACTAGAGAGAAAGAGAGAGATGACGGTATCTTCCTACCAACCGACCTATATAAATAGGAAATGGTGTGTTATAGGATATTTTATCCCATATGAACCAGTTTATTCGTAATCTAAGTGAAAAAAACTGATTTGCCAACGTTGAACAGACTATGCAAGTTATTATTTTCCCAGTTGACTTTTTCTTGCATTGTTTAGTGCACTGTTTGTTTGGAACAACAACCCAAGGTTTCTGGCCTTGTCCTGCTTAATTGTGTAATGATGGAAAAATCAAACTCTGAGAATGTATCTGATATTGGGGGTGATGGAGGTTATGATGCTGTTGTTGTTGGCTCTGGATATGGAGGTTCTGTTGCAGCTTGTCGGTTGTCGATGGCGGGTTTTAGTGTATGTTTGTTGGAGAAAGGGCGTAGGTGGGAGGCTTCGGATTTTCCAACTGATAGTTTGAAGATTTGGTCTAATGTTAGGATGGAAAATAGGAACCTGGGACTAAGCTTTGGTCTCAAAGATGCTCTCTTTCAGGTTCTTGAGACGAGACAACGCCTTCTTTTACATCGTTTTCTGTTATTACAAGTCTCCATAAGCTGATATAAGTGCTCTCTCTTTATCTCTTTCATGTTTTTGTGTGATATATAGGTACATGTAGAAGGTGATGCTCTTGCAGTAACAGCCTGTGGTTTAGGTGGCGGTTCGCTTGTGAATGCAGGAGTGATGCTCTCAACAACTGCACGTGCACGACGTGATCCCACATGGCCGAAGAGCTGGGAGAAGGACTGGGACAGGTACGAGGCTTCTGCTTCCGAGATGCTCAGAGTGCAGAGTGTTCCAGTGAAGTTCCAGAACTCCAAGATCATGGAAGGAGTTCTAGGCGAAGAGTACGGCCAGGAGATCCACGGCCCGATGAAGTTGAGCATGAATCTTGAAATAGAGAGGTCTCAAGAAATTGGAAGCTGCTTGGCATGTGGGAATTGTCTTGCTGGCTGTCCTTACAATGCTAAGAACTCCACAGATAAGACTTATTTGGTCTCTGCTGTCAAAGTATGTCTTAATTTCTTATAAAAATTACTTGAAAGCAATGTTTCCTCTGCTTAAATCAGTGAAAGTGAAGTTTGGTTCTGGTTATACAGGCAGGATGTGCAATAAGAACAGGATGTGAGGTTCAATACCTTGTGAGAAACGAAGATGAAAGCTGCAAAGAGAAAGGAAGCATGCAACGTCGATGGCTTGTATTTGTAAATGAATTTGATTACATAGCAACTGATGTAGTTGTCCTCTCAGGTAAGCAAATCTGTTCTTAGAGCATAGTATTCTGCAAGAAGAATCTTACAGACCTTTGCCTATTGCAGGTGGAGTCTTTGGTACATCAAAAGTACTTTTCCAATCCCAGTTGAGAGGATTAGCAGTCTCTGATAAGCTAGGCTCAAGAGTAAGCTGCAATGGCAATAATGTAGCCTATCTTGCTGCAACATCAGCACCTCTAAATGCTAAAGGACTGCACAAAGCACAAGTCTCAACTGTACCTTTCCAAGAAAGGCCAGGACCATCAATTTCTTCATCATACACTTCCTCATTGGGTTTCACCATTCAGGTTTAGACACTCCCAATTCAAGATTTGATCAAACAACACTTTGTTTTGTATAATGAATTAACATTTTTGTCACTTGGTACAGAGTGCAGTGGTTCCAACAGCCTATCCAAGCTTCCTATTTAAAGGAATAGTAACATATGGATTACAAACTGGATACTCATTCTTGTACACAATAATAGACGTACTTCGTTACGTTCTTGGTTTGAAATGCAACCAAGAGATGGTTCTGAATGCAATGGGACATGATGACAGCAACGGGAGAATCACGTTCGAAAAGGACACGAACCGGGTAATGTTTCAGCCCCCACGCGATCATCTCCTGCCACGGAAGATTGAAGCTTTCCAAAAACTTGCTAAGAAACTTGGAGGAGCTCTCTTCATGTCCAGGTACAGGAGCACTTCAGTTCATCTCCTAGGAGGCTGTGTTGCTGCACCGGACTTCACATCCGGCGTCTGCAGTCCTCAAGGGCAGGTTTTTGACACGTCGTCTGCAGCCGGAATCCACTCCGGACTTTACATATGTGATGCCTCAATAATACCATGTTCTATTGGAGCCAACCCTTGCCTCACTGTTGCAGCTGCTGCTGAGCATGTGAGTAGGCATGTTGTCCTAGATTCTATCAAGTATATAAGAAGTTTTGAGATTGAAGCTTCTGGTAAGAGACGAGGTGCAATAGATTATGCCACGGTCACGACTAAAGAAACCATGAGAGGGCAACTTGGTGGCATGCCTTGCACTGCTTATCTGAAACTGAGATTTGAGTCACCAAGAACCAAAGTAGAACAAAGTATGGCTTCTGGAGAATGTCATCCTCTTCTAAGGGGGAAAGTGGGTGGATACATCGAATGCAAGGCTATAGAAAGTGACAAGCTCTATGTTATTCAAGGGGAGGTTGATTTATGCAAAATAGATGACAGAACTCCCTACACTCAGTACATGCATTACCATCTCCTTCTTGCAGCTTCTTCTGGTTCAAGGTCTGATATGAGCCATGGACTACTTTTTTCTAGTTTTGTTGAACTCAAGGTTGAGAATTTACAATTTTTATGCAGATATGTTCTCGAAGGGAAGAAGATAATGAACCCTTTTCTTCTAGCAACGTACGCATGGAAAGAATCGACAACGTTGAATGTCACGTTGAGAAAACGCAGTGACAACATGAATATCAAAGGAAAGCTTCATGTTTCACCAGTAGAGCTTCTGAGAAGTGCCTTTGCACTTGAAGGTGGGAGCAGGAGTAAGTTTGTATACCTTCTCTTGCAGTCACTTTTTAGAACCTACATCTTGCAAATGCCACGAGGACTTCTCTGCGACTACGCCCCTAAGGAACTGGCTCGAGAGCCTTATCCAGAAAGCACAATCCATGAGATTACAACTGGTGATTGATTACTCCACTACCCTTTTGTTTGTTCCTGGCTTTTCTAACCTCAATGCCATACTCACCATGTATTACTACTGTGAAATGTGCAGAGGATAACTTTACTATAACTTGTCAGCAGTGGAAAAGCAGAGAAAAAATTGAAGAGGAGAAGAGGCCTTATCCTGTGCTTCTCATCAATGGCTATGCAACTGAAAGCTACTGCTTACCAACTGAGAAAAATGATCTTGTAAGAACTTTGGTGAAGGAAGGGCATGATGTGTGGTTACTGCATGCAAGAATGCACTGGTCCAATTCTTCAAACCACTTCTCTGTTGAAGACATAGGCAAACTAGACATTTCAAGTGGTATAAATTCATGCATGTTTGTATCATATACCATTAAGCAACTCCCATTTAGTCACTCTTAACATATTCTCATCTGCAGCAATCACAAAGATCACTGAGTTCTACGATCCTCGTGTAAAAGTACACGTCGTTGCACACTGCGTGGGAGGCCTAGCCATTCACATCGCGATCATGGGAGGCCACGTGTCAGCTAAAAGCATCGCATCTTTGTCTTGCACCAACTCCTCTATGTTCTACAAGCTCACCGCATTCTCATCACTCAAGATGTGGCTTCCCCTTCTTCCGGTAAGCCTCTGCAACACAAAAGCCCTTTTATAACGACTACCATTTACAAAAACAGCAACCAACTGCAGATATCAATGGCAATACTGGGTGAGAACACAATACTGCCTATGCTTCAAGAATCAACCACGAGCCACAGGCATCGCCTTCTGAAAGCAGTAGCACGATTGTTGCCTCGTTGTGAGAGATGCACTTGCGACGAATGTGAAGTTTTCTCTGGCATATTTGGCAATGCATTCTGGCATGAAAACATAAGCAGGGAACTGCACGACTGGATGAACAAGAAGAACTTGCCAAGGCTGCCAATGGCAGCATTTCCTCACCTCAAGAAAATCTGCAATGCTGGCTTCATAGTTGACAGCAAAGGAAACAACTCGTACATGATCCATCCCGAGAGAATGGCGCTGCCAACGCTATATATTTCAGGTGGAAGAACGTTGCTCGTGACTCCAGCAACTTCTTTTCTTGCTAATAAGTACATGAGGTTGCACCAGCCTGGCTATAGGCATGAAAGAGTTGTAGTGGATGGTTTTGGGCACTCTGATCTTTTGATTGGAGAGGAGTCATGTGAGAGAGTGTTCCCTCACATTCGAAGGCATATTGAGTTGGCCGAAGAGGACCGGAGCTCGCCTAGAACGGTGCCGACGGGCTACGGGTGCACGAAAGAGGCCTTAGCATGGAGTCTTGATCCTTATGAGGATAGGGGGACTTATGCAAGTTCGAACTCTCATTTGATCATCATTCTGTTATTACTTGTGGTTGTGTTCTGTCTCTTTTTCTGATTTTTGGTGGATTTGAAATTATCTTTTGTAGTTTGTAAACTATTATCAGTGATCTACATGTTATAAGATAAAAGGCTAAAATTGTTCCACCTTTTTCGTTACTGTTCTAAGCAGCGAAATTTCTTGTCGCATAAGTAGCAACCTGTACTAATGGTGTAACGATTGCCCCGCTATCTCTGACATAGATCCGGTGAAATTGAATAAAGTAATACTTTCATGACGTATTTTTAAAATATAATATAATTATTAATTAAAAATAATATTCGAGAATATCTAGTAAAACTACATGTATGCAGAATAGTATGAGTTCGGGTTCGAATCGTTCGTAAGATTTTATAATTTAAATTTATTAAATTATCTTTTTTAAAATATTTTAGGAATAAAAATTTACATGTATGAATAAGCAGAATACTATAGACACATCTTGTAAAGGACCAGGCCCAAGAAATTAAGCTGGGCCCAATTAAAATTGTGAGTAATAAAGGCCCATAATAAATCTTACTGAAACCTAACTATAAATTTGAGGCCTTACATATCCCCATTTTCTCTCGCCATTAGGGTTTTTAACGCTCGAGCCGCAGCTGCACCTATCACTCTCTGTTTCCTCCGTCGCAGCCGTAAGCCATGGTACATTCTCTTCATTCACATCTTTTTTCAGTTGCAATGATATAAAAATCAACGAGTAGTTTGCTGCTGCGCAGGTTAATTTTGGCAGTTCAATGTTTATTATTCAATTTTATTTGTTTTCTGCACTTAATTAAAGAAGAAATCGACTGTACGCTGATTATTTCCCAGTAATATTTCATTATTATTTGCTATGAGACTGCAAAAGAACAGACCCACTGTAATACATTAATACCGTTGATCGTAATCATGATTAGCTGAATTTTAAACGATGTGTGTTTAATTATGTTTTTTTTTTTATTTTTCTGTTTCTAATTTACTTTACGTTTGCTGCAATAGTCGAAAAGAAGGACTAGGGAGCCCAAGGAAGACAATGTCACGCTTGGACCTGCTACCAGGGACGGCGAACTGGTTTTTGGCGTCGCCCACATTTTTGCCTCATTCAATGACACCTTCATTGTGAGTCATTAGCTCAATTCAATTTACATCCTCTTTTTGGAATAAGAAAAATCTGATAACTAATGAAATCTATAATTCTATCTAAATCTTATTTGCAGCACGTGACTGATTTATCCGGGCGTGAGACCATGGTCCGCATTACAGGTATAGCGACTCTTCTAAATTATGTTTGCCATTTCACTAGTTTGCTGAGCGATGTAATATTTTCTGTTAATTATAAATGGGTAATGGCTAAATTGATTAAGATTCATTGTGCTACGAGTGATCACCTTGGAAAACTGATGCCCAGCTGTAGTCTAGGTTACTCCTTATTGGATATATGTAGTAATACTATCTTAACATGATTCATGGGTTTCACATTGGGGGCTCGTTAAACTGTGACTTGTGAATCTTAAAAATCTCAAATTATTACAAATACTCAACTTTAATATTGTGTAATTGATGTTAGTTTGCAGTCAATTCCAACTTTCTTTATGTTTTTTTATTGGCAAACCAATGTTCTTGTTTGAATTTCTCATAAATCATTGGTGGGATTGTGAAAATTTGTTTTCTCTCGAATTAAGGTGGTATGAAGGTTAAAGCCGATAGGGATGAATCCTCTCCATATGCAGCTATGCTTGCTGCCCAAGATGTTTCTCAAAGATGCAAGGTTTTTTTCAATATTTAATTAACAGGTTACCTCTGTTTAACAATCATCATTAGTTGTTAATTGTTGTGCGGCTTATGCAGGAATTGGGTATCAATGCTCTTCATATTAAGCTCCGTGCTACTGGTGGCAATAAGACTAAGACCCCTGGTCCTGGTGCTCAGTCTGCACTTAGAGCCCTTGCGCGTTCCGGCATGAAAATTGGTCGTATAGGTACTAGAAGAAATCATCAATTTTCATTCATCTGTTGGTAAATGTTTAACTCTTTCTGTTTTTCTCCAGAGGATGTGACTCCAATTCCTACCGACAGCACCAGGAGAAAGGGTGGACGAAGGGGAAGGAGGCTGTAATTGCCCATGTGGTTGGGATGCTTTTTTTGAAGTTCAAATTTTGTTGTTTAGTAATTGAACGGTTTTAGTCAAAAGAAGAAAATTCTTATGATTTATCATCTGGATTTCGACTACTAAAAGAGTTGTTTCTGGATAATATGATTCTATCTAAAGACTAAATTTGTTTCCTTGGTTTGTTCATGGATTGCGAAAATTTAACTTTAATGTTATTGTTCCTTTGAATGTCTTATTGAAGTGATAAGTTGCGTTCCATAAAATTTTCATCATTGAAGTTAGTTCTTTATTCATATTTATGTACATTATATGTTTTTTTTCCTTCTTTTATCCTAAATTTGGGCCTGTTTGGGTCTATATTAATTTATACTACTTCATGTTTTTCTATTGATAAACTGTTTGATGCTTTTTGTTCGTTTATATGACAAATTTTGTATACGTAAATGGAAAATATTAAATAAGCATAAATTGAATCTGCACTCCACAACGGCTATAATAATTCCATATTTTGCATTTGTTGATGATTGTAGTTTAACATGAATATAATCTAATCTGTGGGTCCTAGGTTTCCATTTCCTAATTTTTTAAAATTAAATTATGAATCTAAAATATAATGGAAAAAGATACGTATAAATCTCAGATTACGTAACAAGATAAAATATGTCTGTGACATACACTGCATGTTTGACTAGAATATCGATACTAAATTTCCTCAGACTTCGAGATTATATTGGACTATTGTTTCTAACACATTCAATCAACGAAAGGTAAACCTCATTTACTAGAAAAGTCATTAGTTGAAATTTGGCATGCATTTTCCACAAATTCATTCATACTGATTACTGAGATTCCACTTCTGCACGTTCATCCTCATCAACTAATGCTCACACACATACATAGTCTAGAAATTCTGTGTCTATGTCTATGTCTATCTATATGCATGATATGAATATTCAGCATTATAAGCTTTCAAATACAATTATTTATGGGCGGTAGGGACGCCTATTCCGGAATTGATCATTTCTGGTAATTTGCAATACCTAATTAGATTCCGTACTCGATCTCAAGTATTAGGTATGCATATTTTATGATTTTTGGGTTCGGGTAAGTTTTAACGTTCGGATAATACCAAGTATTACCCGATTAAGTTTTAACGTTCGGATAATACCCAATACTCGATCGAGTATTACCCGAAATTTTAATTTTTTTTATTTACATTTATTAATTACACATAATAATTTAAATATTTTAATACTCAAAATGTCTTATTTTCTCAAAAATACTTAATAAATATCAATAATTTTAGGTGATTTAGGTACCTACAATGTTCTGAGTCTTAGCTCAGGTACCCAAAATTTAAGATTGAATAGTTAAAATTTAGGTTTGCTGAGTTTAGATATCTGAAGATTTTTAATAAAGTACCCAACTGTACCCAACTCGACCGGCATAGATATAGCATAGTCATAATTTATGTATTGTAATTTAGAAGTGACGTTACTGTTATTTACAATTTTAATAAGTTCTTATACTTCATTGTCCCACTAAGTTTGTCACACTTTTCTTATTAGTACATCTAATTAAGCTTGATACATTCCAAAAATAGTAAAAATTATCTTCAAAAAGGTGTGGATCCTACCACTTTTATCACTTTTACACTATTTTATACACTTTCCTTAATAATTGTGCCAAAAAAAAAGTGTCAAGCATAGTTGGACGAAGAGAGTATAATCATATGGAGATTTCTTGCTGCTTCATCTCTCTCGTGTGTGTGTGTGTGTGTATATATATATAGGGGATGATTATAATGAAAATAGATATGCTTGTGATATCTAAAAATACATCTAAACCATCCATATTTTTCATCCAATAGATATAATTAAACTATACCCTAATCAATAAACCATAGTCAGAAAGAATAACAAATTCTCTGTTTTTAGGGATAAAATATTTTAAATAAGATATATACCAAAATTATCTTTTAATCTGCGTCATTGATCTAAATAATTCAACAAATAAGATTTATTTTTAGTTAACTCATATAAAACCATTTTTATTTGATCTCTTCCTTATATATATATATATATTAGACATTGTGCTCATGTGCTCATCTAAGAGCTGAATCTTGATACAAGATATAATTGTGTATAAAAGTATCCTTACTTTGATAGGCAATAAAGGTGGTGGTCTTAGATAAACACAAAAAGGGGAAAAGAATGAGTGTATTTTCCATTATCATTGAAAATTTCCAATTGTCAAATTTGACTTAGAAGCGAATCTACTCTAAATAGTATTTTATCTCCTTCTAGTTAGTCAGTACTTATTAATTAATCTATATACCACGTGAAAATGTAATATTGTGATTGTCAATTTTTGACGACACATCCAAAATTAATGGATTAATATCAAATTTTATTAGGTTCAGGTTATCCGATAACATAAATATATAATATATTAATAATTTATATATTTAAGTAAATTTAATTTTTAGATATGTTTTTCAAGATATATTTTATATATTTAAATATAAAATTAAATATATTATATAAATTCAAAAAATATTGTTTATTATTAATTTTAATGTATTTTTATCGTATAAATTTATTTTTTTATCATGCTGATAATGTGTCGTGTTATTATCAAGTCGTGTCAATACAAAATATATCGTTTCATGTTCATTTCGTGCTCGGATTTGAACTGAATATGTCTAATTCATGTTCCGATTTAATAAAACCTTAACAATTCGAGTTCAAATTTTCCCTTAATAGGCCTGATTGTTATTAAGTCGATACGATAATGACCCAATCCACACAATTTGACATCCTATTCAAAACGCACGTGATCTTTAATAACCATAAAATAGCTAAATAATTCCTATCCACATTCCACAACCACAATTCAAATAAATTAGATAGAAATAAGGATATACCTTCCCAGTTTCGACGTGTCAGTATGCAAATTGCAATAGTAACGCACAATTCCAGTGATACAGTATGGAATATGACTTGTCACGAAAATTAAATAAATTTCATTAATAAATACAACATTTATTAGTATCGTTCATTTTCATAAATGCAAGAAATTGCAGAATATGCTATCTTACTGTTTGTCGGCAGCTAACTTATTTAATTTCTTCATCTGAAAATTCTTCAGCTGGGAAAAGAAAACCTTACTGTCAAGCATTTAACACCATATATCGAATTAAGAGTTAAACTAATTTTTAATATTCTAAAATTAGATTAATCGGCCCGAAAAAGAAAAGTAAATAAAATAATAATAGTGGACTTTTCTGCATTTGGTATGAACACTGTCCAAAAGTTTTCAACTATATATGATATTCAATCTTTTTTCTTTTGACATCAAGTTTTGGTGAAACTACCAAAATCCTACAACTAAATGCCAAAAAGTGATGGAGGCACCCACCCCTATCTATTTCCACTCCAAAGTCCAAAATCAAGAACAAAACACACATGTGTATAAATAGGTACATGCAAGTTGTAGTATTCACTTTTGCAAAAATATGCACCATTTATTTCCCATTGTGTGGTTGTTTTTGTTAAAAGGATATTTTTATGTGGTCACAATTAATGGATATGTGCATAGTGCTTAATAAAGTGTGACGTTGAGAGTTCGAAGTAACTTACTATTTTCCACAATGTTCTACCAAATAAATTCAAATATTTTATCAAATTATTTTACTAGTATTCATATCGTGTCAATTTATAGATGGTACATATAAGTAGCATAAATCGAGTTATGTATGTTTAAATGAAAAAGAAAAGCAGTCACTATTTGGTGAAGACATATCTTTACATGAGTGGGAACTAAATTTGGACTTCCACTATTTGTTTTTGTATAATTAGATATCTATTTTTATTATAGCTGGTGCAATATTTACGTCATATTGATATAATGATATTGAAATCCATTACATTGTGGCATATAAAGTCAATGAAGTATGTCTATGCATAGAAATTACTAAAAGTCTAAATCACATTAAATAAATCCTACATGCTATATATGTCCTATTATAAGCTTTTAGTACATATATTTATATGCCTTGTGTTACACATGCCATCTATAAATTAGCCTACCTAAGCTTTTAAAAGTGTCATTAAATAATGTCTATATGGGTGGTGGGGTGTTTAAATCAAACAAGATCAGCTATTTCAAAACATATAAGAGTCGTTTGGTTCTGTTGGTCCCGAAACGAGTTTAACTGAGTGTATGGGGGGGGAATACACCAGTCAGTTTTGATAGTTTAAAACTTTTGTGCTCCTGTACTGAAGGGAGGTACTTCAGTGTAGAGTTGTACTTTCAGTTAGCAATCCTTCAGTCTACACTTAGTGTTTGACTGATGGACTAATAACTTAAGTGTGCGGAATGTGGTGGATTTAAATCTTACTCGTTTGATTACAGAAAACTTAATGTTATCTTTCTCTTTTCACTTAATCAGTATTCAGATTATGATATCAAGTAAATAAGCAGTACTGAATGTAGAGAGAGAGACAGAGGTTTGGTTTGCGTGGTTCGGAGATAAAAACTCCTACGTCCACGTGTTCTCGAAGTTAATCGAGGGTTTCCAAGTTAATGGATAAGTTCTTACAGTGATTTTACAGATGACTTATGTAAATCTAATCACTCTTCGGTTACAGGAATATATCGCTTTAGAACACTAGAATATTGAAACTGAAGGCTAGGTGTTCTTCACTGAGAGTTAGAGAGTAGAATAGCGATAGAGAATTTTTGAGGCAGAGTAACCGGTGTCTTGAAATGTTGAAGCAATGGGGTATTTATAGTGTTCTCTCGAAGATATGACCGTTGAGAGAGAGGACTTTAATTTGAAATCTTCCCGTTGAGTCTTTGTCCTTTTTGCCATTTTTGGTGTCTGTAGCAAGATTGTGTTCACCAACTGAGATCTTTGCCATAAAAGGAAAGTCCTACGTTGTAGACTGTGACTTCAGGGTGAACTTCAGAGTATAAGCTTCAGTGCAGACTTCAGTAATAGTACTTCAGTGGCAGCAAGACTTTGGCTTCAAAACTTCAATCTTCAATACTTCAGTGGAGACTTCAGTAGAGAGGTCCTTCAGTATTGGGATCCTTGAATCTTCAGTGTGGGCATCCTTCAGTGTACCTGAAAGGTAGAACTCCTTAACAAGTGAGTTCTTCAGAAAACACTAAGATTCAGTACTGGTCTTATAACATCTTTCAGGAGAGGTATTGGGATCTGAATCAAAACATTTATAAATATTTCCCAACAGGTTCGATTGATATGATTGATAAGATTATCTTCATTAAATCTTAACTTTTCTATCCATAATCCTTCACATTTTACCTCTCTTTATGAATTTAATTGTTTCTTATACCCTTTTAATCACTCAAATGAGAGATTATATAATCACACCAAAATTAGTGTGATTATATAATCCTATCAATCATATCAATCGAACCAAACAACTCCATAGGAGAGCAATCATATTATATAACAATGTGCTATAAGTATTTACGGTTACAGTAACGGTTCGAATCGTAATTGAACCGCTAGTCCACATTCGGTTAAATTATTTTGAAATTGTAATCGAATTGTGTCTTTGATTTTGAATCGCTGGTCCCTGTTCCAAATCGTTGATTATTTTCGAATCACCTTAAAAATATTTACTTTTACATAAATTTACAAGTTATAATGTAATTTATTAGGAAATGTTGAAGAATTGATAGTTTATAATTTCAAACATTTGAAACCACTAACCAGAATCCAACTATTCCTCGTACGATTACAATATAAAAACTGTTAAAAACATTTACAATTTCCAAAGCGGTCGCTTATGATTTGATTCCAATAATTGCTGCTCTTTTAAATACCTCTACCATGTGCCAATAGTTTCTTTTGATAATGTGTGAATTCTGAATTGATGAGGCAAAAAAACTAAAAAAGATTTTTAGAACACAGAAAATCCCAAAAAGACTATGACTATAATATTAAATTGAACTTTAAATTCAAAACCTATAACTTTTAGAATTTAAATTTGTGAGAATTGTAAACGGCATAGTCAATTAATGCCTTCATAATTAATTTCTCTCTGTATATAACAACAAAAAGAAGAGTCAATAATTGGATTGTGATATGTATTTGCGTCAACGATGGATTGCTCTAGAATTTAAAATCAAATTAATAAATATATGGATGTACTCCACAAAACAAATTAATTTAAAATTCAAATTATCTAAAATCATAAGTTCCAATTGATGCTCGAAACTTCCTCGTGACTTTTTATTTTGAATTATTTTGAGTCTCATCCCCATTCATAATATCGTATTCGAGTGTTACATATTTTTCTATAACTTATTAATTGATGCACGTATTGGGTAATCGAAATATAACGTAGTAATTAATTTGCTATTAGTTCATTAAAAAAATTAATATTGACATTGATGGTGGACCAGTAGAGATTACGTGAAAAAGAAAACGCAATTAATAGATTTTATAGCATCGTCGATTATAGTATGCCGACGTGCTCGATCAACATTATTTATTTGATTGTGAAATTTTATGACTGTGATTTGATGTATTAACAACCCTTAATTCTTTGGTTGTCCTTTTGGAAAAAAATAAAAAAAGATTAGGCCCATTAATTAGCTTATGCATGTACTATAGAGCATCATTCCACCCCGCAACAGCTGATATGGTATTGTCACACCGGCGTATAATTCATTATAATTTTTATTTTTTTATTATTATTATTATTTTATATTGAATATTAATAAATATTTAATATTTATTTATAAGATATAGTGATATACCACATCAATCACAAACGCATTATCCGCCTACTGGGGGCGGGTAAACAACATAATAATACATATTTCTCAGAATTTAGACCTATTGTTGGTAGAAATTAGAAAGAATAAATCAGCATTCTATTTTGAAAATAAGAAATTAGCTTTCTTTTCTTTTTCAAATAATAAAACAAAGTAGAAGGGATATTTAACATTATTATATTATTATAAATAATTATTGAACTCTCTATGGCCCATCCTTTTAATATACGTCACATATTCTCATTCACATACAACTGAATTTCACACGCTGTCACATATATATAATCATTGACTACAAATTAGAAAATACATAGAATATATATATATATATATATAGTTATATTTTATATATTTCGACATTGATAAATTAGTTTATACTCCTACTATATTGCGTTGGCGTGCGTGATTATGGGTGGGTAGTCTGTATATTGATTAATCCTTTCGAAATTAAAGCCTATAGTTTAGGATAATTAGCAATAAAAAGTGCAAGTTTAGTGAAGGAAAATTAGATTAGATAAGGACTAATTCTTTTGTTTGGACAAGATATGTAATATAACTATTAAGAAACCTGTCACGCTACTTAAAGTAATGTTTTCCTATTATATAATTTCATAGCTCTCATGCTGAATTATGAAAAAATGCTTCAATTTCAGTAATGATTCTACAAGTGAAAATAAAAAATAACCTAACAAAATGCTAAATTTATTATTTGATTCTCCATTTACATATTTCTTTTCATATTTTGCCCTCAATCTACGTGCATAATTGATCCCATATATAAGCAAATTTTAATATATATATATATATATATATATTTTATAGTTTATATACTTTTTTAATCTTGTGGTCAATACCACAAGTTCATCTCAACTAAAGAGAATATATAATTATTTTTTAACATTTAGTGTAACTTGTAATTGATCATGACTTTTAGGATGAATAATTCTAAAAATATTTTTTAAAAATAAATATTAATTATGATGCAACATAATATAACACATTTTTTATTTCAATAAATGAAAATGATAAATTTGCTGATAAAATATGGAATGTATGTCACAATAGTGAAACACCGAATCGGAAACAATTAGATTTGTATATGTGTTTTGGCAGTTTAATTTTTTACTCCATGCTTTTCCTTTTGTACGTGTATATATTTAAACGTGCAATTCATATTTAAATGTAATAACTTGTTATTAATTACTACACAAAATAAAATTTACTCGATCCTAATTAAATTAACTGGTATGGGATTTGGAAAGAATAACTGTAAGTAACTGAAAATTTCAAACAAATCCTTATCCTTTGAGAAGTCAAAACCATCTAACTTTTATATATGAACCTCAAACTTTTCAAGTTTGAATGTGAATATATAATATAATTATAAATATACCTCCAATTTTCTCATTGAAAAAATATACCTCTTTGAATTTTCTCTTGCAATTTCAACCACAACTCTTTGAAAAATAATGCATTCTATGCTATTCTTGAAAAGGTAAATTCGATTACGTTTTCTTTCAGTCCCCTTTTCAGTGTTGGTATGAATCCATTATTTATAATCAATTAATTGGCAGCTAGATTTTCATAAATTTATCATTTTAATTACAAATATTTATTACAAATAAAAAGTTGTTATGTTATAATAAATCGTAATTAATAATTATTTTAAAAAGTTATGTATTCTTTTAAATTTATCAATTCTAAAAATTAATTAATGTAATATTAGATGTTAAAAAATAATTATTCATTTTATTTGGATGCACAAGTAAATTAAAGCATATAAAATTGAAATAAAAGATAAATTTAAATTTAATGATGAGACATGAAGTGTGATAAATAAAAATAGGACACTAAATCTTGATATATATATATATATATATATATTTATTATGTTGATATTTACATAGAAAAAAATCATTATCCAAAGAGGAAAATAGGGATCCATTGACCAGTTAGGAAAATCCTAGAAGTGTATTTGTACATAACTACATACCATTATCATTTTTTCTTTTATTAATATACTAATTATTTCGGAAGAGATCATTATCATTTTTAATTCCAATCAAAGTCATTATTTATCTGGACATACTTAACATGCCCATAAATGTTATAACGGATATTAATTTTTGACAAAAAAATTATTAATTACTATTTTTGCTTATTGTTTCAATTATGATGTAGTTAAATACTACTAATTTAATAAAAAAAATATGAAAATTTAAAATTTAAAATAAGCCCCCTCTCTCTAGAAACATTATACATATAATTAGTACTAGAGGTTACATCATTAATTAATCCATATTCTTGGGCTATAAATACGCCCTGACTTGGTGCCATAGAGATTCATTCATCATATCATCATATTTCTCTCTTCAATGAAGAATCTTGTTCTGGTTTGGGCAAATATTTCATTGCTATCTTGTATAGCAATAGCACTTATCTTAAACCTTAACGTCGTCGAAGCATCTCACCCAGTTTTCATCCACTTACAGTCTAAAACCGCCGTCGATGTCAAGGCACAGCACAGAACTGCTTACCATTTCCAACCACCCAAAAATTGGATAAACGGTACTCTTCTCTCTCCCTCTCTTTGAATGCATTCAATAGCATATTCTTGTCATAATTATTTTGGAAGAAAATTTTGTGTTGTATATATTGTTTGAATGCATGGGTTAATTAATTGGGAGAACAATGTAAAAAGAAAGGGATGAAGTTCTTGGATTGGTTTCTCAATCAGAAAAGGTCAACATTTGCAGAATATGGTGGCCTTTTCTCGACCTCATGTTAATATTTTTAATGTATGGTGACAATTTGCACTTTTTATTCATCTCTTCTGAATTCTGGTGATATATTTTATTATCCATTACCATTGCAGAAGTAATAATCCAACAGAATCACAACTTCCAAATTAGCAGTTGCTTTCGTAATCTGGAGTTAATTACTTAATTAATTAATTATAAGGTGGTCCTAATTATAATGAATTTTGGCAAGATATATATTACTTAAGATAAGGCAAATTAAATGAATTGTCGTAATTGTAAGTGTTATATGATGTCTCGTTAATATTTTCATGTATATATATTTGAGGGTCGTCGACTGAAAATGAAAGTCAAGTTTCTTAATTAGGTGTGTGTATTTGAGTGAACCACGTATGCAATATAATATATATGCAGACACATATATATATTCACCATATGGTAATTAACAAAGTTGACTAGAATTCAAAAAATGTCACCATATTGCCTAACTGGCCTGGATCCACTGTGCATGCATTCATTGAACTTAATTCTGATCGATCATGGTCCCCATGCAATGCAAGCAACCCTAATTACTTATATCTGGTTCAAGAACGATCATGCAACTAACCCCCTATTAATTGCTTAGTAATTACTAATTACTACCAAAGCAACTTTTTACATGTGCAATTTATCCTACACAAAAGATTAATACAATATTATTTTCTACTGAGCATTGACTAACTACATTAATTTCCTTTACATGTGCTGCGGCGGCTCTCTCACATTAATGAACCCCCATCTCAGATCCAAATGGTGAGCTGTGCTATTTTATTTTTATATAATATTATAATATCATGATTTCCAAATACAATAGCCTGTTGTTAGCCGTGAGTATGAATTGACTATTGTTTTATACACAGAAGTGACTACTTATTTAATTTAAATATGTTTATGTTTGAGGACATAATTTGTCCTAAAATAAAAAAGGTTTAATCTTAAAAATAACATTTGATGGCAGGGCCAATGTATTACAATGGAATATACCACCTGTTCTACCAGTACAATCCAAAAGGAGCAGTGTGGGGTAACATAGTGTGGGCCCACTCCGTGTCTAAAGACTTGATTAACTGGAAGAGCCTCGAACCGGCCATCTTCCCCTCTAAACCCTTCGACCAGTTCGGTTGCTGGTCCGGTTCAGCCACCATCCTTCCCGGCAACAAGCCCATCATCCTCTACACCGGCATCGTCGACGAGAACAACACCCAGGTCCAGAACTTCGCCATTCCGGCCAACTACTCCGACCCCTACCTCCGCAAATGGCTCAAACCCGATACCAACCCCCTCATCGTCGCCGACGCCTCAGTCAACAAGACCGCTTTCCGCGACCCCACCACCGCATGGATGGGCCCCGACGGCCATTGGAGGATCACCATTGGAGGTAGGAGGAAGCGCAGGGGCATGGCCTTCCTGTACCGAAGCAGAGACTTCTTCAAGTGGAATAAGGCCAAGCACCCTCTGCATTCCATGGCGGGTACCGGCAACTGGGAGTGTCCCGACTTCTTCCCGGTCTCCACCACCGGGAGCAACGGCTTGGACACCTCCATGCTCGGCTCCACCGTGAGGCATGTCCTCAAAGTCAGCCTCGATGTGACTAGGTACGAGTACTACACCATCGGAACCTACCATCTCGACAAGGACAGGTACGTGCCCGATAAGGAGTTCGTCGACGGGTGGAACGGGTTAAGGTTAGACTATGGAAACTTCTATGCTTCCAAGTCGTTCTTCGACCCTAGCAAGAACCGAAGGATCTTGTGGGGTTGGGCTAACGAGTCCGATTCTACTGATAAGGATGTTGAGAAGGGCTGGGCTGGTGTTCAGGTGTGCTTTTTGGACAGAATCGAGCAGTGTGATTTGGTCGATGGTTTTTTCTTTATTCTGAATGTTTCTTGTGTTCTTGCAGCTTATTCCTCGTACTATTGTGCTTGATCCAAGTGGAAAGCAGTTGCTGCAATGGCCTGTTGTCGAGCTCGAGAAGTTGAGGGATAAGCATGTTGAGATGAGCTATGTGGAACTTGAACATGGCGATAAGGTTCAAATCAAAGATATAACAGCTGCACAGGTACTGATACTATTGCTGTATATCAAGAAGTACTTCTTTTTGTGCTTGTTTGTGTCTGTTTGTTGTTAATTGTTATGGTTTTGGACTAATGAGGCACAACTTAAACTAGGCTGATGTAGATGTGATCTTCAAGCTAAGTAGCTTGAACAAGGCCGAGAAATTTGATCCAAGTTGGGATAGATATGATGCAGAGAAGCTCTGCCGCTTAAAGAAATCCACAGTCAAAGGCGCAATAGGGCCATTCGGGCTCGCGACTTTGGCTTCTCATTATTTAGAGGAGTTCACCCCTGTGTTCTTCAGAGTGTTCAAGGATAAAGACAAGTATCAAGTTCTTTTGTGCTCAGATGCATCCATGTAGGTTGCTTAAATAATGAATAATCCACTTATATAACATAGCATTTCGCTTTTTATCTAACATATATACTTGTCGTCGCAGGTCCTCAATAGAGCAAGACGAAACCAGAATGGAGGAAGGGAAGGAGGCGTATAGGCCCTCTTTTGGAGGGTTCGTAAATGTGGACATAAAGAAGGACATGAAGCTCTCTCTCAGGAGTTTGGTATGCAGATTATTCTTTTTCATAATGATATACACAGTATAGTGAATGCATGTTCTAAAAGTGACTACGTCTGCAGATTGATCATTCTGTTGTGGAGAGTTTTGCTGAGGGAGGAAAGACGTGCATTACGTCTAGAGTTTATCCCATGTTAGCACTGAACGAAAGGGCGAACCTGTATCTGTTCAACAACGGGACGGAGATCGTGACAGTCGAGACGTTGAATGCTTGGAGCATGAACAAACCGAAGCATATGAACGAGGGACTGAAGTGATGGAGATTGTCGTGTGTGTAGCGTGGGGGCTTCTTTGCTCGGTTCATTACCATTTTTCCTTATAAAACATGTACCTTCAGATGCTAAAGTTTGTCTCAACTCTCAACCAACCAAAGTCTTATTAGAGAAACAAAGAGCTATTGCTGCAAGGCTCCAGCTGTGCGAAAAAAGAACCCTTGTATGATTATGTGTCAATAAAGTTCTTTTCAATTGATTTTAGCTCCATAATTAGTCTAGCCAGATATATATATGTGTTTATATTTATTTATATCAGATAATATTCGATGTCCTGCATTTATGCTTTACAACAAAATTATTATAAATTTAGTAATATTTATTAAAATAACATTTATTTGAAAAAAATTGATGCAAAAAACAACTCAAAATCCAATCATACAATAATAGTATTATACCCAGCCTAAATATTATGTAAACAGTCATGAATGAAAATTTAAATTTCATATCAATCACATGGCCATAATTTACTTTGTTTTAAATTCAAAACTAGCCAGTAAAAGATAATTGCAATCACAAACATAGTCATATATATAATTATATTCACTTGGATATGAATCAAATCATTCATAGTAGGTATGAATTGTATAAATTCTCTATAATTTTTGTTTCATTAATTATTTGTCGGTTTTTTAATCTCATTTTTTAGTACAATTAAGAGGTAAATAAAACAAAGGGGGAATGTTGTTGCAAATTACAATTCTACCATTGAGATGCTGGAATTGACGAGTAAGCCCTCGCCCATCCGTACTTGATCATCTAGGCATCTAGCCACGCTGTTTTTGCGTGTTGGGCTAGAGTATTGGGCCTTACCCATCGCTTTCCGCTTAAAGAGAAGCTTATTGGGCCCACTTATTTTATAATTCTGGGCTAAAGTATTGGGCCTTACCCATAGTTTTCCCATTAAGGAGGAGCTTATTGAGCCACTTTAATTTTATATAGGCTTGGGTAACTTTAATCCCACCACAGATGATATATTTATCAATTAAATAATTTCATATTGAGCATTAATTATGGGTTTTGTGATATTTTACGAATCTAATTTTATTTAATATATATTATTTTTATTTATTTAGACTTAATCCTCCTTTTTCCGATTAGTAAACGCCTATTTGAATTGATAGTGAGCCGTGCAATTTAAAATGGTTTAAATATTTAATCGGTATCTACAGTAAAATCCGAAATAGGTAAAAGTAAAAGAAACTTGTACGATTGTGGCGCTTTATTTATATATGGAAGGGCAGGAAACGCAATTTCTCTAAAACCCTATAGTAGAGAAGGTGCGGCCGAATTTTATTGGAGCCCTTTCATAAAACCCTAGAAGTGAGCGAGACGGAGAGAGAGTCCACACTTCTGTAAAACCCTAAGAGCGAAGCTGCAGAGTTTCGGGGTGCAGTACGCCGGAGTTTTCGTATCAGGAAATCAACATGTTGCTCTTGTTCGAAACGCCGGCTGGTTTTGCGCTTTTCAAGGTCCTCGATGAAGGAAAGCTTTCTAAAGTCGAGGTATTTTCGCCGGAGTCTGTTTCATTCCGTCTCGTTTTTTTATTTTATTTTGCCGCGGTTTATTGTTTTCTGATTCTTCTTTCCACCGTTTGTTCAGGATTTGGGGAAGGAATTTGTCACTCCCGACTCTGCTCGACAGGTATTGATTCTGAAACACTGTGTTGTTTTTACTGATTTTGATTGGTGACGACTAGGAACGGGGAACTCTTAACATTTTGTATGAGAACTAACTCAACTAGTTGGTACTCCACAAAGTTGCTTGCAGATTACTAATTTAGTAATTTGAGTGCGATGAAGTATAGATTGATAGGAAAGATAGGTGGTTTTAGGTTTATGTAGAAACTTATTATGCACGAGTGGAAGAATCAAGTGAAAGTGATATTTATTATGTTTGTGATTAAGGGTATTTTTATACTAGAATGACAGTTTATGATATTTTGATGCCAACTTTAGGTTGTCAAACTGAAAGCATTTTCGAAGTTTGAGAATACAGCCGAGGCTTTGTCTGCTGCTACCTTACTAATTGATAGTAAACCCAGCAAAGGTCTCCGGAAATTCCTCAAAAGTCACTGCGGAGGTGACACTTTAGCTGTAGCTGATTCCAAGCTTGGGAACAGTATAAAAGAGAAGCTTGTAAGTAAACATATGATTTAGATGTTTATTGTGACGTAATCTGTTTATTTTGAGGTTTTTAATATGATTTTCTTAAACCTTACAGCAAATTGAATGTGTCCACAACAATGCTGTTATGGAATTGATGAGAGGTGTTAGAAGTCAATTGAATGAGCTCATAACCGGTCTAGCAGCTCAAGATATGGCCCCAATGAGCCTTGGTTTATCTCACAGCTTATCCAGATACAAATTAAAATTCAGTCCTGATAAGGTGAGCTACAAGCTTACAGTGTCATATACTCTTAGCAGCCTCCTGATGGTACTCATGGAATCTCCACATATTTGGATTTACTTGAAGTATTTAATATTGCTGATCAATGCTATTCTAGGTCGATACAATGATTATTCAAGCCATTAGCTTGTTGGATGATCTTGACAAAGAGTTAAATACTTATGCAATGAGGGTCAGGGAGTGGTACGGTTGGCATTTCCCTGAACTTGCAAAGATCGTGCAAGACAACATCCTTTATGCAAAGACTGTGAAATTGATGGGTTACCGCATCAATGCTGCCAAGCTTGATTTCTCTGAGGTAGACATTTACTGCTGGTCTTTTTTACCCACTTAACTGGAGATTCATCTTTTGATCTCAACAATTTTAAACACCAAACTGATTGCTTGAAGCAATATCCATGACATGTCTACATATTTATGTTTGAAAATTTATTATCTGTTAGTTCTAAATTTGTTTCAAACGTTTTAGATACTCCCAGAGGAAGTTGAGGCTGAACTGAAGGAGGCGGCCGTTATCTCCATGGGAACTGAAGTTAGTGATCTGGATTTGGAGAACATTAAAGATCTTTGCAACCAAGTTCTCTCTCTTTCTGAATACAGAGCCCAACTGTATGACTATCTAAAGAGCAGGATGAACACTATTGCTCCCAATCTTACTGCTCTTGTGGGAGAACTGGTTGGTGCTCGATTGATTGCTCATGGAGGCAGCTTGTTGAATCTTGCCAAGCAACCTGGAAGCACAGTGCAAATACTTGGTGCAGAGAAGGCTCTCTTCAGAGCTTTGAAGACTAAGCATGCAACTCCAAAATATGGGCTTATATATCATGCTTCTTTGATTGGCCAAGCTGCCCCAAAGCATAAGGGTAAAATTTCAAGGTCTCTTGCTGCAAAAGCTGCTTTGGCAATACGTTGTGATGCTCTTGGAGATGGTGAAGATAATACAATGGGACTGGAGAATAGACTCAAGGTACTTCTATCTTTGTTAGTACTGTTGGAGAAGGTTCTTGTTTTAACCATTTCTTTTATTGTTAACTCCTTCATTGCCTTTTCTAGCTTGAAGCACGATTGAGGAACTTAGAAGGGAAGGAGCTTAGCCGTTCGGCTGGTTCTGTAAAAGGAAAGCCAAAGATTGAATTTTATGACAAGGACCGAAAGAAAGGATCAGGAGGGATGATTGCTCCAGCCAAGGTCCGATACTTATTTTTATTATACAATGCCATCATGATGTTTATCTATATAAATATCTGAAACTTGACATCTTATTTTGCAGACATACAATCCAGCTGCTGATTCAGTTCTTGCACTTACCGAGTCACTTTCCAAGGATGATATAGAAGAAGCAGAAGAAAAACCGGAAGTTGTTGAAGTTGAGCGGAAGAAAAAGAAGAAGAAGAGGGCTGCGGAAGAGTCTGTACCAGTAGAAGAAGTTGATGATGGAGAAGTTGAAGCTGAACCAGTTAAGAAGGAAAAGAAGAAGAAGAGAAAACATACTGAAGAAGCAGAAGAAGAGCATGATGTAGACACTACCGAAAAGAAGAAGAAAAAGAAGAGGAAACACGCCGACTCCGAGGATGGTGGTGATGATACTTCTGCTAAGAAGAAAGACAAAAAGAAGAAAAAGAAAAGTCAAGACTGAGGCATGCACAAGCAACAGGTTTAACAGTTTTGTTTCTTTGTCTAGATTTGTTGTGCATGTAAGTATGTCTCTTCTTGGTAAGATGTTACTGCAACTTTTGTTATTGTACGGTTCTACTAAACACTCCCGCTTGGCATTGGATAATTCATCTTTCATGTGACTTTATTTTATTTTCCATCTTTAGGTGTAGGTTCGTTGTTGGTACCTTTTCTTAATGCTCCTCGTCTCAGTCTACATTTTCATTCTTTTTTGTCTATTCACTCTACCTCTTGTGGAGATTAATGTACTATTATGTTAAATCATATCTAAGTTTTTGTTTTTTGATAACATATGTTGATTTCATTGTGAATTACAAGGTTAGAAGAAATTGGGCAATTTGAGGAATTTAGGATCTTACAATTTAAAAAAGTGAAGAAAAATAGAAAGCGATCTACCAATCAAACATTATGTCGTCCTATTCCAGTATGCACTTTTCAGTGTAGTTATATATCGATTTTATAGAAATCTAAGAATATTGAAGGGACCAATATATATATTTATCTATTACTAATTTAAAAGGAGTAGATCTAATCTAATAAAACAAACAAAACAAAGCCGTTGTAATAATATAATTCAAAGAAATATGAATGTAAAAGGAAAATCTATTGGAAAAAAAGGTTAAAATGGTAGTATTCAAATAATAATAATAATAATTATTATTATTATTATAATGAAAACAACAAATTAGCCTACAATTAGATTATGATATAAGTGAACACTTGGAGAGCCTTAATTTGAAAGAAAAAGTACACCCTTTTCAAATATGCACGTTACAGTACATAGTGGGGAAAATAAGGATTTAAGTTACTTCATTAGAAAAGTATCACAAAATACATACCATCATTCTAAAAAATAGTACAATGAAGATACACTTCCTGGTTTAATTAAATCAGATACGTGAAAGAACAGATAAAAAAAGTAGATGGCTATTGTAATTATGATATTGAACCGACATTAATTTTTCTTATTTAGTTGGTGGCTAGAAATCGAACAAGTTGCTGGCCTTGAAAGCATTTGAAACCAGCATTTAACTAATATGCTTACTTGTTAATCAGTGATTAAGGACTAAACATCCTATGAGGAAACCTACTATTAATTGACCTTTGACGTATACCCAAATCAAAACCAAAAATAAATGATGTCGAAGCTCACCCAACCAAAACTTCCACATTCAAACCAAACAGCATTCCAAGAAACTATAACATATTCTTTACTACAAAATTTAATATAGTAAATCATAAAATTATCTTCTTAATTTATATAGTGAGAAGTCACCTTGAGAAAGATAAAATACAATTATCAATTACTATTGTCACGAGCGTATACATTCAATAACTTTAATCAAATCCAGACTCCCAAATGCAGTAACTTGCACATTACAATTGATACGATGGGGGAAACGATAAAAACAAACCTAATAAAGAATAATAATTACTAAGAAAACAACAAAGTGTGATCACAACAAGTAGTAGCTGTATAATGGTGGTTTCAAAGTAATTAGTTTCAATCCTTATTTAGTGGAATCGGATTGGAGTGCGTTACGATCGTTACCCAACTTGAGCTGCTCCTCCACTCTGGCGCTGAGTCTTTGGTCGACCCAGCTGACCACGTCGGAGAATACGATGTCGAGATTCTCCGGCAGCTCGCCGTACGACAGAGAGTGCCACATTCCGGGATACAGCTTGAACGTCTTGTCGGTTGCACGTGCAGTTTCGTACAAAGTTTTGCTCACCGATGGATCCGTCACTCTATCTTCTTCACCATGGAGAACAATGAACGGCAACCCAACCTACATACATACATACGTATATTAGGTTAAAATATCAAAAAGAATTTGCAACATGTCGATTAATAAAAGGCCCAAAATCATTAAAAGACAAACTAGGAGACAAAACCAAACCTCTTCAAGCCTTTTTTCCAAATCTGTGCTAACTGTAAACAGTTGGTAACTAGTTTGTAATCGAGGTCGGCCTTTGTATGTGTATTGGTTTGACCTAACCTGCACATGGTAATTTATGATGTGTTATTTTTTATTTTTATGATGCATAATAAACCAAATATATACGAATTAAAGAAGAAAAATTACCTCAGCTACAACTTGTGGGTCCCTGAAGGCAATGTCAATTATATCTGGAGTTGGGGTGAGTTTCCATGTAGGGATGATGCGAGCCAGAGCAGTCAAGATTTTGATAACCACTGGGCTTGGTCTAATATCATCAGCAATCTGCAAAAGTCCAAATTTAGAAGCTTCATATGTAACGATACATATATTTTTATTGTGTTAGTCAACAAAGACTTGGTCATTCTTTTTTCTTATAAAATATCATAACATTAGATATGGGTATGATATGATCTTCTGCAACTTGGAATAAATTAATATTCCGTTGACAATGTAAAACTAAAGCAATTACACTGTATTTTTGTTTTAAGTAAAGTTGATTTTGTGATTTGTTTGCTGGTGAATCTCTATCACTTTCTTAATTTCCAAACAAGTACAAAGTTGTGGTTTCGTCCCTAATGATAAAGCTTGTCGAAATTCTCCATTAACATACTACAAAAATATAAAAGAACCAATATATTTAGTAATTATAGTATAATATACCTTGCACATGGGGGCAACGAGGACGGCACCATCCCAAAAGTCTGGCTTTTTTCTATGCAAGCGAAGAACCATAGCTCCTCCCATTGATTCCCCCATTAATATCCTCAGCTTATTCCTATTCTCTTTCCTCTCTGCATAACAATTAACAACATTATTATTATTATTATAATCAAATTAAAGTCAGAGCAATATCTGATGCAATCAGTCAAACTTTGCAATTTCCACTTCCATTAATCCCATTAATTACGGGATTAGTTAAATCCGGAAATTATTAAAAAAAACCCACTCACATAATAAAATATACTAAATATATTATCCATAAATAAACAATTCAATGAAGGAAGAGCGGAGTCCATGGCGGACTACTCCTCTGTTTTTTTACCAGTGGTCAATATTTGAATGATTCAAACTAATCCGGCGACAATTTTATCCAATTTTAATTTATTATATATATACGGAGAGGGGGGAACCCACCGGAAATAGTGGTGAAGTGGTCGGAGAGATCGTCGACGAGATCGTCGAAGTTGGGGATGAGTCCAAGGAGGCCGGAGGACTTTCCATGGCCTTCGCAGTCGATGCCGTGAACTTCATAACCCGCCTTCACTAATCGAGCAGCGCAGCCTATTCGATTCAATCGACTAATTAATCAATTCGATGAAGAAATTAAACGATCAAATCGGATATTCGGAATTCAAATCCTACCTCTCATGGAGATGCTGCACTCCATGCCGTAGCCATGGCAGAGGAAAATCAGAGCTTTCGCCTCCGCGCTTACCGGCTTCCAACTGCAGGTGAATAGCTTCACTCCACGAGGCCTCACTATGTACTCCTGCATCATAATTTCCTTAAAAATTTCAGTCTGAAGTCCGAACCGTAAAGCAATCGTAAAAATTTTAGAAAATTTAAAATCTTCGAATTCGTTTGGAATTGCTCCTCAGACTCACCTCTTCGTACTTGACGTTGCTGTTCTCCTTCTCCTGTCAAAATTTCCAATAACGAAATTAATAAAAGCGTGATCAAAACATGAAGAAAAAAAAAATGCTTTGTAATCTGGAAGTACGTGTACGTGTACTTACCATCTGTATGCAAGGAAATAGAGCAGAGAAACTGATAGGATTCTTCTTTTCTCGAAATTCAGAGTGCAGAATATACAACTGAGAGAGGGTGAAGATGAAGGTGATGAGGAGTTTGTGTCTTGAAGGGCTATTTATGGTGTGCTGAGGCGAATTCGATTACATAATTTCCATTGGCATATCTAAAATCTAAATCGTCGGCTAAACACAATTTTAACCTCTTTCCTATCGCTTTCGTCAACTTCACTACTTTGCGACATCTCTCCTTATTATTATTATTATTATTCAATATTATTCAATTATAATTGGACTTGATGTTTACTTAAAGTATTTTAATTATTAAGAAAGGAATGGTCGCGTCCACAAATTCAATCATTATTAAGCCAACTAAAATTGATAAATGAATTATTAATATCTGTAAAATAACGAATTTTTAGGTTCCCCCAAGATATCTCAAAAAATTGGAATTCGCTGATTATTTTAGATATAAGTCACTTTCTTTTTCTTATCAAAATTGTGAAAATTATTAAAAGAGTGATTTCTATAACTAAAATATATGATGAGAAATTCATCTTTTTAATAAGGCCTTTTAGAGAAATTGTACTAAATATATAAATTTATTATGGTATCTGAGCAGACATGTTAAAAATTTGGGCACAATATTTAAATTTAATAAAAATAATAAATAGTAGTACTAAATAATAATTCAACTTTATAAAATATATTTTCATTATGTAGTTCGTCTTTTGCTTAAGGTTGGCTAATTCGATGCGTGTGTGCCTCTCTTATTTCATTTAAAGCTTTGTTGTACATTCAATTGAATTGGATATGCCCAAATCCAATGATAGTAGTATTACATTTATAATTATTTCAACTCATTAGTATAGTTTACGTAAATTAGTATTCCATTATTTGTTTTTTTGTCAAAAATTATATAATATTGAGAATCTAGAGTTCAATTTATAGTATGTCACAATTTTTTCAATTGTATGATGGATTTTTAGATTATATAGATGAAATGGCTGTGTGATACATTGATAGACACGATTTATAATATCACACGAAAATGTGATGGATTTGCCAAATCAATATTAAATATAAAAGCGAATTAAGTGGTGATAAATAAATTAATTGGTTTGATTTCGATTATATCAATATAAAAGAAACGTAGCTATAACTTGAGGTGACACAATCCCTATTAGAGTAAATTTAATTATTATTATAATTTTGGAAGCCAAGTACATATTTCACATGTTTTTCTACACTATGGTTTCTAATTGTTTTAATGTTACTATTATTTTCTTTCCTAGTAATTGAGAAGTTCGATTTCCGGGCTTTAATTAAGTATGCAGCTGATTTTCTTAATTGTAACCTATTTTAGACTTTAGTCGACCATTCTAGTCTTTTTTTTTATCCACCTTTGTTCGATCATTTAATAATACTCCCTCCGTCCACTAAACATCTTCCTACTTTGATTCGACACGAGTTTTAATATAGTTCTTTCAACTTTAATAATGATATGTATTGAGTTAAATTTAGGTCTCAGTTGATATATTATTTTAAATGTGTTGTATGTAGTTAGTGGAATTTGGGTACCACTTTATGTACTCAATCCGTCCTACTAAGCTTGATACATTTCTCTTATCGGAATGTCTCACTAAGATTGACACATTCCAAAAATAATAAAAGTTATTATTTCAAAAACTTATGGACCCTACCATATTTATCACTTTTACACTACTTTATACACTCTCTTTAATAATCGTGTTGGAAAAAAAAGTATCATGCTTAATGGGACGGAGAGAGTATTATTTTAAATTAAATTTTGTATAGTGAGTGTAGTGAATTCACTTACTATAAAATAAAAGTTTAAAGTGAGAATAAGTTTTATGGACGAAAGAAAATGACGTTGAGAAGAAGTTTGGAGTAGGGATGAACTACTAAATTCTAAATATATGCGTGACGTGTCCGCATTGCTGGCCCTTAAATTGAGATTCTCACGGGCCCGGGCCCTAGGTTCGGGCCCATGGCGGTAACTTTGGAATATTGTGAAGGCGATTCACGTGTTGGAATTTTGGCAGTCACGTTGAAGATGGTACTGACAGTCATCGGGCCCATGACAAAAATCAATCTCTTATTAACCAATTATTCGGGCTTTATTTGCTGTCTTGCACAAAGTATTTGTAAGTTGGGTGAAAAAAGTCATGTTTGATTCTTGCAGTGTCGATCATTTCACGTGACTCTCTCTATATATTCCTTTAAATCGAATAGTGCCTTAGAAAGAACAGATTTAAGGTTGCTCCTTCTTTTAGGGCCTCTTTACTGTCTTTTTAAAGATGGTTTATTGTTTTAGTTATACTTTTAAAATTAACTTCGCCTAATAGTAATAGACAAAATTGTATTCGTTCATCTATGGGTCCACGTGGCATTATTACTTGTAAATGAAACTCAAATCGTAGTTCTTTCATGTATAATCATAATTTATAAGAAGTGTCTTTAGTTAAAGGAAAAATTATACATGTATTTTGAATAGATATTTTTTTTTTTACAAATTTGTATTGAGTTAATGAAGTGGCCCTTAATCTAGAAAGCCTCATCAATATATGTAAGTTGGACGTTGACTATAATAAACACGTATTTTGAATGGCGTTTATATTGTATTGGGTAGTGGACTTTTCCTTTTGGGTGTTCTTACGAGTAATTTGTTATATTTCTCATTAATGCAATTCTTGAATACATGATGAGAACAAGCACTGGACTTTTATTGACCTTATCCTCCCTATTCTCTTTTCGAAAATTGACAATCTTATTTTCCCATATTCATTTATAAATTATTATTACAACTTGATGATCTAAAACTTATAGGTGATGCCGACTATAGATATAGCAAGAGACAATAAATAATTATCAAATTATATTAACTTTTTAAAAATAAGTAGAGAATAATTATATAGAACAATATTTCAGAAAAATATATATATAATCGAACAATTAATTAATCATTAAAATAAAATTTTACTACCCATTTTCCAAATGTCATTTAACTTCATAATATCACTGGTAATATAAATACAAAAATGAATTCCTGCCCCTAGTGGAGGGGTATTACGATCGCAAATGATGTTATATGCTCGATAGATAAATATTAATTTTTTAATAAAAAATTTATTAATGTTTTACTTTTCGATTATGATTTATTAATTATAATATAAATTGATATATTATCACAACAAATTAATAAAAAAAATAAAATTATTGGGACACGTGTGCTTATAATGTGCCATTACATGACATTGTCACATCAATTATGAACATGTTAAATTATATTCACCAGAACAGTGCTTAATACATATAAATGTATTCTTATTTGATTATTTCACTAGGAACATAGATATTACTATCTCTGTTCCAATAAATATAGCACAATTTATTATTTTAATTCACTTAAATAAATATAAATTGTGTTATGCTTATTGGACGGAAGCCATTTGTGTTCAAACCTATTGTATTTCTTTGGGACATTATAATATTGTGTTCAAATTGACGTATTAATTAATTGGACATGCATTTTACCGGTGAGTGGTCAGTGGTTTTCAATTAAAAAACGTGACATAAAGTTGTGAAAGTCTTATCATGAAGGAGCGCGTAAACTACACGTAATTTAATTCCTATTCCTTCCGTTTGGTTGAACGTTAAAAACGTGAGCCTTATCCACAAACAACCGATCCAACTCAATTTATAAATGGGCTTTACTGAATAGTTTAATTCGGCTCAATAAGTATTTAAGTAGTTGCTAGTTAAGCCCAATTATATTACCCAACTTATGTTATAAAAGGTCGACTATATATTGAGCATGTGATTGTAATCAAATTTTGTTATCCAATTAATAAATTGATTTTTAAATTAAATGACTCCTTATTAGATTGTTGAGGTTGAGATGGGCTTTACACAAATTATATCGGTTTAATGTCACGCCACTAAATATAACACATCACTTCTATTTGTAACAAATTATACTCATGTATCATTAACTTTCTAATAACTTGTATTATACATTTAACTAAAAATAATATGAGACCGTAATTTCACTCATAATATATTTAATTTATTTAATTGATAAATAATGTGGAATTCTTATTTCACCCACAGCACATTCAAATTATACGTTAAAAACTCATATCCAACTTGAATGCATAAATTTTTCGTGGATAATATATTTATTCATAATAGTTCATATCATTTTCAAATCTACTAGACTTTTACCGCCACTAAATATGGTCATTAATGTGGAATTTGTGCATAACTTTTGCAATATTCAAATAGTTGTTAATTCGTTGTCTTTTTTGTAGTTTGCTATAAGTAATCTATAATGATTATGACACGAGAGGGCCCACGTATTGAAATTTCAGAAACAGCTACATACACCCCTGCACGAGAGGTTAACTTATACTCGGATTGACTTAAAAACATGCATCATTTTATCCAGCGTAGGTTTTAATAAAATTTAATTAATTTACATAGTAAAAATATTATTAATTATTAAAATATAATTAATTTGAATGTCATTAGAGATTGAGACCCACAAAAAATATTATAAAATATTAAAATATAATTGATTTGAATGGTAGTAGAGATTGAGGTTCACGGAAAAGTATAATAAATATTCAAAAATAGAAAATGTATATTTATAAGGAACGAATCAAAATGACACATTAAAATGTGTATGTTTTTAAGGGAGTGAGGCCGTGTTAAACTTTGCACCATCATTGTTGAATTATCAAGATATCAAATCAAGTGATTTTTTTGTGAAAACCATGGTGAGAGTGAGTCTATATAGTATACCAACGTGTATGGTGATGACGTTGGTGGGCCCTTTACTTATCCAAGAAATCAAATCACTCACCACTTGAAAGAGAAAAAAAGGCTACCATGATCCACACGCGTAAGCCCTATTTTCTTTTTATCTTATCTCAATATTGAATTTTTGTGTCTCGATTCATAGTCAGATGTGGATTTCATTTTCAAGTTTAATCAGGGACTATTGTATAATTAAATTTAATTGGTTTTATTAAAGAGGTATGGTTTTTGATGATTGACGGTAATCCAAATAATTAGGGTTATTAAGGGATATTAAGAATTATTAATCCCAATTAAATTTGTTGATTAATAATGCCAACAATTTAATAATACCTGTCAAATACTAAATATTAATAACATGGATAACACATTTGGATTAATATGAAGATGATAAGTGAAATAATTATGATTTTAAAGTTTAATTATGGCATATATAAAAAATTATATATTAATTAAAATAATAATTAATTATTACACATGTCAGTAATATTTTATAAAATATAAATTATCGCAGATAATAGATGATATGAATTAGCAATAAAGTGAATAAGTGATCCTCATGGAAGAAGTCGACTGGTTGACTCAAATATTAATCAATTGATCATTGGGATATATATATATATATATATATATATATAATATTTTTTTTGAAATATATAAAAAATAATTTTTATACGATAAATGAGAAATAATATCAATTATCAATTTTAATAATATAAAATATTTAAATTGAATTTAAATATTAAAGTCTTTATTAATTTTCCTTTCATATATGATTGTTCACTTTATTGTTAGTTTGGAGAAAAGTAGAGCACTAGTCGCACGACGACTTTACTATAACTTCTTGCAAGTGGTGGTTATTGAGGTAATGCTTTGATATATGTATATACTTCATTTCTTCGTCAAGTTTCTTTTCACTTTGTTATTTTAGTCCGTCTACCGAATTTTTTCTCACTTTTTTTTCTATTTTTGACAACCCCTTCTCGACTCACTACGCTTTAATATGGATCTCATTATCCACTCACAATACGTTACACATCATCTAACTTTTTGTGGCTCTCATTCTCTACTCACTATAATTTACCCTTTACCAACCAAAATCAATCTATTTTATTAAAACCCGTGTCGGATTAAAATAAGAAGAACAATGGTGGAGGGAGGGAGTGCTATTATTGCCATTCACATTGAGGAAACTAATGTTGACCAAGCAGGAGATATTGGAAAAGAACATTTTTTCAACTCCTACATCCAAATATAATACTCATGAAAAGAAGACTACCAATTATATTGTTTATGGGTAGTATAAAAACTGAATAAATTCTGAAAGTTTGTGGAGAATGGACTACGAGAGCATTAGATAAATTTAAACCATATAGTGAATTTGTCTTAAATTGTCAGAATAAAACCTTAATTATTTTATTACATGAGATCTTTGAGTTTTCGGCTCTGCACAAAGTTGTATTAAAAAAAATAAAGAATGAAAGACAATTTTATATATATGTCAACTCATAGTTATTACATCTCAACAATCTCTCAACAACTAATTTGATGAAACAATTGCAACAAAAACATTTTTTCATCACTCAAACCGGTATTATTGCGTGGGCATATTTACTATGATTGCGTTTGTTTATTACTATCTTCCTGCCTCAACCGGCATCGATAGATATGAATTGTTAGATCAATCCGTCAATCCACAGGAGATGAAGATGTCCTTTTATTCCTCAGAACTCCACATACGAGATATTTGAGACGAAAGATGCAAGACGAGTGAGTTGCTCGATAAGAGTAGGAAGAGCAATACGGCGAGTTGCTCGATCCCGTTGTCGAAGTTGCTATTGTTGCTTAATTTGTTTTTATCTTTGGAAGAGCGACGTTAAAGAGGCTTTCAAGGACCGGAGAAGACGGGTGAATTATAGAGCTAGAGACAAATCGAAAGGTTTTCCTTGGGCTCTATGTTAATTGAGATAGATTGAGCCGAAAAAAGAAAAAAAAAACTTCTCTTATCGCATCATTAACTGGAGTAGGATTAAAGATCATGTCCCGAATTCGAGTCAAATTAACCTTCTCTATCATCTTAGGTTGAGGCAAGACATTATTTCAAATGTTCCATGTTCAATATATCGGCTGCTTAATTAAAAGGTTGGACTATTTGCTCCCATAATTTGGAGTGGATTTTCGGGGAAGAATATTATTTAACAAAAATTAATTAACACTCATGTGTTAGTTTTTAGAAAAATAAAATACTCCCTCCGTCCATGAAAATGGTTTACGGTTTGACCCGACACGAGTTTTAATATTGTGTTTTGACTTTAATGAGGGTGTGTAGTAAATGGAGTTAGGGTCTCACTTCATAAATTGTTTTAAATTGGTTGTGAGTAGTTAGTGAAGTTTTCGTTCCACTTAAAGTATTGTTTTAAATTGAGTCGTGTGTAGTGGGTGTGGTGGGTCCACTTGCTATAAAAGGAAAATTTCAAATGTAAACCATTTTCATGAACATCCTAAAATGACAAAATGTAAATCATTTTAATGGACAGAGGGAGTAAGTTATTATTAGTAAGACATCCCAAAAATAGATACGGATGAAGTATAATTTCAAAAGGAGTTAAAAGGAGTTGAGAAATAGAAAATCAAAATTTTAACTTTACAATCTTTCCAATTTTCAAATTTTCATCTTCCACATATTATATCTGAAGATTTAATATTATCAAAACATTATTTAAGTAATACATTTGTACATCAATCGATTTCAAATAAATAATCAAAATGCTCTCTAAGTCATATTGAAAATGATAAGAAAGACGTGGACACAGATTAAAAAGTAAGTACTTTAAGAAGCTGGTTAATCATTATTAAAGACAAAAATAATATCTTAGAAGATGGTTATTTTTAGCTCGAAGGGAGAAAATATTTAATACAGGTTGAATATATTTCTTCTGAATTTGTCAACGAAAAAAGTGATACATGACATAATACTCCATATCTTCCGAAGAGACCATCTATCTATTGGTTAATAGTAATACTGGTTTTTATTACATTAATAATGGTCATAAGTGATATAATTAAAGTTTAAGATGTAAAAGATATGTAGTATCATTAAGGTTCAAAATGTAACACATAATTCGATTAGAATTCAAGATTTATAATATATATAAAAAAAAACTTATTTTATATCTCAAATCATTAATTATGTCACATGACATGATTTTATCAATAAAATAGAAGATGCTACATCATTATGCAATAGAAAATTTGAATTACATTTCTTCGCGCCAAATTGGCTCAACTTATTTTGCAAGATTATTTAGAGAAAATACTCTTCTTGTCCACTAATATTTTAACACATTTTCTTTTTAGTCCAACTACTAATGTATTTAACAATAAAAAACTTTTTATTTATAATAAATGGACTCAACTCATTCCACTAATATTTTAACACATTTTCTTTTTTGTCCAACTACTAATGTATTTAACAATAAAAAACTTTTTATTTATAATAAATGGACTCAACTCATTTAGTACGCACAATTTAATTAAAAATTATAAATTATATGTATCCGATATAGTTTAATGCTCAAACTTTATTCTCTGCAGTTTAAATATTATATTGAAATATGCGTGGAATCAAACTATTAAAATATTTGTGAACGCAATAAGTGTAAATAGGGCTAGAAGTTCGGTTCGGTTAGTTCGGTTAGTTAGTATCCGAACCGTTAATTTTCGGTTATCGGTTAACCGAAACCCGCAAAATGCGGTTAGCGGGTCGGTTAACGAATAGTTTTTTTTACATTTTCGGTTATCGGTTATATCCGATAACCGATTACCCGAAATATCCGAATATAATTCAATTTAATTAAAAGTGTATTCTATCTATGAACTGCAGGGCCAGCTGCCGCTGGGTTCCCAGCGGTTGCTAGGCCCTGCCTCTGAAGAATTCTGTAGCGGCACCCCAACGGGCGCTGGGGTGCCAGCGGTCGTTGGGCCCTGCCTCTGAAGAATTCGGTTATTTCGGTTATTCGGATAACCGATTTAACTAACCAAACAGTTAGTGGTTAACTGAAATTTATAATTCGGTTCGGTTTTGATTAGTGATTTTTGAGTAATTCGGTTTCGGTTAACCGTAATTTTTAACCGAACCGCACCGAACTTCCAGTCCTAAATATAAAATAGTTAAAAGGAATCACATAAAATTTTCACGAGACATTTTTTTTTTCTCTTTATTTGAACCAAATCACTTCAAATGAGAAGATCCGAATTCCAAAATACAAAACAAGTCGCAGATGATTAGAGAAACATTAATGGTCGCAGATAACTTTATTATTCTTGCCAAACACATGAAGTTTGACATAATAGAAATCGAAGAAATCTTTATTGCTCAAACTTGTTCTTGTATCCAAACACCTCGTATGAGATCTCCAAATTTTGCCATTAGTATATACAGCTACGATCTATTTACAACACTGGCTAGAAAAAGCAGAAACACTGCAGCTAGCCCAGTTATATAAACTCCTCTACCAACTCACCAAAATCAAATCTTGGATTGCAGCATTGGACTGCATTAATCACTTCTTGAAATGCAGTAACGCTGCATGGCACAGCCAGACCATTTCTTTGCTGGAATCCAAACTCACTGTACGCCTTTTGTAATACAATCTTGAACAGAGGGTGTGAAAGGTAACTGGTCGGCACCACGAATCTCTGCCGGCAATCGCCCACGTAGAGAGGGAAGGTTCCGGTGGGGGTGGTGGCCTTGGAAGGGGAGGAGCCGCCGCCTTCACCATCGTCGTCTCTGAGCAAGCATTCACCATCGTTGTCGCTGATGGCCTTAACCTTCTTGCTTAGTTTCTTCATTGACCCAAGTTTTTTCATCAACCCAAGTTTCTTCCCCAACATATTTTGTGATGAGAAATGGAGAGATGGAGTGATTTGGTTATTAATGGAGTTTAGGGTTTCTTGACTGTTGCATTGAGGGAAAGGGTGGAATTGTGGTGGCTTTTATAGGGTTTTTTGGGATTGGCGGTGGGCCCTCGTCGGCGGCAAAGAGGCAAATTTTTTCTAAATTTATAATAGGCCTATTGAGGACTTTTTTGTTCTTCAATAATATGCATAGGTGACAGTGATAGGCACTTTTGAAGCTTCATGAATTAATTGTAAAAAAAATGGATAACACTAATTTAATTTTATTAATATAATTAACTCGATTTGCACAATTATCATCATAAGTATATTAAGGATTGTGATCATACTTTCTATATTTGGGATTTACATTCCATATCTCACACCTAGATTTTAATTTAATTTTTTAATTTTAATTTTATATAATATTAGGATTTATTCCATTCAGATATGTTATATAATTATTTTTTAACATTTAATATCATTTTAATTAAATTTTAGGATTTATAAATTCAATATAAGGTATATGGTTTTTTAACAATTTATTTTTTTGTTTATTATAATTTATCATATTATAATAATTTTTTTTTAAAATATTAATTAAAATGATAAATTTAATTATGAAACATGAAATATAAGACATAAACGTAGGACACAAAATCTCATAATTTATGAAAGTTTAATGAAAATATAAAAACTTTCAAAATCTCTTTATTTTTATCTCAAAATTAAATATTGACAAAATTAAAGATGGTATTTATTGGTTATTTTACGAATGACGAATTTTTGCTTTCACTTTAAATAAATTTTAAATTAACATATAAGTTAGAGAACACTTTGCAAATCTAAATTTAAATAAAATATTTGAAATTTTCAATATGTGTAAAGTGACTATTCATAGAGTTCATAACCAACATAAATGTCATGTCAATATTTTGATATTTTCAAATTTTAATTTTATGAATTATTCAAGAACCAAAATATGGAAAATGTTTACTCGTCCGCGGCAGGCGGAGTTAAATCATCTATAAATAATGTCACATGTCTTTTAAATAAATATTAAAATTTTAATATATTTTTTTATTAATTATCATTTTACGACTATAATTTATTAATTATGATATAATTTAATATTATTCAATACATAATAATAATAATAATAATAACAAAATTAATAAAAAATGATAATTATAACGACCTGTTGATACCACATCAGCCGTGAACACATTAAGTTGTGTCCACCGCGAACTATGGGTCCTATAAAAAATATATAATTATAACGACCTGTTGATACCACATCAGTCGTGCACCAAGTAGTTGTTAGACTTTTATACTATGTTTGGTATCCAAGTTACGATACTCATCTCAAAATAATTACTCTACAATTAGCTTAAGATGAGTATCGTAATTTGGATACCAAACATAGTCTTAATATACGGAGTATATAACTAGTGGGGACATATGATTTTCGAACCAAATATGGTCTCATTAATATCATCAAATGAGACAATCGACATCTCGCTATTATATGATTAGGTGCCAACTGTAAGCTGAAAAAGTAGTGTCACGTTTACCATTGTATTTTAACGTGGCAACAAAGCTCGAGAGGAATAATTAAGTAATCATATAATCGTTTTTGTATATACAATTATAAAATCATAAATACGAAATGGGTGTGTATAATTTTATTTGGGTGAAGGAAATATTGTCAACTAACTGCAGATTGAATTTTTTGGTAATAGAGTGGTGCTTGTTGAGCCATTCAAGATCAACGTGTCTAATAGTAAACAAAGACTGCACTAATATATCTCAATTATTGTGTGGTGCCTTTTTTTTTCTTGATGTTTATGTAATGCTTGCAACTTGCAAAGAAATTGGATGCATTTCAACTAAAAGTGAAATAAACAAAAAAAAGTTCGAAATATATGAATACAGTTGACATTGACTTATAGTTATTAAGGTTACTTTCGAGGTCAAGTCAAACCTTCATCATTAATTTTCTATGGTCCAAAAAGAGAAATTTCTCAACCTATAACTTTCCTATTTTAATTTAGTATATATTCTCTATCGATCATTTTCTCCAATTATTTCAAGTTTTGTTTGATTAATTTTTTCTATAGTTTTTATAAAATTAAGTCTGAAATAGTTAACTTAATATATATTCTCTATCGGAGTTATTCAATCATATTATTTTTAATTTAATTTGATTAAAAAACACTCACAATTCTAATTAAATTAAATAAAAAATAATAAAACAAAAAAAATATTTTGAAGTAGTCCAAATTTCGTGTTGATGACAATTAAATCGTATTTTTTTTAGTTTCATGTTTTATTAATTAATTTATTAAAATAGAAATATATTGGACAAACAAAAGGAAGCAATTGTGTATATATATATATATGTGTGTGTGTGTGTGTGTGTTTAAAAGGTTTAATATAAGAATTTTTGAATAGCGTAGATTTAATATTTTCATCCTAACCTTACCACAAGAGTGATATTGCTCACCAATCAATGAGATTTAGGAAATAAATAAGTTGAAAATTATACATGATCAATTATCAATTGTAAATGCAATTACACGTATTTCAAATACCAATATATTTTAGTTTATTTTGTTGGTAGGAAGAGTTTGACCACCTGGTTTATTAACAGTAAAAACTACCAAACTAGCTTAATTAAAACCAATTTTCTAATCTAAACAGAGTTTAATGTCCTTTTGAATTTTGAAAACCTATCAATGAATTGTTAAAGATTAATTATCCCATAAACCAAACACTAATTTTATGGGTAAAATTTTAATTGAAAGATTAATATTCCAATTTAATTATGGTATTCTACGGCTTGATGTTGGGATTAAATAAATTTAAAATAATAAACATATGTTTAATTTACCGAATTTTTTCATATACGAAATAAATAGACAACAATGAAAATGTAATAAAACTTATAACATGAATAATTACAATAATTGAAAACATTTATAGTTAATCCCACCTATTAAAAAAAATAAAAATAAGAGCCCAAAGAATCTTTTATTTTTGAAGCCCATTGGGCCTAATATTGAGCTCGCTTTAGCATCCCATTAATATTAAGGTTGATACTTTTCCTTACTATTTGCATTGCCTCAATTTCTAGGGTTTTTGACGAGCGGTAAAACCTCACCGGAATTCTCTATCAGTCTATCGTAATCAGCCATGAGTAGATCTGGGCAGCCACCGGATCTCAAGAAGTAAGCTAACATCATTTTCTGTCTGTTAATAATGTTTATTGAGTGATTGAAACCAAATGTTTTCTAACTTGCTATTTTTCTTCTATATCGGCAGATACATGGACAAGAAGCTACAGAGTGAGTTCTCATTAACCCCTACTTCCTTTGAATAAAAGTTTTTGATGTATTACGCTACCGCAGCTGCTATTTTTATAGTTTTCGATTTTTTGCACTCTCCAAAGATTTATGTTCTAGTTGGTTAAACTTTATTCCGTTAACTTTAATAATTTCTTTCGTGGTTATTTGTAATTTTTGTTATGTTTATATTGTGATTTAGTTATAGAATACAAGCTTGGATCTATGCCAGCTGAACAGGATTTTATAGTTTCTGGAAGAATGGAAGTTATTAATTAGTAGTAGTACTATTTGGTTATGAGTGCTAAGTCTTGGAATTATATTAGTCTATGTCCTCTCATGCTGTGAAATGCTGTTGTTTGTAAGTTCAACGCACGACCAATATTACTACTCCTTTTCTCCTTTTAGGCATCTGTATTACCGGTGAAGTGACTACCACAGTATAAGCAACACTCTTTTCGTGATTAGTAATTTTAAATGACGAGTTTGAGACTTGAAGCATTAGCTGTCTTAAGTACATGATATGCTATGAGTGCAGTTATTAGGCAAGGCTATACTGTAATTGTGATTTTTAAACAAGATTGATAGCATTTGTTATGTTACATAATTTTGATTTTTGAATTAGAATTTTCTGTCAGTGTGACTGCATGAGTAGTTGGGTTTTTTTGGCATTTAGCCATCTAAACATCTATGACTGCATATATAACTTGTAATTCAGGTTGAATTCAACTACTCTAAAGTCTAAATGCAGTAAAAAAAAGTTGCTTTAGTTATTTGCTGCACAGCTGCTTTAGATAAACTATACATAGAACTATCACCTTATGCTAGCTCCTTAATTGAAAACGCCTTGATAATCAAGTACGTTGGGAGATGATATGCTCCGTAGGGGCCTAGTAGTTCTTTGTTTACTCTCTTATCTATCTATATTCATACTAAGATAATCCAATGCTATTTTTTTCAGTAAAGCTTAACGCCAACCGCATGGTGATCGGAACACTTCGTGGTTTTGATCAGTTCATGAATCTGGTGGTGGACAATACCGTTGAGGTGAATGGAAATGACAAAACGGACATTGGAATGGTGGTGAGTCTTTTTTCTTACTCTTGTTAGTTGAAAAACCTTTTTCCTTTTCAACATCATAAATCATAATGGTTAATCAGCCTTACAAGTGTTGCTTGCTTATATTTCAGGTAATTAGAGGTAACAGTGTGGTTACTGTCGAAGCTCTTGAGCCGGTTAGTAGACCACAATAATTGTACATTGCTTGTGTATTCATCCATTCAGATCTGTAATGGCAGCTCATATGGAATGCTTTAGTTAGTTATTTCAACATCACATGGCTTTTGTCTGTTGTCGGAACTCACTTGCCATATTATTGTATTCAGCAACTTCTTATTCCTTCCCTTGTTTTTTGTTGAAAGTGAACCAAGATGGTACACTAGCACTATATGGATCATTTGCATATGTTGCCTGCTGTTTCTAATACTATATGGATCATTTGCATATGTTGCCTGCTGGAGTCTGTGCCTTTTCTCTAACATTATATCAGTCTTGTTCCCTTATTTCTATGAATATAGGGAGCTTTTGATAATATTATTTTCTATAAAAGAAATAGATCCTCTTCTATAGGATGACATCTCCTCTTTTCTATTTCAATAACTAATATTGTTTGATTAAATGTACTCATAAATAGAGTGAAGTATGCGTAGACCAATTAAATTTCATCTTTGATAATTGGTTAATCCAAATTCAGGGGAATTATTTAGCATCACTCCTAATCATCGGGTTATTGCAATTATTGTTTAATATTTTCATAACATTAATGGTCATTACATTTATAATAATAATAATATCACCCACATATATATACATTTATAATCAATTACTGGTTTGAGAATTCAAAATCAATTTTGCGACACTGCATTATCTTGAAAGGCTCAATTAACATCAATTTTGTTTTAGAACTTTAACTTCAAACTTAAATGCCAATACCATTTGAGATATAGGAACGTGTCTGTTTCTGTTGAGGTTTCAGTTTTTTTGTTCTTTTTATGCATCTTGATTTTGCCAACTCTATATCTTGATCCAGTGCCATTATTGTAAGCTGGTGGAAGTAGTTAGGGTGCATTAATAGAGACATATTTGAATGATAAGAATATAATGATTATTTGGTTTAATGTAAGAGAAGAGTACCTAAATTCCTTTTTGGAATACTATCTAGATGAGACAAATGTTGATGATAAGTTACCTTCAGATGTTGACTGCCATTCTGTCAATTATTTTTGTGAATAATAACATGTCATTTTTTACGAATGAGATTCAATATTATACTTTTTCATACTTCATGTTTTATAATACTCCCTTCGTCTATGAAAATAATTTACGATTTGGATATCATTTAAAATATTATTTCAAATTGAGTTGTGTGAATGTGGTAGGTCCATTTGCTATAAAATGAAAGTTTTAAATGTAAATCATTTTCGTAGGCATTTTAAAATGACACAACGTAAACCATTTTGGTGGATTAGAGAGAGTACATTTTATTGTTTATTTTATATGGTCTCCATATTATTAATATCAGATTTAGATATATCATGCTATCATTCTTATTATATAATGCTAGAATTCCATCAAAATAATCAATTCGTACTTTGCAGTGAGATTATATGCCAACAATTAAGCATGTAATTCTTGAACATCAGTAAATTTTACCATCAACCGAAATAGACGTACGCCATGCACGTAAAAACTGTTCAGTAAAATATATTAAAAGTGGATAAATATCATCACAATAATGATTTTGGGATCAATATTATAATATTACAATACCATATTTAAAATAGTAATTTTAGAATAGAGTATAGGCAAAATTTAATTTTGTAAAAAGCATTCATTTCATTAGTTGTAGAAAAATATATACTTTTGATTGCTCCTACTTATAACGACTTATATTGTAACACAAAACAACACCATCTTTAATTTCTTTCACAAAGATACATAGGTTATGGCATAAGAAAATAAAGTGCAAATAAAGCATGAGGAAATATATAAATGAATAATGATGATGTCTAAGTCCCACCTTCCACAAAAACTTTACTTGAATCAAACTCTACTAAAGAAAAACAGTACTCTACTGCTTCTTACCACATTCTCTCAAGAATTCTTTTCTTGTTCTTACACCATTAACCCACCCACATATCCACCACCAACCTCATAATCATTAACCTGCTGTTTTTACTTCAAAACAAGAGATTAATTAATGGATCCCAACCACCAAACCCTTCCCTATTCAATATTTTTCCCTCCATCAAAAACCCACCAAAATCTTGAAACACACACAACGCGCATTAACCGTTTTTAAAGGAGGAAATATGACAGAGATACTACGTTCCCCACCCCAACAACTGCCTTCGACTTCAACCTCCCTTTCTAACTTTGTTGAGTTGTCCGAAAAGAATCTCGTCGACCATGGCTCTGATAGTTCTGGAGGTTTTTACAGTAGGGGTTGCAGAAATGGAGGAATAGGGCAGGAAGAAGGTGATCAGCTGCCTGTGTTGGCTGTTTTCTTCACGGTTTTCAGGAAATCCTTGGTGGGTTGTAGAAGCAGGAGTGGGGTAGTTCAAGAAAATAAGATAATGGAGATTGGTTGCCCTACAAATGTTAGGCATGTTGCTCATGTTACTTTTGATAGGTTTAATGGCTTTCTTGGCCTTCCTGTGGAGTTTGAACCTGAAGTTCCTAGGAGGCCCCCCAGTGCCAGGTCAGCTTTGCCCAATTTCTGTCAATGTGTGTGTTTCTTGAAATTTGCATGAAGTGTTGTTGGTTGATTCTTTTGTTTGAGGAATTCTGTTGTGGATCAGACATTGCACAAAATATGTTCTTTTGTATAGTACTATTCTTGAAATAGCTCATGTTCTTATACTTGAAATTAGTAGGAACCAAAATATTCTTGATGGCACTTCATAATTAGTGTATTCCCTTTACTAACTTGGATATTCTTGCATTGGAGCAGTACTAGAGTGTTTGGAGTATCAACAGAGTCCATGCAGCTTTCTTTTGACAGCAGAGGTAACTGTGTGCCTACCATTCTACTCATGATGCAACGTCGCTTGTACTCGCAGAGAGGCCTCGAGGTATCATCATCTTGCACTATCTCAAGTTCCATTCCTTCTATTTCCAATGTTCATGAATGTGTGAAATTTTGCATTGCAGTCTGAAGGAATCTTCAGAATTAACCCAGAAAATGGGCAGGAAGAGTATGTGAGGGAGCAGCTAAATAATGGGCTTATTCCAGATAACATTGATGTTCACTGTCTTGCTGGTCTCATTAAGGTTCTTTTTTCCTATCTTTAACACTTCAAGATTAGGGTTATACTTATGTCTACATGTGATGAAATCCAACTTCAGTCATTGTAGCTCTGGTCTAATCTTGATCACAATCACAATCGCTTGTGTAGGCTTGGTTCAGAGAGCTGCCTAAAGGGGTGTTGGATTCGGTGGAGCCGGAGCAGGTGATGCAGGCGCAAACGGAGGAAGAGTGCAGTCACCTCATGAGCCTCCTTCCCCCCACTGAAGCAGCACTCTTGGATTGGGCTATCAACCTCATGGCTGATGTGGCTCAGCTCGAACATCTCAACAAGATGAATGCACGGAACGTCGCCATGGTTTTCGCTCCAAATATGACTCAGGTGAAGTGCAAGGCACAACACATTGATTAGGCCTGCTTTGCTTTCCGGTTTGATAACTTAGTTGTTGTTGGTGCAGATGTCTGATCCTCTCACAGCACTGATGTTCGCCGTGCAAGTAATGAATTTCCTCAAGACTCTCATCCTCAAAACCTTGAGACAAAGAGCAGATTCTTCTGCACAGTTGGTCCCCTCAGATGCTGATGATGATGCCGATGATCACCACAAGTCCAACACATGCGAATCCGAGATACTCGAGGAGGAGGAAGAAGAAGCAGCCAAATACGAACAACCGGGTGATGAAAAAAGAAAAGGCCATTTAGGTAACATGCTGAGGAATAACAGCAGCATGAGGAACACTACAGAAGGTGGGAAAAACTCTTCAGGGAGTGGGAGAAATCAACCAAGAATTCCGAGGTCGAAGGGGAGGAGTTGGAATCAAGTGAAGAAAGGATCAAAGAAGAAACAGAGCTCTTCTCAATCTCAACCGGATATATACCATGTGGGTGGTGAGAGTGCAGCAGAGAGGAGGAACAAACAAGTGAGCCTCTTTAGGCGTGCCAATTCATGCACAGAACAAAGGGAGGCATGGCGTTGAAGAACTCAACCTCTGTTCTCTTACTTTGCAATTTCCATGTGCTTTTATTGTTCAACTTAACTGTGTTTTGTTTCTTTCATTCTTGTGATGTGAGCTTTGCCTTGTTTCATTCTTGTGAACTCAGTGTATAGATTAGAGTACTTGTTTTCTTCCCAAAACATGGATTGGGATCATGTAATTTAATAGTGTTATTTTTGGTTGAAGATTCTCATGTGGTTTGCTGCTCTTTCTCACCAATTTTCACATCTTCTTCACATTTGAAAATCTTTTACTCTGTTTATTTATTTTTCAAAAAAGAAGAAGAAGTAATATAAAATGTTTTCTTTTCACTGATTTGCTTAGGTCTTATAATAAAAGCTTACCAAGTGTTAACATATATTAATCATATAAATATACAATATTGTTAATTGTTATCAGAATTATTTACCATAAAAATCACAAACTTTACTCTGTTTACGAATTTGCTATACGATTTATTTTTTATTTTACAATTTAATTAAGTAATTCAATTTTACAAAATACACAATATATTTAAATTAAACTAAATAAATAGAAAATTTAAAAAGTATTTTATCCCATATATGTGAATGTGAAACTGCGTTAAAAACGACATCGTTGGCAGCCTCTCTCTCATTGAATCCGCCGTCGCACAGTCGTCGTCAGTACCCAAAATTACGCCATTTGCATCGGAAATATCAGAATTAAGAAGCAACTTCACTCGATTATCTTAATCTCTGCAATTTCCGTCAAATTATTCGATTTGGATTTTTAATTCTCTTCGTTTCCGATTTCTTCTTAATGCTGAGAGGGATTTCGAGAATGAAGTTGTATTGTTTCGATAGAACATTCTTTCGTTCTTTGAACTCCTTAAATGCCGTTCAGCTCCCCTCTCCTATGTATTCTTGTTTTTTCTCCTATATAGTCCCTTTGCTTTTGAACCTATCCTTTATGTATGAAATATTACAGACTTTGAACTGATCAAATTTGTTTCGAATTCTTTCAGGGAAACGCATTTGTGGTATGTGAATCCCAGTGAAGTGAAGAATGAATCTTTGCTAAAACAGTACTTCGATATTTTGTCGCCGTGTGAGAGGGAGAATGTACTGCGGTTGCAAGGAGAGGAGCTGAGGAAGAGCGCGTTGCTGTCACGCGTATTGGTTCGCACCACGATTGCCAAATGTATGTCGTGCTTATTTATGTTCGATTCAATTTGTATTATGATTATTCAAGTTTTTATTTTTATTATCTTTTTCAGTGCGTAATCGCATCTTTGTCTTTGAAATTGGAGAATCAGGTTTCTGTGTATAGATTCATTTTTGTTCATGGCATGCGTTGAAGAGTAGCTTTTGTTTATTGTTTAATGAACATAGTTTGAGTTTGTTTTTGATTGTTTCTTTATCTGAGTGGGATCTTCACCATTAGTTACAGACGATGAACTATTGTGGGAATTATCATGTTCATATACAATGAAACTTAAGCAAGGATTGAATAAATTTGTATTTCTACTCAACAAATTGTATGAAAGAAAAAGGATAAAGAATTTTCATTATCACAAGCTGCACTTGTCTGAAATATCATGTTGATTTTGGTAGATCAGATGAACTCACCAGTTGATCCTAGATCGTTGAAGTTCCGGAAAAACATGCATGGAAAGCCTGAGGTTTAGTTTAAATTTTGTTTGTTCTTTTTCTAATGGCTTTGCTTTCCGGCGTCGACACCATCAATTTTTGCTTTCCAACATTGGGAGAAATTTCCAGGTATGCTGGCCATCAATTGATGATTCAGATCCACCTCCCTTGCATTTCAACCTGTCTCACACATCTTCCTTGATAGCTTGCGGGGTGACTATCAATTCTCAAGTTAGTTCTCTAATTATTTTTCTTATTGATTTTTTCATAGTTTGTGGCACTTGATAGATCCGTGTCTTGCAGAGCTTTTTATTAACTAACACACGTGTGATCTTTACTTTCAAGTGTAGATTGGTATTGATGTGGAAGAAAAGCACCGGAGTATTAAACACACAATTTTATCATTTGCTCGTCGTTATTTCTCCAAATATGAAGTTCAAGTCTTAGCTTCCATTTCTGACCCACAAGCTCAGCAAAGGGAGTTTATTAAATTATGGACACTCAAGGTCTGGCTTTGTCATTCTATTATCAATCTATGTATTCAACTTGGAAAAGTTATGTAGGAAGACTCAGCTTCTCACTACAAGGTCTCACTTTCAGGAGGCGTACGTCAAAGCATTAGGAAAAGGGTTTTCTGGTGTACCATTCAAAACATTCACCATCCGCTTTAGAGATGCGATGGAAGGAGAAGCGTTTGATGAATCAAGTACTAAGGTTTCTCTTGAAATTGCTTTCTGGTGTTCCATTAAAGATCGGTTCTTTCTTCCTATGAGAATGATATCTTTAGTTTGTTTTGAAACGGTTTATGCAAGGTTGCAGTACATTCTTGTGTACTCAACGTGCTGAAACTGCACTCAGATTTACGTGGGAATACGATGTAATTGCATTTTGCATGTCTTCAAATTTCTAATGAGATGCTGTTGTCATATAGTTGCTGCCTCTCTGAATCTCTAAATTATAGCATCATTTTTTTAGGCTTATGAAATAGTTGTAGATTCCTTAGAAGATCCCACCGATGTTACAAGCAGTTGGCAGTTTTCGCTCTTGGAGTTGGCTGGTTCACATTATGCAGCTATTTGCACTGAGAAGCACATTGCCTTAGATGGTACATCTCCTAGACATGATCACTACAGGAAAATCTAAATACCATCACCTCATGCTAAATAAATTCGTCTTTGTAGGCAAACCGAACGTTCTGCCAAAGCTGCTCGTGTGGAAGACAATCCCGTTTCTAGAGGATGAATATGTCTCAGGAACAGATGCTGTTAAGCCGATTTGTGGCTTGCAATGACAAAAAACTTCTATAGTTGCTCATTCTGTGCAAGGAAGCAGAGTACAATAGTACATTGATGACCATTTATAAGTTATAAACCATTTTCATTGTTTGAGAGTGACTGTGTATAGAATAGGTTGGCATTCAAATTTTCAACTGCCTGTTAAGAAGCTGTATGAAGTATGGAAGTTTTACTTATATGATTCAGATTGAGAGTATAACTTGTATTTAACATACATGCAGTTTGCATGTATGAGGCTGTAAGACTATGAACACAATATCATTCAATACAAATCTTATGTTATAAATTGCTGCAGCTAATGCATTTACTACTCTGTCAGGGTTTCTCTTGTATTGTTTATGATCTAGAGAAAGTTACCGAGACTAATGAGCCAAATTTGGAAGCAGAATTTCACCAGTAATCGTTACAGGAACACGACCCGCCATTGAAGTGGTGAAAACGAGTCGCATCTCTAACTACAAACTGACGATCTACAAATTTGCTAATTGATTTTACAAACTTGTGACAATCTCCACATATCCTCAGGTTCTTGATAACAAGAATCTCCGCATTCGAACGCGAATTCAATAGTGCAAAAGCAATCGCCAGCCTCTCGCTGTGCTCAGCAGAATTCTCTCTCTCACCCTCACCACCACCTTCTTTTGCTAAGCTTTTCAGCCTCTCTAACATGGCGTAGATCTCTTTCGACTGAGGGTGACGTCTATCACCAGCGACAAACAGATGATTCTTACCTTCGTACTCAACATAGCTATAACCAGGATCCTTTTTCAGCCCCCTCTCTTTCATCATCACTCTAATCCTCACCACACCTTCCATATCACCTGCCTCTGAGTATATATTCGATAGCAGCACGTAATAACCTATATTCATAGGCTCAAGCTCGACAATTTTGCTAAAAGCAAGCTCTCCCAACTCCACATTCTTATGAATCTTGCAACCACCCAGAAGGGCTCCCCATAAGGGACCATCAGGTTTCACTGGCATCGACTCAATGAGGCTCATGGCTTCTCCCAACCGACCAGCTCGACCCAAAAGATCTACCACACAAGAGTAGTGTACAGGAAGAGGACTTAAACTGTGAACCTCCTTCATCGAGTAGAAATAGCCTAATCCCTTCTCCGTGAGACCTGCATGACTACACGCAGTTAAAACACACACAAAAACGGCTTTATCTGGTTGAATCCCCGTCCTAATCATATGATCAAACAGTTCCACAGCAACGTGTCCTTGTCCGTGCATTCCATAGCCACCTATGATGGCGGTCCACGACACCAAATTCTTGTCATGCATGGCATCAAAGATAGCACGAGCTCTTGCTAGGTTACCGCACCTAGCATACATGCTAATCAATGCATTCCTTAGAAATGGATTGGACTGAAATCCACGATGCTGTATCATTTCTTCCACCTCACGGCCTATTCTTTGCGCCCCAAGGTTGGCACAAGATGACAGAACACCAACTAGCGTTACCTCATCGGGACCAACTCTGGAGCGTTGCATATCGTGAAAAATATCCAAAACCTCGGTGCAAAGTCCATTCTGTGAGTATCCTGATATCATTGCGTTCCAAGTGATCAAACCCCTTTTGGGCATCTCCTCAAACAACATTCTTGCAGAGTCAATCGACCCACAGCGAGCGTACATCGAAAGGAAGCAGTTTGCAACGTCATTATCAGAGATGAAACCATATTTCATAACGAAGCAATGCAACGAGCTTCCCAAATTCAAGTGCAGTGGGGTTTTACAACCAGGGATCAACCCCAATATCGTTACTCCATGCAACGGTAGGCCTTTAGACCTCATTTCATGAAACAGAAGCAATCCCTCCGAGAATCTCTTCTGAATCAATCCAGATATCAGAGCATTGTAGCAAACTGTTAGTCTAGCCGGCTCAGGAATTTCGTCGAACACCTTGTGCGCATTATCAAGCAAGCAGAACTTACTGTACATAGAAATCAAAGCCGTCTGGACGAAGGGCTCGAGCAGGCACCCCGATTTGATGACGTGGCAGTGGAGCTGCTGCCCAGGGAGATGGACCGGCATAGCAGCTGAGGACTTGAGAACGAAAGGAAAGGTGAATGCGTTGGGAGTGGCACCGGAACGCAACATTTGGCGATAGAGAACCACGGCCTGGTTGTATTGCCCATTCTTTGAAAGTTCTCGCAGCTGTGTGTTCCATTTGCAACCGGTGACAACGCCGGCGCCGGTTTTATTGGGTTGCGAAAGGCGCGCGGTGTTGAAGCATGAAGGCAAACTCTGCCTACTCATTCAGTAACATAGATTTAGGAATCTCTGAAGCTTTGAATTTTCTCGCACGTGCATTAATTCCACTACAACGCACGCACACAATCAAATATACATTTCTAGACAAAATAAAATCACATTTGATTTTTTGAATATTAATTGTCAAAACTATATAAAAGAAAGTGAGAATATTATATTAAAAATGATTTGGATGTATAGGTGAATTTTGTAACACCAACTAACCAGCAAGCCATAAATAGTGCAGATAGAAGTAGCTATTTTGTAGGGAATTTGAGAGGCAAGGTCAAAATATGAGATCCACATTTGGAGGATTTATTTGTTACTTGAAAACCAGCATCAACCATACATACCTCCCACATTTTGATACAAAATAGCACAACACAAAATAAAATAATTAATCAACGATGACAAGTTCCGGCGAACCCTTCCCAGCTGCTGATATAGAGAAAGAATTGAATCCAGCCAACAACAAGGAATTCGAGGTCGATTCCGTCTCGTCTGCCGTCGACTCCACCAACACAATCAAGGTACTCGTTACGAATGGCCAAACGTGCGGTATATACTTTTATGTTATATTTCGCAGTCGTTTGGTCTGAATGATTAATTCATCAAAAATAAGAAACATACATTCTTTAAATAATTAAATTCGTCATTGTCTTTATATATTATATCTTTCAAATCAAACGACTCCTATATAATTGGAGGAGTTTTACCTTTCGGGTTTTGAAAAATGAAAAAAAAATAAAATGCAGGAAGCTGAACAAGAGTTGGGAGAAAGGAAAGAACGGGAGAGGAAGGATGCACTGCAGAGTTTCAAGAAGGCGATCATCGTTTCCGGGATCGTGGTGGCTGTTGCCGGCGCGGTCTTCGCCATCACTAAGAAAATCAGAGAGAAATGATTAAGTTTCTATAGCTTTAGAGTTCATGTTTTAATTAGTTTCTTAGTGATCCACTCTTTTTTTGTAGTTTGATATGTAATTTTCGATCCAACAACTTTCTCAATCAGATTTCACTTTAGGCAGATTGGGTTTAATTTGTGTTGTTTTTTACACCTAATGAAAGGTGGTTTCCGTTAAGTTCTTGATTTGAGAAACATTGGTAAGATCATAATGAAGAGCTTATAAGATTATCAAAGATTAATGTTGGAATTCATAACAACTGAAATTTACTTTCAAAGTGAATTGATTAGCTCAATAGTAGTAATAATAATAATAATAATAACTAGTGAAAAATGAACTTATTTCAATTCAATCATCTGTTTTCATTTTCCAAATAAATAATCTCTCCCTCTAAATAGAAATCAATTTCCACCGCAATAGCAGTTTATTTTTTATTTTATTGTCGAAGATGAAAAAAGTAATGCCGGAGAATGAGAAAATCTTACAACTTAAGAGAGTTGCCTATAAATAGCAAATTTTATTATAGAAAAGAAAATCAGTTATGACAGTTGATCCTGCTTTTATTCTCTCCTTCTCAGCAGAAATCCATGGCGCAATTTCTCCACTTCCCACCGCCATACTTATCCTCCTCTCCTCCGTCGCTTTTCCTCCACAATCTCAAGACCCGCTGTCGGTATCGCAGAATTTCCACCACTAGTTATGGCCGCATACGATCTGCACTTGCGACGAGCTCCGCTGCCTGTAGCCACCTCCCGCCGCCGATCAAATTCGCGTCCCTTACGGCACTTTCGCCCTATCTTCAATCGGAATGGCGGCCTATCCTCTCCGGATGGCTATGCAGCGCCATTTCAGTTTACTCGCTTTCCAAACTTGTTCCGCTGGCGGGGAAACTCTCTTCTTCGATTGCTACTTCGAATATGGCAAGCGTAAGAAATGGGGCTTCGGCGCTGGGGGTTCTTATTTTGATCCGAATCGTGGCGAATTATTTGCAGCAGGCCTGTTTGTGGGAGGCTGCGTTGAATTGTGGATACAAGATAAGGGTTTATGTTTTCGATAGGGTTATGCAAAGGGATTTAGGGTTTTTCGAGGGCGGAAGCGGGATTTCGCCTGGGGATGTGGCGTATCGTATAACAGCAGAGGCAGAGGATGTGGCTGACACAGTGCACTCTGTTTTGAATGTGAGGATTGCTATGTTAAACATTCTATGGCCTTCATTAGTTGATTTGAGCTGATGTTTAGAAGAAAGAAAAAGGGAGATGTAAAGGTGGATTTTTTAAATTTGGTGGCCTGTTATGCATGACTACTGAGAAGTGTAGTCCATCATGTGCCAACTAGTGAAATAAAATGCGACTGTTTTTCAAGTTTTGATTTTCAAATGGTAAACTTTTTATAGTGATTTTCGATCTCCTTTGCTCTTTACGTCATGCGTGTTGTTTGATCTTCTAGGATTTAGGGCCATATTTGAAGTGCTCAGTCAATTATTCTGATCATCCTCATTTTTGTTCGACAGACAATAGTACCGAGCGTTTTACAATTATCAGCTATGGCGACACAGATGTTCATCTTAAGTCCTCAACTGTCACTAATTTCTGCATTGGTAAGGATGTTATGGCTGAATAGATTTAATTATATTGCTTGACATGATTTCTTTTAGTTGAATTAATGATTAGAAAATTTGCGGTATTTTCTTTTAAGGTAATTCCAGTGATGGCTCTAATGGTTGGATGCCTAGGCGAAAAGCTTCGTGCGATATCTAATGAAGCAAATCTTAGTACAGCCTCTCTAGCAGCCTACCTAAATGAGGTGTAAAAGATTTTTCTCATTTCGAACATAAGATGAAAGTTAATATTTGTTTCCTTGTTATTGTTATGCACATGCACATCACAATCTATTCATCTTCTGTCTGCATGAGAATTAAAGGCCTTGTACTCTATATTAATGAAGGAGCTCCATGAGTTAACTTTTGTCCTTTTATCCACTGAGGCGTGACAACGCATGCATAATTTCTTTTGTTCCAGGTCTTTCCTTCAATTCTCTTTGTGAAGGCAAACAATGCAGAATCCAATGAACTTATTAGATTCAAGTTGCTTGCATATGCTGATCTATCTGCACGTTTGAAAAAGAAACAAGTGAAGGTTTTAATCCCTCAGATAGTACAGCTAATGTTTTTTGGGGTTTTATTCATTCTGGGCGCCACCTCAATCGTAGTTTCAAATGGCTCATTAAATTGTTCCATTCTGGTTTCTTTCATGACATCTCTGGTTCTTTTGATTGATCCTATTCAGGTAATTATTGCAAAGTATTGTGACTGCTTTATTCCTTTATCTCAACATTTTCCTAGATATATGATTTAAAGTGTACAGTGGCATCTTATTTGTTCATACTATAATTTTTCTCCATGGTATGGCAATATCTACGTACCAATTTTGATTGGAGGTGCTATTATGTATATACTCTTATGATAAATACATACCTGCAGTTCTACTCTATTTGGACAATGAGAATTGCTGGAATCTGCTTTTCTAGTTTTACAAACTTATGAAGGCATATATCATTATTGTTGTAATAGCTCGCTGCTAAAAGCTCAACTGCTTCATTTCAAAGTGAGAAATATGATTACTCTTTTCTACAACAAGGAACATGGTTTATTTATCCATAGATTTCTTACATATGTTTTTATGTTATTATGGATTTTCCTTTGAGCATCTGTCTTGAGAGCATCAATCTGAAATTATAGAATTGTGCAGGATGTTGGAAAAGCCTACAATGAGTTAAAGCAAGGAGAGCCAGCAATTGAGCGATTGTTTAATTTAACATTGTTCAAATCCCAGGTTTACTCAAATGTTCCATATCCTTTTATCTCAGTATTTAGGTATCTCATTAGTAATCTAACACTGCTGATAAGGTAATTTCGTTCTCCTGTGGAGGGTTTTGGCTATAATTAGAAGGCAAAGTTAACTGCTTCCAGTATGTTAACTCATTTGTAATGTGTTACTGAGAATTCATTAAGTTTTCAGAGTAAGATTATCAGTATTTCCTGTTTAGTTGAATCTTTTTTTATCAAGCAATTATGGGGAGCCTATAACATGCCTGGTTATCAAATTATTCTAATTCTTTGAATTACGTGTAAAAAGCTCTTTCAAAATGATAAATTATGCTCAAGAAGTACATGAGCTATATAATACACTGCTTACAATGACATGTGCAGGTGATAGAAAAACCAGATGCAGTCGACTTGGCCTCTGTTTCGGGGGAAGTGAAATTTTGTGGCCTCTCTTTTTCATACGGAGTTGGTATGGCTCCTGTACTCAATGAGCTGGATCTTCATATTAAAGCTGGAGAGACGATTGCTCTTGTTGGGCCATCTGGAGGTGGCAAGACAACTCTTGTGAAACTTCTGCTTCGTCTATACGAACCTCTTTCTGGTTAGCATTGGGAATCTTCGTAGAAGTTTAATCCAGAGTTATATCTGCTCATAACTCTCAGTTATATGTGTTACACTATCTTCTTACTTATCTTTTACTTTAATGTAACTCAATATTTTAGTTCTTCACCGGCAGGGTCAATATTGATAGATGGCTGCAATATTCAAGATATTCAACTACGGAGCTTAAGAAGACATGTTGGTCTGGTCACTCAAGATTCAGTAAGTGGCCTGCAGGATCTACGTCCTTTTAACTTGTTCTCAAATTCAGCAAGGGTCTAAGCAAATTAAGTAAAATTTAAGACAATCATGGATGATCCTGCTATGATCTAGTTTTTCTTCGTACTACTTGTTATCATCATATATATAATTAATAAGCAGGCATATAGAAGAGCATATTCCTGCTTATTGTTTCATGCTTGCTACCAATTGAAGGCTATTGTAAACTATCAAGCTCAGGTACTCTTTGCTGGGACTATTGCTGAGAACATTGGTTACCGGGATCTACTGAGCGGTATTGACATGGATAGAGTTAGATTTGCTGCTGAAACTGCAAATGCAGATGGGTTCATTAATTGTCTCTCCGATCAGTATCAAACCACAGTTGGTCCGAGGGGCTCGAATTTTAGTGGAGGCCAGAAGCAAAGGCAAGGGCTTTTTCTTTCCCCAACCTTTGAATTTATTACTTTTTCAATGTTTGGTTATTCCATCTACTATTTTCAAGCTTATGGATTTATCCTCAAGTTAGACGTATGCATGTGGACCTATATAATATAGCATGCATGCAGTACTCATAATTCGATTTTTTTCTTCTTTCTCTGAGATGCCTCCTTCATTTCCGCATGCATACCTCAGGCTAGCTATTGCCAGAGCACTCTATCAGAATCCGTCGATTCTCATTTTGGATGAAGCAACTTCCGCATTAGATAGCAGATCTGAGTTATTGGTGAGACAAGCTCTCCAACGCCTAATGCAAAATCGCACGGTAAGTGGGGATATTTCCTGCAGTGAGGCACTTTATATATACATTCTTGTTGTAAAGACATGCTTTAGAACTCAGGAAGGCAGGCAACTACACCATATAGATTATTTATATGAAACCCAGAGAGTGAGAAATATTCATTGGAACTCTTGCCTTTCTGATCTCTGCAAATAATTGAGAAATTTCATAGATGAATGTCCTCATGAGTCATGACCATTTATGAGAGCCTGTTGAATGTGAAGCATAATTTGAGTGGATTGCAGGTATACTTTGGTTGCAAACATAACACATAAACAGATGTATTGGGATTGCAGGTAGTTGTGATTGCTCATCGGCTAGAAACTGTATTAATGGCTGAAAGAATCTTGCTCTTAACTGATGGAAAGCTGCAACAGCTGACTCATTCTGCTCTTCTCGATGGCAAACTTGCAACAGGACTTATTGTTTAGAAATTCAGACAGTAGGACATTATCATCTTTAAAGTCTTTGAGGTTGCTTCCAGATTGAAAGATTCAGAGTACTCCACTATTCATCTAGTTTTTTTAGGATGTATTAGGAAATTATCATGTTCATGTTGAACTTTATTTAAGGCTGGTTGTAATGCGATCTGATATTGTGCATTAAATATTTTCAGCGACTTTAGTATAAAATAATTTAACCTATTTCATTTAAAAAAAGAAAAAAGAAGAAAATAAAAAACTCAAATGGCCTTTAAGAGATCAAGATTGGCGGGAACAATTGGCGCCATTTCCCTCCCCATTTTCGACGGCTTTTTAAAGCGGTTTTCATATACAGATCCTTATTTCAATTTCAAAGGGTTTATCTCTTCAATACATTTTTACTTCTCATCCTCTTTGATTAACCTAGAAACTTGAAGGTGAGACATCGAAATAAACCCTAGTATCGGATTCCGCCTTTTCCGATTACTATTTTGTGTTTTCTGATACCTAGATTGAATTTATTTACTTGTTCTAGAAGAAAATGGATACATCGAATCCTGCGGTGTTCGTGAACGCGGAGTTGCTGCGGATGCATGTCGGCCGTAGGGTTCGCGCTGTAATCCAGGTGCTCAGAAACGACGGCGGCTCAGTTGTCGGAAAATCGACCGATGAGCAGCAACTGATCGTCAAGGGGCATCCTACTAGTCCCCCTACGACGTTCGTTGAGGTTATTGGCATCGCCGACAGTAACCAGTCTATTCAGGCTGAGATTTGGACCAATTGTGGCGACAATTTTGGTATGTTGAAAATTTGATCGCTCGTTGGCTGTTCATAATTTTTGCTCTTGAATGAGGTCTTTTGCTATTTTCTTTTATACTCTTATATCTGTTTTGCTCCTTGTTTATCTAGAAACTAGTTTCATTCGATAATTCATTTTCTCTTCGTATTGAAGTTGATTCCGATTATATGGTGATTTTCGATCGGGAAACATGATGTGCTCAGCATATTGTTATGATATCCATCATTTTGAAAGAGATGCAGTTCATGTAGATAAAGAGTGCAGTTCTTCGTATACAAGTCAAAACTCTGTTTTGACGCTTAATTTGGCATTCGTGTTCTTGCAATACTCGTGTCCGTACTATTTTGATGGTCTGCCTAATGTTGAGGGAGGCTAAATCAGTGGTACGGACTAACAGCTAGTTATTCAATTCAAGTATATGACGGTTGCTGTCTTGTTCATTATAACATCTTAGAATTGATTACTTTTATATTTTCAATATCTGAAGTTGAACTTTACGCCATTTTGCCCCTACCCTAATTCTGAAACCCTGCATCATTGTTTGGAAATAGCCCTGCCGCTAAATGAAAACATGATACATGCTTCGATTATTGGCTCTGTAATTTACTGAAATTGGTATATTGCATTACATTATCTTTTACGAGCAGAAATCTATGGAGGAAAATCACGACGGTTGCTTGGATAGTGATTTAACCGGGAAGGCGGGAAGGAACTGCACTCCAGATTGGAGATTGTATACTGTGTTATTTTCATTCCAAAATTGTCGCAAGCCTTTTATCTTGTGTTTCATTTGTGCAGATATAGCAAGCTACAACACTGTTTGTCAATTTGCAAATGGAGATTTCAAACACCTGTTCATCTAAGCATTCATGTGCACAGGCGTAGAGATTGGACTCCCAACTGGGTCAGTCTTTGAAGTCGTGGGTGTTATATAGAGATACTTCTTTTGCATTAGGGGATTGGAGCACATGGTCTGGGTTTCTGATATCTACTGTGGAAGAATTTCTACTTTTTAAATTTCTAGGTGCTGTTTCTTTCTGTTGTTGTTCATAACTCTCAACATTATCTTCTGTTTAATGGATAGTCAAGATTGTGAAAAAATCACTAAAGAAAATGAAAAGCAGCAGTCTATGATGCCACCAAAATGAGCATGATGTATTTAGGGCTAAAAAGTGATGAAAAAATTGTTGTCTGACTTGGCTATGGCTTTGACATGCATTGCTTTGGATGAGTAAAACCTAAAGCATTATACAGTGTATTGTGCTAGCTGACAAATGATTAAAACATTAAAAGAAAGTGACAGATAGAAATGAAATCAATACAAACAAACTAAAGATATGAAGTCAAGACATGGAGAATAGCTAATGTAATATGAGTTGATGTAGCAACGGTAAATGGAAGAACAAATCTAATATGAAGAAAATAAGTAATTAACTAATGATAATTATGTATTAAAGCATCGTTCCAAATTCTAGCTATAGTCTACATATTCCTACTACATTATGAATCAGAGATGAGAATAAATGATATTATGATAGACGAGCTATACGAGGGATAAGCTATTGAGCACATTCAATGTCTAAAAGGCCAAAGTGAACAACATACTTTCAAATGCAACAGCTACCTTTAAAGAAAAGTCGACAGGTCTTCAGGTGGTTCAATCCAAATACTCTCAAAGGGGTCTTGCTCCCCCCAATCGTAGCGCTGCTTCCGTGGATAGTACCGGCCATTGCTGAGCGAATATGAAACACATCGCTTCCCGTAAAATCGAACCTTTGAGAAGTAGATATTGTTTCTCATTGTTCCGAGAAGATCTGTCCTGGCATTGGAAGATAAGAAGTTAGCGAAGAGTGTCATCCCCCCCAAAGTTTCCATCTCCATCCATACTTTATTTGTCTGGTCCAGCTTATAAATGACGGGGTTTATAGCAGAGCAAGTGTAGATTACAAAAATATCCCCATTGTGCTCTGCCATAAATTTGCCTTTCCACCAATTCTTGACAAAGAAATTCTCCGGGCATTTAGGAGGCGGCACAGAATGCACAGCCCAAGAGCACTTCTCGGGGTCAAAGACTCCGAGCCAGCCAGTAAGACTCAAACAGTAGAAAAGACCCTGGCAGAAAACGAGCTTGTTCCAAATGCTGCTAACAAATGGTAGGCGATTTTGGTAATTCACAGTAGTCCATTCGGTTGCCCCGGGATGACACGTGCTAACAGCAACAACTGTGGGGCTAACATGCTTGACTGTAAAGAGGATACAGCTAGGAGAGGTTGGAGCAGCAGAAAAAGCAATTATCTGGTACATTAATTCTAGGCTAGGCAAATTGATCATCTCTCGTGTGTACGGGCAACAGAAGAATACAGACTGTGTTCTAGGCCTGTATAACAGCAACCAGCCATCTTTGGCATAACAAATCCTAGAGCCATCTAGCTCCGGCAACTCAAGCCAATATGTTTTGCGCTTTGAAGGGTCATAAAACTCATACAAGTCACCGTACTTCGGGAAGAACATAAGCCACGGAGGCTTATTGGCCATTCTGACAGATGCAGCAACAGCTAACCATCCTCTGCAAACAGCAGAAGCACGAATGTTGTCCCTCAAGCTTAACTGAGAAAGAATGAGTTCCAAGAGCTCCGTTGGGAGATCAGATTGTGATTGTTGCTGATCTGGCTGCCCCTTTGAAACTCCTCTGTTGTCTTTGATAGTTTCAGCCAACCTACAGCCATGGATTTCATAAGCTACCCCGAATGATCAGTGTATCACTAATTCACTACTTTAGAAAGGGTACAGATCGCCACTACAGTATGTTCAAGAAAGAAACTAGATAAATTCCAAAGAGCAATGCTTTGAGAACACTACCAGCCACTGAAATATGTTTTTACCATTACAGTCACGCATTTGAGGGATAATGGTCCAAATCCAAGGATCTACTACCAGCCATCATCTAATGATAGACAACTTAATTCTTAGTAATAACAAAAGAGAACACTAAACAGAAGACAAATAGGATGATGAGCTCCAACATGTATGACTTGCGTTCATGTCACTATGAACATGGTTTGCTTTACTTGTTCGACGAAGTTCCATATTTTTTCAGAAACTCAATCTGCATTTGGGATACAGTTCTGAATATAACTTAGATCATATATTACCTAAATCAATAAAATTGGATGGATCAGAGACACAAACAGACTCTGCTGGTAAAGTAATAAAAAGATAACTAACGCCAACAAATATCCTGCAACACTTACCCTCTCACATTCTCTCCAATTCTCTCCACTCACTCAAATCTGATTGCACAACAATTCATTCAATTCAATGACGGTAATTAAACTCGTCAATCGTCAATTAACCGGAAACCCATCGATTACGGAAAGGAAAACCCATACATTCCCAATCACAAGGGAAGCATAATTTAAAAAAATATATATAGTCCAAAATTGAGAAAGCAAGAAAAAAACTCACGACTTCATCTTTTTTCTTCTTCTTCCGGCCATAATTGGAGAAACCCAGATTGAATTTCAAAGGAGTATTTCTTTGGGTTTCAGTGTGTGGAAAAAGTAGGAGGACAGGGCTGCGTTGTTGGATTGTGAAGGGGAAGAATGATTGCTGGTAGTGACCAGCAAAATTAACCCATCCGAAAAATTAAATTGAACCAAACTTAAATATTAAATTTGATTCGATTATTTTAATTTAAGGTTTGATTTGATTTTTTAACCTGAATTTTAATTTAATTTAGTTCGTATTTATTCAAAATCAAATTGAAAAATACAAAAATTCAAATTATTTTATTAGTATTATAATTTATTTTTATTTTTATTTATTTTTTTATCTCATATATTTTTATTTTCTTATTAGTTATATCTTATCTTATATTTTCAAAATTTTAAATATTATATAGAAAATTAAATATAATATTTTAATATTTTTTTAGATTTATAACAAATATAATTATAATATCAATAAATTATTTAATACTCCCTCCGTCCCGCTAAAAGTGGCCATGTTTCCTTTTTGGGCCGTCCCACTAAAAGTGGCCACTTTCCTAAAAAGAAATTTTTTTTACCTTTAAACTACCTCTCTCCTACTTTATTCACACACAACACTTTAGTTTCTTAATCTCCGTGCCGATCCCTTTGTGACCGCTTTTAGCGGGACGGAGGGAGTAGTTGTTATTCTTTGAAATTTAGAAAACATTAAAGTTATTTACGATTTTTTATTATAAATTTTAATTTTAAACTTTTTAAAGTTAAAACTTATTTTTTAGTACATTAAAATTATATATATATGATTAGATTTTACTAATTAATTATTTTTAAAATTACATGAAATTAGTTACTATAAAAATATTTGGATAAATCGAACTATCCCGAACCAAACCGAAATAAATTTGGTTGTTTTGGTTTGGTTAATTTAGTTTTTTAGTTTAGTTTGATTATTTTTTTTAATTCGAATTATAATTTAGTTTGGTTTGATTTTTGAAATCGAACCAAATACTCGAATGCTCACCCCTAATTGTTGGTGTAGAAGAGGACTTGTGAGTGTCTGAGCGATTACCGAAAAAAAAAAAAAAAAAAAAAGTTTTCAATTAACACGTGTGGCTTTTGAGGCTGTGTGATTTTCTTCTTTTTTTTGTTCTAATTTTTCCTTTTCTGTACATTTCCCTTTTTATTTGGAGAGATGTAAGAGTAATTTACCAGTAAACTTGTGTGTTTTTATCAGCTTTTCAACTAAATTTGAATGTATTTTTGGTATCTGAATTGATTTTAAAATGGAGCAAAAAAGTTTTATAAATGCTAACCAAATTGAGTAAGGTTTTATTAAAGTTTGTCAGATCCCGATTTTATACGTCCGGACTAATTCGGATATACTTAAGTAATTTATATTTTACTTAATCACTTTACAATAAATCTTTACATTTCAAGCTTTCTACGTCTTACTAAAAGTGTCATGTTTAACCAAATATATGAAAATTTTTTAGTCAAACGTGATCATTTTAATGGGATAGAGGAAGTACGTGATTTGATTTTGACTATTTTGACTGTGAATAACTAATAAGTTAGCGACACCTGGAATTACTAAATCTTTAATAGCAAAAGCAGCTAAAAAACAAGCATAATAACTGAAATGAAAGTGTATGAATTGGATAGTTAGGGAAGATTAAGAAATCATGTCGAATTTCATATCAATATTTTTATATTCTCAAGCTGTAATGCAGTCAGATAGTTCATTTCATTAAATTTTTTGTAATGCAGTAAATCCATGTAGGCTTTGAGGTTTCTACTTCTCTTATGTCCAATATGTGTAAAGGCCCATTAATTGGACTGGGCCATGGCCCAAACCGTGGATCTAGATAAGCTTATTCTTCAATTTCCTGGCACATTATTTAACTTTTTTTATAAATAAATAGGCCTAATGTCAACACAATACAGCCTCACAAATTAAATCAAAACATATGATTCATACAAGATAAATTATGAGGCTTTGTCTAAATAAAGAAAAAAATAAAATTAATATTATATGAGGATAAAATCTTCGAAAGTCAACCACAAATTTCAATAAATCATTTTCTTCGTATTTCATTTTGACTGGAAATTGAATTCCCAAACCCTAAACTGGTAAGGAAACATACCATTCTTATGAAGATCAACACAACTTTAGTCCAATCCAATCTCTCAAACCAAACACAATCCAACATCACTACATTGGACTGATATCAAACAACACAAATGCAGAAAACACAACACTTCTAAATACATTTATAGAATGGCATGCAAATTCAAAGCCCCATAGATTACAAAAAAGGGCCTCAAATTAATCCATACATTCATATAAAAAAAATAATAATTATGAAAAATAAGCACTTACATAGTAAAACAACATTTTGGGCACTGAATAAGGCCATTCTCATTGCACTTGTTACACTTGACACTCTTCCTCCCATCCTCACCCACCACTCTGCAACTCCCACTGCACTCCACACACATCACGAACCTAACGCCGCCGCACCGCCAGCACCCGGAGGCCGCCGCCGCCGGTATCCCATCTAGCAGAATGCCCAATTTGCCCTCCTCATCCAGCTTCACCATCTCCTCTGCCCCACCAATCAATCTCCCCTTCACAAACACCAAAGGCACTTTCACATCCTTCCTCCCCATCAACACCCTCAACTCCTCCTTGAACGCAGAGTGCATCGAGATATCTCGCTCGAATACTTCCACGTTCTGCGATTCCAGCACCGTTCTTGCAACGTTGCAGTCCTCGAATGTCTTCCTTATACCTCTCAACGTTGTGGTGTATATCACCACTGCGTTCTCTCCCCCGGGAGGGCATTTCCTCTTGTAAGATTCAAGAAAGGAATCAGAGTCTTGGGATTTTACTACACGAGTACTAATAATAGATGAAGAGGTGACCATTTTCTTGATCTCCTCTTCCTCCTCCGACACCTCTTTCTCTAACGAAGCGACGAGGTCGGGATCGAACAATGGGCCTAAGCTCCTCCTCCTCGAGGCAACAGCAACCCCAGAATCGAACCTCGAACTGTCGCATCTCGAAACTCCCTTCACCGAAGCCCACAATCTTGGCGATGGCTTCTTCGCACTCTCCTTCAAATTGTTGCCACTCTCTTTAAGAAGCGTTTTAGGGCTGTTCTCCGACGACCTAATCCCACTAACTCTCCCCTTATTCTCCTTTCCGACAACCTTCTTCGCCTTCCTCGGAGAGCTCATCTGATTCAGAAACTTAAGGGGACTCCTCGGATCCTTGTCGGTGAAGCCGCGCAAGAAAAGCTTCGACTTTGGGCTTTTTTTGGACTGAGCAACAATGGAGATCTCCTCCTCCAAACCTTCCATCAGCTCCCACGCGTTGATGACCTCCGGCGCCTCCTCCCGGCGCGGGGAGGAAGATTTCTTCACGAATTCTTTGGTTTTCCCTTCTGATTCTTGCTCCTCCCACCCCTTCTCCGCCGCCTGAGGCGGCGGAGTTCGATCCTTTGCTTTGTCTAGCGAGAGAGCGCCGTAGGTGGTTGAAGTGAGAGAAACAACATGGTGGGCGTAACGGCCATTTGCACGCAGCCTTTTCTCCTGCTCGATTTCTTTAGCTACCAACTTGGAAGAGACGCAACCCATTTGATTTGGGGAAATATCAGAAGTGTGCTCTGTTTTTGAAGATGGTAAGAAAAAACCGTTACTCCACTGTCGAGAGGGATAAACCCAACGGTCAGAATTTCGAATAAAGCAGTAATATTTGGAAGAAAGCCCTCTTGTCTTTTGTTATTTGCAAAAGGGCCCCATGTATACGACTTCAGACAAGGAGTATGGGTTAAAAGGAAGAAACAAATTTGTAGTTGAACAAGGTTGTCCTATTTTGGCTTTTGAATCCAATATAAAAAGGGGGAAAATAATTACTACTATTTGACAATTCTGCAATATTTTTGGTCAATTTGGAGAATGCAATTTTAATATATTTCTATAATTTTTTACTTTCAACCTTTGACTTATATGATTATTGTTTGTGATAGAAATAGAATTCGACTCTTTTATTAACATGATCTTCTACTTATAAATCAGTCAACACCTGTATGTGGAATGGAAAGAGCCTATATATGGATATAGTATAATAGAATTAGATTTATATGAAAAAGAAATGAGTTACGAGAAATAATAATAAATCTATGCTATCGATTCATTTAATAAAATTAATTGTTGAGATTCATTAAATTAAATTAAATTTATTTTTTTCTCATTATTTTACTAATGTGGAAGTTAATTTTTAAATAAAAGTTAATTTGTAGATAAAATCATAACCTTTAATTTATTAAAATGGATGGTTGAAATCTTTTTTTTCATTTCTCATATAATGATTCTTTCTTATATAATCAAAAAAATAGTACGATATATCCATTTTCAATGGTAAATAACAATTTCGCTAAGAAATTAAGCATAGCCATTTGTTGACTGAATAACTGATTTCATACTATATATGCATGTCATGTTATACATATGGAAACACTTTCATGATGTTTTTGTTATGCTATTATTATTACTATGATCTACTTCTGATTCTTCAATGATTTATAGATTGACTAATCTCTATATATTTCCTACTATTGTATAGTCGTCTTACTAACAAAGAAACTTGTTATTTTGTAAAAATGTTAGATTTAACACAAAATAATACAATTAGCATATGAAGAGCAATTTTTTTGAAGTTGTCATGTCCTCACTCCTCCAGTTTTAGGTGATTTCGGATGTTGATGCAATTGCACAACCTGTTATTAATATTATTCTTTACTCTAATTTATATAATGCAAAACTTAGATATCAAAGTTAGATAATAGGGTACTTTTGGCAAATCTCCCTATATATATATATATATATATATATATATATATGATACTCATGTTTAAATATATCTAAATTAGTGAGATAGATATAATATATTTTATTCTAATCGATGAGATATCCAAATAATAATGCTCCCCCAATCCATACAATTAATTTTGATTTTATTTGATAAAAATTATGAATATTTTTATTGACTTTTGACACTAATAATAATGAAATGTGGTGGAGGGGGAATAGTATTTATCCATCTAATCTATTAATTTAAACACATTTAATCAATAAAACATATTAAAAAAGTCAAATATGTCTAAATAAATAAACCGAAACGAGTAATATTAACCATCACTATGTTGGTGGGGTGGGGTGACTACGTTTCAGAAACAAGCTACATCACTAAATAAAACTATTTAAATAACTCTCAATTGGTGTTTATTTACATCTCTGACAGAATGTGACATGACATGAAAATATTTTTGATCACGTAAGCAATATTTTAAAAGTCGCTAGGCGCTAGTCGGGCAGTGAAGGGAGGACTAGCGTCTAGGCGGGATCTAGGTGGATCAAATTTTAATGTTTAATTTTTTTTATATCATATTATACAATACAAATTATATAAAGATCCATTATTTGCAATTTCATTCTCTAATTTATTATAAAAAGTTTAAAAAAAAATAATTTTCTAAGTAAAATATAATATCCATAAATTTAAAATGAAATACATACATTATAATTTAGATTAAATGATCCATAATAGGTTCAAATATATTTGTAATATAATCTTTAAAGTACAAGTTTTGATTTTATTTATAAAAGATGAGGCTCTAAATTATGGAGCATAGCAAATAATGATCCATATTTAGGTTGTTTGTCCATTTTAGCTTTATTTTTATTTTAACACTAGTCTAGCCCGCCCGACTAGGCCGCCTAGCCCGCCTAGACTCCCGCCCAACCCGTCCAGTCAGCCTAGCAAAAACTGCTTAGCATTAATCGAATCGACAATGCACCGTCTAGTGCATAGTTCGATTTTTAAAACACTGTATGTAAGACGATTAGTAATATGAATTTGATTTTTAAAAAAAATAGTACTTTTAAATGAAAAATAAACTTAAACAATATATAAGGATGAAACACAGTAGGCCGATCGGCCCATTAATATATACTATCAAACTTGTATTTATAGTAGTGTGGTGGGCCATCAACTAATTTACTGTTGGATTTGGTGGACATTTTTCTTTTTATTAGATCACCAATTTCAAATATATATTATTTCTACGAATTCTGATACATAATAATTTGAAAGATTTTGATATACACAAATAACAAATAAATTTGTAAGTAGAATTTAATATTTATTTAGTTAGCGATATATTATAGATATTTACTATCCGAACTTGCAGCTATCCTTAGGATGTAGAGAATATGTTTATTAAAGAAAATACTTAGTCTAAAAATATTAATATTTTCAAACGCATCAGCTGTGCTTTTAGATCCATAAGACTCAGAACGTATTAATAAATTCATTTATTATTTTTCATAGATCTACTAATTAAACACCTTTCGATCTTACGTTATTATTGAATTATTATGATGAGACGGTGTAAAATATTGCAAATTAAATTTGATCCCATCTGGCATAAATTTGTAGTTTTTTGTTTTCATTTAAGTCATATCATGCATGTCACACATATGCAAAAAACAATATTTTTTTTATAAAATGGAAACTACTTTACGGATTTCATTTAGTGTTTAGGATATAGTTTAAATTTTTAATTTTCTTATTTTTTTTCTTTCTCTTATACATTGTGGGCAGACACATGTGGCCAAATAACAAAACTTTCATTTTGGACAGTCACCGTAACATCACATGTTCCGATTCCACCATGCATTAATTAATAAAGACAAGCCAATTACTTGAATTTATATCCAATATATATACACATATAGATCAAGTTAATTAAAAAATGAATTCAGCCAAATTTCAGATTTAGGAAATTGTCCTTTATACCCCCTCAACATAAAAGGTAAAAAGTAGTGTTAGTCTGTTAGATATTTCAAAATTTTCGACTTACTATTATCATAACAAATTAGAATTGATTTGCTAATGTAGAAAATCTGTTCCGCTACTTCAATTTAGAATTTGATCATGACCTATTATTTATTATATTACACTCCATAATCTAATTAATGTGAAATTACACACATTTTACGTTTTTTAATTTAAATAAGATGAAAAAACATTTTATCGATGAATTAGAGAGAGAAATTGTGCATACAATGATAAAATACATAACAAGGAGAAAACAAAAAAAAATCGTTTCACACCAATTTTCAAACCTACTTTCATTTCATATCCGCCTTTTCTTAATTGAAAAATATAATTTATACATGACAGTACAAAGAAACAATCGCAATTGATGAAATCATCAGTCAAGCAGTTGAAACCCTCCCACCAAAATTTACATTATAAAAAGTAAAGAAAAAAGAGACAAAAATAAAATTTTAGTTTTTCTCTCTTACTAATATATATATATATACTACACTCCCATAATGTTTTTCTCTTCCTACAATATTTCTGCCTTAATTTTCTCGATTCTACATCTCTTATAATGCCTCAAGTCGATCTCGAAACCTTAGTCACCGCCTGCGCCGGTGGAGGCAACGACCGGAAAGTAGCGTGCGAAACACTAGCCGAAGACGCAGATCCATCACAAAACGACGCCGTCTTCGACGGACGCGCCGCCGCGGAAGTTCCGCCGGAATCGTTCTGGCTCTCGAAGGACGCGGAATACGATTGGTTCGACCGGAACGCGTTCTACGAGCGCAGGGATTCGACCAAGGGCAACACTAAGTCAAACCAGCACGCTAACCCTACCTCCGACTCCAATTCCCAGCGATTTTCCGGTGGCTTGAAGTCCAAGGCTTCCATAATCGGACTGCCTAAAACACAGAAAACCACCTTCGTGGAGTCGAAACGGCGGGCGTGTAAACCGGCCAACATTAGGCTGTTTCCCAAGCGGTCCGAGTCATCGGCTGGAAAGCCGACGGCTCCCGTGGCCGAACCGGGTTCTCCGAAGGTGTCCTGCATGGGTCGAGTCAGATCTAAAAGAGTCCGCCGGAGGTCGAACTCCCTCAAAAAGAGTGAGAAACAGGCGGAGAATTCTAAGAAGGCCAAAACCGGGATTTGTTCGAAGGTGATGAACTGCTTCCGGTCTAGGAACGATCAGAAGAAGCCGACCCGGTCCGGGAGCCGTAGGGTGATGGAGGAGACCGAACCGCAACGGAAGAGCGTGAGCGTGAAAGTGCGGGAAGTGGCGGTGACCGGTGCTGAAGCACCCGGTTTGGGAGGGATAACCCGGTTCGCTTCGGGAAGGCGGTCGGAGTCATGGGCGGCGGAGGATATTAGTGAGGCGATTCCGGCGGAATTTGGTAGGAGTTGACAGCTGTAATGCGGAAGAAAGAAAGTCTTTGGGGTTGGTCGGGAAATATTGGAGTTGTTGGGTGACGTGGCACCTTTAATTAACCATTTCCAGACATGGCAGGTTTTTACCGTTACCTATTCTTGTCTCTTTTTTTTTCCTAAACCTTCTTCTTTTCATTGTGTTTGGTGTTGTATGATTTTTGAGTTTGGTATATATACCTATCGATTCTGATCAGTGTAAATATAGATTTTTGTGTGTAAGAATTGTAATTTATTCTTCTTAATATATTCTTTACTAGATTATTGTGTAGTGCTTTAATTTTAAATTGTGCATAATTTATTTCTAATTTATGGGCAATATATCTGAAATAAATACTTTGGCCGAGTAGATCTATGAAGGAAATAAGGACCTTAATTAAATAAATAAAAAATCATAAATTGAGGGTGATAGGAAAACGTATTCGAGTGTTGCTTGTAAGTTGTAAGTCCAATCTGTCACACACGTGGATTGCTTCCACGTTTCCACAAACAAATTATTCTTCATTTCCAACTATATATCTTTTTCTTCTCTTACATTTATAATTAATTCAATGAAATCAGGGAAGACTTGTTGACTACACTATTATTTGATTAATCATCTTTAATTTCATTTCCTACGAAATTGTAGTTTTCTTCACGACAAGCATTATCAATGCTATTACTTTTCTTTAAGACCATTATAGACTAGCTACTACAGCAAGGGGTAATTACAAAAACGAGTTAATTAATACAGTCAAACACGAGACTAACTTATTTATTATGTACCTACTTAATCTATAGAATAGACTCAGAACTTGCAAGTTTGATCGATTAATAACAATTAAAACATATTTTTTTATAACTAGCTTAGGGTTAGTAGAATCGTATTCCCTTATTCAAAATGAAACCCCTGTGCGAGGGGCAGTTTTTATCTTTATAACAAATTACTTGTTCAAAAGTGTTGCAAGTGAATGTAAAGTACATTAATTTAGTTTTGTTCTTGACAGGCTAGTGGCTACTAAATATAGAGTGGCGCCATCAATCAATCAATACATTGTTGTGAAGTTAATAATAATAATCAACTCAAGTAATTAAAGAGGCAGATGCCCGCTTTAAACGAGGAAGAAATGCAGGAACAAAGCATTATCACTCTTGACTTTGTGCTAGAGTATGATGGATATATTCATAATAAATATATATATATATATATGTATGTATAGCCACCTCAGTTAAATGACGACTTTTAATTAGTAACTACCAAAGTGTCGGAGCTTAACTTTGCGACTTTTAAATGGTGAAAATGAATTTTTATTTCTAAAGTTGCAGGTACGTAGGTGATTCTATTGAAAAATAATAGGACTAATAGTACATAGAAAGGTTTTATTTATTTTAGCAGATTAACAAATAAACTATACTGAGTTATTTATTACTCCTAGTTGAATATTAAATAGGGGGTTATTATGGAAATTAGGGATGTCAATTGGGTCAATCCACTCGGATTGTTGGGCTATTTTGTTCGGGATAAATCGGATTGAAAATTCACAACCCTAACCCTAAACTTTTGGTTTTCCGACTAACCCACCGGTGGGCCAGTCGGACTAGAATATTTATGAAAATGTTTAACATATATGTATATTTTTTATGATTTTATATTTAAAAACTATATGTATTTGAAAAATATAACAAATAAAATAAAATTATAAACATAGTTAAATATTTAAATTAAATATGAATAAATTTAAAGAGAAAAATGTGATGATATTACACCAAAATTGTGTTATAATTATTTTTTTAAGTGATTGATTAATTGATGTGTATGATAAATATATTTTTTACGTAAAAAATCAAATATATTATGCAAATAATTATTATTTTATTTTTTCATTCGGTTAATCGGACCAACCCACTCAATTTTCGGGCTAAACCTATCGGGTTCGGGTTGTTTTCGGTCCAATCCATTCAAGCTAAAAATTGTTTCGAGTCATAAATTTTCAACCATAATTCTCTTCAATTTCGGATTGATCTTCGGGTCAACCCGTACTTTCGGGCCAAATTGATATCCCTAATGGAAATAAACAAAGGAAAGAGACTATAAATAGAATATGCTTGATTGATTCTGTCTGTAGCTGCCGAAATTGGGCCCAGGCCCAATATAGGCCGAAGGATTTGTTTCTGTTGGGCTGTAATTAATTATCATGATTTATTATAAGCGCTTAATTATCATAACTAATTGTGTATTTCAACCATAAACGAAGCTAATACAACAAGTTTGATACAGATAAAAGTAGAGTAATATAACATCATCTCAGCATCAATGGAGATGGAAATTTAGGCAGCAAGGGGGTCATGGTTAACCTCCACGTGTCGGCCGTTGAGTGGCTGACAAGGCCTGGCGTTGTACTTGCATCTCATGTCCAGAGGAGCCTTGAGAGCTGCTACTTGTTCTCTCGATATTGTTCTCGCCTGCACATTATTAATCATCTTAATTTTTTTTACAACCAAATAGGAAATATATAGTACAATGAAGAAGAATAAGAAGATTAAATTAATTAGGAATCGACCTTGGCGAGGACGAGATAGGGTAGTTGCTCGACGCAAGGAGGAACACTGGAAGAGCCTATGTATTTGTAATATTTGGTGGGTGTTGTCCTAAGCTCTGCTGGGTGGAAAATCCCTACTTGTATTGGTGCTGTCACCTCGCTGCTTGCGAACTCATGCGCCAATTCATTCAATTTCTTACCTATCTGCAAAAATCACATTCTTGCAACGTTAATACAGAGATCGATCACTTTATTATTTGAGTTCGAAGGCTACCGTTTGAAGAACAGGGTCAGGGCGTCCCAGTTGGAAAAGGGTTGCTACCACCATAACCTTGCCGTCTTCCGACACGTGCACCATGTGCAGTTCTGCTGCAAACCTATATACACATACACACATATATTACACACACACACACACATATATATATATATATATATTAAAGTTAGTACCTGTGCCCATCGATTCTGTGCTCAGAAGGTGAATGCCAGTGCATCTGCTTCAACTTATACTGCTTCTCATCCACAGTTATTCCACCTGTATGATCTGGGTACTCAATCTGCACCACAAACACACCCACAACCCATCAAGATTCAAGAATATTCAAGAATCAAGAATTTGTTACTAGGGTACTCACAGCAACGGTGAACTTGTTGTCGACCAGAGTGACGTTGACAGCGTGGTAATCTCTGATTAAGGGCTTCAATTTATTGGTAGGAATAGCTAAGTGGGAGACGATGTTGATAGGAGACTGTGATTTCCCAGTTGCACAGAGGGAGAAGTTAGGGCTCAAACTAGCCCACTTCTCCGGCCCCATTGCACCCGAGTATGTGAACTGCAGTGTCTTCTCAATCTCTGCATGCACAAATCAATCCAAACACTAGATCATTAGTCTCATAGTTAAAATTCAAATTCAAAGAGAGCGAGAGTTAAGTGTCTATACTCGATGTAGTAAAAGCATCTGAGCCAAGAATGATCAGCAGAATAGCAGCTGCAATACTGAACAAACCAAACTGAGCAGCCATGGAGAGGAACAATATATTTTGTTATTCTGATATTAATCTAGCTTTTGTCACCGTTGAATGATTATATAAAATGTTGTATGTGACAGAGGACAACTGGCTGTAGTCATGCAATTGGGAGTGGTGGTCTCTGCAAAACCCTACACGCCTCTTACTTTTTGAACCATCGATTTCGTCTTCTTCGAGCCTTCATCATTGCAGATAGAGACCCTCGACTCCTTGAGCTTATCAAGTAGTATCATTGAAGTTTCTTTCGTTGAATTATTAGTAATAATGAGGACAAAAGATTCCTACAAAAAGTTGGGACACCACCCCAACCACTACATAATTTTCAAGATAAGTATGCATGTCTGAATCTTCAATTTACTGTCGGTAATATTTAAATTGTCTAAACAGAAATCTGTCGTCACTACTACGTAGGATATGGCTTCATCTCATATATTCAATTGCTCAATGTCCTAAGCTTCTAATTGAAGTCAAGACTAGACTAGATATTTTTTGCATCAGACTACTTTATATATATAATGAATCACGAAATTTATTTACATTGTTTATTATAACATATACGAGAATAATGTCCAAATGATAATCAACAATATCTGCACTCTCAAACATTTGGATTCCTGTGTTTGGATCTTCCAAATAAGGAACCTGCTTATGCAACCATTGTCGAACAAATAATTGTAAGGAAAATGATGCTTTTATATGTAAGACATTAAGAAGCTTAATAAAAACCACAGCAGTAGTCACTTACTGATATTGAAAGCTACAATTATTTCTTCTCAGGAAGTGATAGTATGTGAACTAGAAATACAGAAGTCTTGGATATCACCATGATCTAACCTCGTACGCCCAAATCTTTAGAGGTTTGGGTGGAAGCTTTGATGGAGTGTATATATGAAGACCTTGCACTGCACTGCATTGTTAAGGTTACAGATCATGTCTGTGCTTGAAAAGAGGTTCGAGTCTTAAATTTCTCCTAAGCATTCAGGGAAGTGAAGAGAAGCCCCCAAAATGTCGGAAGGGCGATCGATATCGAGGTTTGGGAAGCATTTGCTGATCGATAACTTAATTCACCATCAATACTCTGCCGTTGGACGTTGCTCTGTTTGTTCAACAATCCGGCCGGCCATCTCTGCCGGTGAGGAATGGTCGACGGTGGCGGAGTTTGATCAAAACCGACCACTACACGACAGAAAACGGTTAATATCCACGTGTCCTATTCCAATTCTTGTTTTTTTTTCAGAGCATTTTTGTGGAAATAATTAATAAATATGTATATGTTTTAAATTTGTATATTTATTTATTTATTCTTTTTTTTTCTTCCAGAAGTCGATATGATGTTTTAGAAGTTGACTTGAAATGATGCACATTTGATATATAGTTAATTTATACATTAATATATTATATGAAGAACACTTCAAATTGGTTCTTGATTTCTATTTCAAAATTGATTCCATATATATATATATATTAATTATATCTGAATCTGACGCTGTTATCAACTAAATTCGACATGTAAGCGGATATATAAGAACATTTTATTATCGTTCATTTAAATCAAAGAATATTAATTGTTATGTTTAGACTTAATTAATTTGTTATATATGTTCATGATCGATCTCTTTATATGCATACATATATAGACCGACACTTGTGCTACCTAATTTGATCATTTTGATTAACGTGCTGTTGATACATTATTAAATATTCTCTAAAAGAGCATCCATCAACAAGATAAATCGTCACTTAATTAATGGAGCAATCCCTATCAATTAGAAACATCAATACCTGGCTATATATAATGAACTATTAGTGTATGAACAATTTAATCTACCAAATAGAATAGATAGACATGAATATTTACTGTTGATGAACATCAACTCATGTCATACTCTAACTATTTAGCGTAAAACTTTAAAGAATATCAAACAAATATTTAAGATGGTAATTGATTGATCATAACAACTTTGAGACAATATAACTATTATGAATATAGCAAACAATACAAGAACAAAAATGTAAAGAAGACACACATATTTATGAGAATACTCAAAACGAGACATATAAGAGCTAGCTAGAATTTCAATATGAATAAATAAATAAATATGGTACAAATGTATATATTATATCACAAACTCCAATCTTAATTTATAAGCTAATTATGGTCAAGTCTCTCGAGCTCCGATCACTTTTTGAAAAATATTAAAAAATTCAAAATTTTACCGCGAACTTCTCATGCTCGACTCAAATATTTTGTGTCTGATAATATATGCAATCATGTCAATTGTTAATTCCACAACTAGTTCAATGCAACCAACCAATTAATAGCACATATTTACATGCAAAAACTAATTAATTTATAAGTGTTGCATAAAATTTGATGTGTGATTGTGTGTTCACTTTGACTAACTAGGTTCCTACAAGTAGTAACATAAATAATGATAGAGGAAACCAATCTTTGTCGATCTCTCTGTCTGTCTCTGTCTCTGTCTCAGTACTAGAAGTAGTAGTAAGTATAGTAAGTAGTAGTACTCATGATGAAGACAAATGATGATTGGTACTTACAATGAGATTAGGAGCATCTGAAACTCTGCTTAAGCCCATACAGAATAAAGAAGGGAAAGAATTAAAGGGAAAGTAGCAGAGAACCCATTTTTTGTGGCCTTGAGCACCAAAGAATTTACCCCCTAAAATTCTCAAGAATATATACATATATATAAATATATATGGCTCATCCATCACCTTTAATTACTTTGAGTTAATAGCTAGGATTCTCATATTCCATTATTCCTGATCACAATATATTTCCTCCTCTTCTTCTTCCTCCTCTCTCTCACAGGAAGGAAAGGGAAGGGAAGGAATACCATTCCGTGGTCATTTCTTGCTGTCAACCACCTCCGTCGCGGTCAACCACCAATCACCACCCTACATTCATCCTAATCATTGAACTCAATGCTTTGATTCTCCTAATTAAATGCTCTAAGATTCTTCTTATTACCACTTAAGTTTCATCTTCTTATCAACTTGAACATTAAGTTTTGTTGTTTGCATGCTTTTTTTTACGTAGAAACAACGTTACAATAATATAAATGCAATTGTATATTGGGGTCTATGGGGTTCAGACTAGGAACAAATTGGCCTTCTGGCATTAACCATACTATATATATATAATGTTATTTACGCGTCCGCGGATGGAGAGGTTAATATACCCGTGAATAATGTAGTATGCCTCGTAGATAAATATTAAAATTTTAATATAAAGGTTATTAATTTTCACTTTCTGATTTATATTTATTGATTAGGTTCAATACAAAATTAAAAATAAAAATTTATAGTTATCCGTATGCTTATGTAACGTTACGTGATATTATTACATCAATAACAATATATATTTTAAATGTTCCCTTTTCAGTAAAATTAAAGGAGGGGTATCAAAAGAGACTTTTTGGATCCCAATTGGCAAAGAAAGATATTCTCTCATTCAATAAACTTTCTTTCTTAATTAATCACCAGTATACTTTATTTAATTTAGATGAATTTTGAATGGAGAATAACTCTGAATTTCACGTAATCAAGATCAACAACAATTCTAATTCTTTATTAATTATTAAAGAAGCTACAAACATATTACAAGAACATAAACACTGCTCTCAAAGAGACAAAAGAAGAGATAAGATGAAGTAGGTTATTTCTCTTGTTTATATATTTCATTCCCTTAGCAAGAGTATATTAGAATATCGTAAAAATTATAATGTTAATAGTAGTTTAATTAAAATATGATCGATTAATTTGTGCTACAAATCGACACATTGCTCCCATCTTCAGATGATTAAATTAAATCAACATGCAATTGCCAGCAGAACTGTTGAGGAATTTCTGCTTTAAAGCCTTTAGGAAAAAGGTCTTCTGCAGATTCCTCCAAACTGCATAAAATATCCAACATATCAGAATCAAATGATCTTTCCCAAAAAGCTTAATGCTCCGAATATTATTTCCTTTACATCAGATGGTACATAATTTTTTAGCATGTTTTATGGCTTTCTACTTATATTTTGGGACTTAATTGCCACCATTACAATTAATTAATGTACATATATTGTTGGGAAATATTTTATAAGTGTTTTGATTCAGATTCCAATACCTCCCCTGAAAAGATGTAATAAGACCAATACTGAATCTTAGTGTTTTGTCTAAGAACTCATATGTTAGGGAGTTCTAACTTTTTCAGGTACACTGAAGACAAGACTGAAGATTCAATGATATCCCAAAACTGAAGGTCCCTCCTGAAGTTTTGAAGATGAAGCTAGAAGCCAAGCCTTTGCCAAACTGAAGATCAGTACTGAAGTCCATACTGAAGATCCTTCCTGAAGTTATATACTGAAGATCAGTACTGAATGACCCTACTGAAGTTTAAACTGAAGATCAGTACTGAGTGCCCACACTGAAGTGATCGACTGAAGTCTGCACTGAAGATCCTTACTGAAGTTCTCTACTGAGTGAAAGCCTAGCCCGTAGGCATTTCCTTTTATGGCAAAAATCTCGGTTAGGTGAACAAGATCTTTCTGCAGACACCTAAAATGGCAAAAAGGACGAAGACTCCAACGGGAAGAATTCAAATTCAAAGCTCTATCTCACAACGGCTATATCCTTGAGAGAGCAGTATATATACCCCGACGCTTCAAACGCTTCATATACCGGTTACCTCTGCTATCAACTCACTATCGCTCTCTGCATTCAAGCTCTCAAGCTTTCAGTCTGAACACATAAAGCTCTCTGTTTTATTCATTAGTGTTCTTAGCGATTATACTGTAACCGAAGAACAGTCATAGCATTAGATTTAGTTCTAAGCTAGTAGTGATCAGTTTGACTGTAAATCCAACCTTCACGGTTGATCACTGTAAGATTGTTATCTCTCCATTAAGTTGGAAACCCTCGACTAACATCGAGACACGTGGACGTAGGAGTTTTTATCTCCGAACCACGCAAACCAAACCTCTGTCTCTCACTCTTTACATTCAGTATTGATTATTCATATTATATCATCAATTGAATACTGATTAACAGAAAAGAGAAACATTGCATTAAAGTTTTCTGAAAACAAACGAGTAAGATTTAAAGCCACCACATTCCGCACACTTAAGTTATCAGTCCATCAGTCAAACACTAAGTGTAGACTGAAGGATTCCTAACTGAAAGTACAACTCTACACTGAAGCACCTCCCTTCAGTTCAGGAGCACAAAAAGTTTTTATTGTTAAAAACTGACTGGTGTATTCCCCCCCCATACACTCAGTTTCACTCGTTTCGGGACCAACATATATAATTATCAAAGCTAGTGTGTAACCTATAGCTTGCATTTGATCATGCCCCAATTCACTATAGAAGTTCTAACACTTTGCAAATTCTATTTTTTTTTTATGCTCAATAATAGTTCCCCATTTTCCTTGCGTAACGACTCGAATTCATGACTTATTGGTTAGAGGGAAAGTGTCTTACCAAATGAGTTGCGTTTCATCGATTAAAATATTTAATTAAACACTCCATTTTCTTACTTGAGGGGTTCAATAAGAAAACGAGACCAATTTCTTGATGCCATATCGATCCTAGTTATATAAGTAGAGATGACTCATCACTTCATAATCTCATTTAGAGGTTTGATTAATACTTCTCCAATAATATGAAAACTAATTACTAATTAATTGATGCTTGAGTCAACAGAAATAATCTCAGTGACGAGGAAAAAAAACGAACTTGTTTGTGAACATCATAGATAGTGGATTCTTCCAATCCACATCAAAGGGAAAAAATAAATTCGAGGAATAGGGTTCGAATAATCAGAGAAAAGAAAACAAATAAATGAGTGTGGGATCTATTCCTGTGCCTATTTTTTGTAAGGTGTTAAAGATTTCATCAAGAAAAGTCATGTGTGGAGAGGGGATTCTTACATGCCTGGTGCAGCTGTCTCAGAATATAGAATGAATCTTCCTCTCACTCTTCTCCTCTGCCCTCTCTTCAAGATTCTATATGCTTCACTTGTGTCTCACTCCCACCTTTCCCTCTCTTGATCATATGTTTATATTAAGACATCGCCACACCCACCTTCCATACGTAAAAAAAGAGTGACAGAGAACAACACAAGTACACAGCAAGGAGCAATCATGTTAGAAGGAGGTGTGATTAGGTAGGGATAATTGCTTGGCGTCTGTTTCTACTTTTGGAAAGAGTTTTGCAGTGTGGTAAAGATAAAGCAAAATGTATCATCATCAACAGCAGCAGCAAGGCTCAGCAAGAATGTCGGTTGCTGCAGAGAGGCAGTTGTACCTTCAAGGTGTGAGTGGGAGTGAGGATTCAGGACTTGTACTCTCCACAGATGCTAAGCCCAGGCTCAAGTGGACCCCAGATCTCCATGAGCGTTTCATTGAAGCAGTCAATCAACTCGGTGGAGCTGAGAGTAAGCACACTCCCCATTCTTTTTCTGCATAATCATCATTACTTACATATTGGGAAAACCTTAACCTGATTGGCTATGGCGTTCATGCAGAAGCCACTCCGAAATCAGTGTTGAAACTTATGGGAATCCAAGGCCTCACTTTGTACCACTTGAAGAGTCACCTTCAGGTAAATAAACAAACCATTAATTAATATCGAAATAGCTGCGCAAAACCTCAAAATTTCTGGGTTAATTTTCTCCTTGCAGAAATATAGACTGAGTAAGAATATTCATGGACAACAAGCATACTCATGTGGTAGCAACAAAAATGGTAAGTCATTCATTTTCAGATTAAAGACTTGTTCTCGTTTGATACATTCCCTATATATATATAAATCAATTGGTTACTAAATCCAGCAATGGCGGGGGAAAACGAGATCAACACAAACAATCATAACACAGCAAACCAGCAGATTAATAAGTAAGAGAAAACCAGAAGCTTTCTTTGATGGGTTAATTATACTAACTTGCATTATCAATCCCATATAAGGATTCATCTGATCATCACTGTGATTTATTTTCTTTTACCAGAAACATGCAAATAGGTGAAGCTATACAAATGCAGATCCAAGTGCAACGAAGGCTACGCGAACAGCTTGAGGTATAATCAAAGTATACAGTACACATTAATTAATTTCACTATTTGATTTACTAGTATTAGATCATAATAAGAAGCAAGGTGAATGAATTGATAGGTGCAACGGCATTTGCAGCTGAGGATAGAGGCACAAGGCAAATACCTGCAGTCGGTACTGGAGAAGGCACAGGAAACACTCGGTGGTCAGAGCGTCGGAACCATAGGCCTCGAGGCGGCCAAGGTTCAGCTTTCCGACCTCGCCTCCAAGGTTTCTACTCAATGTCTGAATTCCGCTTCTGCATTTCCGCAGCTTAAAGATCTGTGCATGCACCAAAAAGTACAGGCTGCAGATTGCTCCGTCGAGAGCTGCTTGACCTCATCATCCTCCTCTCTTCGAGATCAGAAACTCTACATTAACAATCTTGTCGGATTCAGACAGCAGCAGCAGCCAAGAGAGTTGATGATCAAGGAGGGCGATGTGGATGAAGCCAGGCAGCAGATAACTGAGCTCAGATGGCGTGACGACATCAAAGACACCAGAATTTTTGACGATAAACCATACAGCAATCTATCGATTGGGATTGGGGTTGAGAGCTATAAATGGAGCCTCGGTGAAGAAGAAGAAGAAGACCATTCTAAGTATTTTGGAAATGATGGTTTGATGAAGATGGAGAAGCGCAAAACGACGTCGTCCTCGGATCAGATGAAAGTGCCTTTCTTTGAGACGAAACTAGATCTCAACACAGAGGAAGAACATGAGGCTGCATCGAGCTGCAAGCAGTTGGATTTGAACGGTTTTAGCTGGAGTTGATGCCTCATCATAGCTAGGGAGGTTAATTTTTGTCAGAATTATATATGCATACATATATATCTTGATTTTCGATTTGGTCGCATGAAACTAAACATGGATGGACCCTTCTTTCTGTTTATGGGATGTAATAATTCAGTTCAGATGAAAGAAGCTCCACCTCTTCTTGCATGCAGGGTGAGAGTGAGCTAGGGTTTTACCATCATGCAACACAAAATTTCAACCTAGTATATATATATTTTGTTCTAATTATATGCAGACAGTTGGATAAATCAACAAAGAAAAAGAGAAAAAATGAGTGATTCAATAAAGTAGATAATTATTTATCGAAAAAAATCCACAATTCCTAATAATAATTTATTTTTTATTATTCCACTCAATATATCATATTCATTCGAATCCTGGTCTTCAGTCACAGTATATATATTGAATTCTTCTATTGATGCAAGAAGATGATGATTTGGGCCGCCAATGTTGAGCATTATTCTAGTCGGGCCAAGATACTACTACTGGTTGAGCCCAATAAACTCCTAATTTCAAGCCCAGTTTCAGATTATCCTTTTTTACCGAGAGTATTTTTTGAAAATATATAAAAGAGTTTCCTTATCTTTTAATCTTAATTTTCAGATTAATAATACTACCTCTATCTCAATAAATTTGTGACAGTTTATTATTTTTAATATACTCATGCTTACCGAGACGGAAGAAATATTGTTTCAGTACTAAAATATAAAGATAGCCAATATATACAACTCCAAGAAATGTAAAATACAAGTTTGCGGAAGGTGGCGCCGCCCAACTCAGGCGAGTCAGCCGGCCCAAGTCTTGGTCGAAGAAAAGGAGCCGATATTCATATTTTAGGAGTGAAATTTCTAAAAAGATAAAAAGAGTGATGAGTGTGGGTGGCAAAAGTAGATGGTGACTGTTCCTATAATATTATTTATAAATATATGCATGTAATTGTAGCACACTATTTCTTTTCAATTCTCCCTTCTTGAATTTTTCTCATTTCAGTTTATTTATTTTCGGAAATTGAAACGTTTATTAAGGTGAGATTTTGGTCAAGTTGCACTGTATTTGGACCTGGAAATATCAAGTGCCCTTTAGTTGCAACTTTGCTTTTATGCAAAATATCACATTAACTAATGTCTCAATACTGCTACTGTCTTTGAAGCAAAAAAAATATCTTCGATCTTAGAATATTGATCACATTAATCCGAGTTTATGGAACTATATTACTCAATATGATATATTAATAAGATTGATTAACTTACTAATCACCACTTAATACGCGTGTGTTACACAATCAAAATTGAAAATTAGCATTACGTACAGTATGCCCCACCTTTGCAACTTCAGCATGCATGCATGCACTTTTTAGTAGATGATGTTACAATATGTATTTAAATTCTTATTTTTAATTGAAAATATAGCAGGCTTATATCAAATATGCGTATTCATATCATCACATTCCACTAAATAAACCACTAGATATTAATATTATACCATCACCCATCAATTCACTAATGCCCTAAAATGACCTCATTTCATAGATCACATTCCCAGTTAGGAATCCTTCACCCACACTAATATATATAATGTCACAATATTAATTTTTCCTTTACGTACCTGGTCAAAGACATAAAAATAATAATAATAGAATTCTCGAGATACGACAACGTATAGTATAGAGACAAAAATATTGGCATGCAATTAAGAGGACCACCACCACAAATTAAACACCTAATTTTTGTTGAATCTCGTCGTCGTAAGTACAATCAAGATCTTGCTTGCTATGGATATATAATTTCTTGATAAAATTAATTACTAACACGTTTTTCCCAAATCATATATAGTTTTTCTCTGATTTGATCAATATATACATACATCACTCTGCAACGAACAAAGTACAACTACTCTTCTCTATTAGTTACTCTTCAGCACATGCATTAAATTAAATCTCGTTGCTCAGAGACTATAGGGTCTCATAGTCAAACTCGATCACTTAAAACTAATAACTAGTGTGATTAATTACGTATATTGACTGAGTAAACTGCAAAAGTAGCATCATCAATTTTCTTTGGGTCCAACCGACCTAATTATGGGGAACAATAATTATATATGGAATAAAGGAAAACAGTGTAGAGGTAGAGAGTAAGAGAGGCAAATTAAATAAATATCATATTATGTAGAGAAGAATTATGGGGTAAACAATAGACAATAGTCAACCACTAAGAATATGTTTAGGCATGCAGTAAATATGTATGGTAGTTTAGTTTGGTAATGCTCCACTTCCCATGCACCACACTCCCAACTTTGCAAGTGCTCCATATCCTTCATTGGGTTGGTATGTTTTCTGCAGATTTACATTATTACATTCCAGATAACAACGCATGCTTCATATATTGTGCCTTTAATTACTCATTTTGTATGAAATAAAACCACTTTTTTTTTTCATTTGTGAAATTAATCTTTTATTTGAAGTATCAATTATACAACTTTAAAATCGATATACTGTATATATGTGTGTGTATGTTTATGCATATACTTGTTTTAGGCACGCCTATGTAACAAATAGCATATATATAATGTACCCTTTATGTTTCAATTTAAGAGTGTTGAATTGTTTATAATAAATAAGAGATATGAGGTCATTTTTTTTTGAAATACAGTAGAGTTGTTTATAACAAAAAAATAAATAAATGATAGAATGTAACGTATAATTTTTTATATATTTTATAATCTCAATTTTTTTAATAATATACTAGAGACCGTGTTTATCATAATAGTGAAAAAGATATTAGATCGAATAAAAAATCTGAACAAAGACTGGGTTTTATCTTAATAAGATCATATGTTAATGCCTTCTTAATTAAAGAAAAGAAAAAGTGTAAGTGTTTTGTGTAGCATTATTATACACTATATTAGAGAAGCCAATGTACAAAGTGTATCACTATGTTTGATGGAGAATCCAAATTGATATATAATTTTACACAGAATTTATGCTTTTATAAACCTTTTCACATACCAAAACCAAACGAAACTCGACAGCTCCCAATTACTAATGAAAATCACATTATCATCACCAAAAACAAAATCATTAAGTGGGGCCTATTTCTAATTTTATAATAAGAATTATTAAGCGGGGCCTAAAGTGCTACATGGCCTTCCCATGTAATATTAATAAACTATGAGGGCATCCTCATCTCTTTATCCATATAAGTACCACTAACACATTTAACTTTCTTACTTAGCAAATTTCAACTTCTATTCCTCATTCCCAGACAGTTCCTGCCTGCCCAAAAAGCAAACATGGGCAACTGCTTAGTTCTTGAACAGAAAACTGTGAGTGTAATGAAAACAGATGGAAAGATCATTGAATACAAAGCCCCCATTAGAGTCCACCAAATTGTGTCTGAATTTTCTCATCATGCAATCTCTGATAAGCTTCCTGTAGTAAAACACCTGAATCCAAACACTGAACTGCTTCGTGGGAGGCTGTACTATCTTCTTCCCTTGCCGGTGGCACCTCAGCTGGCGAAGAAGAAGAAGACTGTTCGTTTCTCTGAAGATGTCGTGGAGAAGGAGAGACGAACAGCTGGGGCTGTGAGGATCAAGCTCGTGATCACCAAGCAAGAGCTGCAAGCAATACTAGCCAAAGAGGGAGTTTCTGTTGAGGATATGATTTCTCAGGTGCAGAAAGAACCAATCAAGATCACGAATATTGCTAGAGACGGCGGTAGCATGGCCCTCAAAAGGCAATTGCCAACCTTGGAAAGTATTCCTGAACTGTAATAGTTCTTGGACTTTCCAGTTTAAGATAAGAAATAGAGAAGAAAAAGGAGTGATACAGTTAGGTTTTAAAGGTGTTGGGTTGGGAAGATACATTTCAACCTTTCACTTGATCAGAAATGTAAAATATAGTACTTCATAGTTTAACAGATATATACAATCTGCAATAAAGCATATCTGAATGAAGCTATACCATCAGAAATGTGTAAAGCATGTTGTATATGTATGTTAAACTATAACATTCCATGCAATCAGAGAGGGGTTACAGTCTCTATAATATTTTTGAATCGACCAATAATGTAAGATACTGAACAATCACTGAATCAAAGAACACAAACAGAAACTGTCAATCCTCATAACGATTAGATATGAATGCATATTAAGCAAGAAAGAAGATTTTTGTATTGAGGCTTGATGATCATGACTATACAAAGAGCACATGAAATAGTACATATCCTTCTCCATTCCCTACTCGGCCTTTCATTACATGGCATAATCAAAGACTTCTAATCAAGTAATCATAGATAAAGTGCACGTGATTTTAAGGATAGAGATGGCTCCATATAGACATACATACGGAGGAGTTTACATAAAAGACATTCAATTGTCCGATATGCATGAGACCAAAGGTCTCAAACTCTCAGGTTCAAGTCCATCACTGTTCGGTTTTAAATTAAATCATACAAAAATGATCTCCAATTGAGGGATTAGGAGTTTTAGTAGCTACTAGAAGTAGATATTTTTCATTACGGTGCATGGTTGTGAAAACCCTCAATTCCAAAAATCCAGTGTAATATTCAATTCAGAAAAAGCTACTAGTATGGTTGTAATAACCAAAGCGTCAGGAAATAAAAGGACCTTTTGCTTGTTGCTCATCTCTTTAATCAAAGCATCAGTATCCCATTAAGCTCTTGACAGGATAGTACAACTTTTGCAGCCGGTACATCATGGGACAAAATCGGACAACAGATAATTAATTCAAACAGCCAATGACGCTTGCTGAGAATGCCAGGATACTACATCCTTGTAAGGCAAATTACCACCAAAAATATTCAAAGCACTGCCAACAGTGACATCTACCCGGCCCTTCCCTGCTATTTTTATCCTCTCTAAATCAGCCATAGTGGTCACTCCACCAGCGTAAGTCACTGGAATCTGATAAATATATAAGAAACAATTCAAACTGCAGCAGGCGAAGAGATAATATCCTTATGCTAATCGGATACGAACACATGAAGGTTCTTACAAGGCATGATCAAGATAGAATGAGTTCTTTGAATCAAAATCACATGTTCGATATTGTTAAGAATGAGTTTAGCTTGAATTTGAAACAATCAAGTATAGCATCCCTAGGGTAAATAAATATTAAACATTAGATTCACAAGAACTTACTGGTGAATGCTTGCCAAGCAATTCCACAAGCTCTTCGTCAATTCCCAACCTGGAATATTGAAGCGAGTAGATAAAATGGGATGCTAAGTGTAAGTGGTTAAGTCGTGGGAAAATTTTCATGATTCATACAAGCAAAAGATTAAAAATTTTCAGGTAATTTAACATAAATACTTTCGGTAAGTGCAAGGAACCAGATTAGCTCCAAGACGTACTTTTTGCCTTCAACATCTACTCCGTGGACAAGAAACTCATCAGCATAACTTGCGAGAAAATTTAACACCTCTTCATCAAGAAATACATCAGTGAATTTCTGCCATCTATCTGTCACAACTGCATACCTCCCATCCTGCATGAGCGGAAGCAAGAAAAGAAAAACAGGCCAGCATCATTTTTATACGGACAGTGACACAATTTCTCTATTTGATGTAGGTGCCAATGATCAATACTTGTAATCTCGTATAAAGGATCATCTCTTACAAAGTTAGAACAATAACCAATTTCATATCTATAGTCAAACTCTTTATCTTTTCACGCATTATATTATTAGGTAGATATGAACCTTCTTTCTGCAACTAAGATCCAACACAAGCCTCTTTATCCCCACAGCATGAGCAAGTTCCTTTAGCCTTTCAAAATCAACTTGCCCATCATTGAATACATACTGCCATCACCATGAAGAAGTACCAATAGTTAGGATTCCTATTATTAAAATACTTCCGGCCAGTACACTAAATATCCAAAAGATATCTATCAATATCATTGTCAATTTGTGAAGTAGGTGACAGTTTTTCTATGCGTCCAATTGCAATTCTTTTTCTATAAACATTTGCTGAGCTTTCTACTCCAATTTTGTACTTCCTTGAAAAATACGAAAATAAATAACATACAGATGTAACAATAACATGGCTTGCTCCTTTGTCTATATAACTCAAGGCATTGCTTGTATTGATGCCACCACCAACTTGCAGACCACCTGGATATTTCATCATGCAGTAAGTATATCAGTAAAACTGTTTATGGGTCAAGAGTTACAATCTACATAACCTTGTATGATTTGAACTTGCAAGTCAAAATAGTGCCCCTAGTATAATTGGACAAGATAGGGTCTTAAAAGAGAATGACGATTGACAAGGAATTGACATCAGGTATTTTAGGTCTAGCTAACTTCAGCCAAAACTGCAGTATCCAGAACGTCATGCCTACCTGGATAAGCATGTAATGCTTCAATCGCTGCTGCTTTGCTCAATGGATCAGCCCCAAGCATGATGGCATGGCCTCCAGTAAGCCCATCGGCCTTATACATTTTAGCATATTCAGCAGCTGAAATATCAGATTCGTAATTAGTGATGAGACTGGAATCTCCCTCTTTAGAATCCTGAAGAGTGGATCCAACAATCTGTTTCACTTTCCCCTGAAATATATAGTAACAAAATTGGTGTCAGCCATCCATAGTCAATACTAATAAGGTTCCACTACAAGAAGAGAGAAAATTCAGCCATGTGGTATATTATTTGAATGCTAAATATATGAATGGCAAGGGAAAGCAACAAGAAGACAGTCTATCCACTCCTTGCAGGATCTTTTCATTCTATGTAATGCACCTACCACAAGGAAGTCACCTAAAAATCCCATCTATACAAGTAATGACCTTGAATTATGATCTACAACTGAATCAAACAAGCATCGAACTTGTAACAGTATTGGGGAAAAGGAAAGAGCAAAATCAATGACTTTGAAATCATCACCAAGCATTCATCCTTGTATGACACAAAATGCTTGTTTCTGGTTCTATATCTAAATGATATGATCACACCTATCAAACCATTAACGTTTCAATCAAGGGAGCCATATGGGTTTTCTAAAGGTGAATGGCAATAGACTAATGTGGTGATAGCAGCATCTACCAATTCTACCCTCACGCAATAGGAAAGACAATCAATTTCTTATGAACTAGGCCATAGCACAGTGCATATGAGACTTTTGTTACTAGAAATCGCAGCAAAAAAACGACTTTAAAAAGATCAGGGAACTGAACCTTGTGTATGTCAATGCAAGGACGAAACCTGACCGCACATTGTATTGACAGCCTTCGACTTCCTACACAACAGTTCAAAATTCTGATCACACAAATCGTATGATTCCCCAGAGTATCACTATTAAAAAATGTTCATTTCAATGATAAGGAGGAAAATAAATCTTACTTAAGACCACCCGAGGCGCACCATGTACCAAAGTCTGCTCGCCTCGAGGTGCATAAACCGCAGAAAGTTCCGTAAAATTCTTCCAGGTTGAACTCCAATGAAGATTGTGAATACTCATACTGAAAATGGAGGTACAACAAACCAGAAAATCAGCACGAGCCGAAGAGGCATTTCATCAAACAGGTAATGGAGGCAGAATCAAAACTTCAAATATCAAACCCAAAAATAATCATAAGAGCATTATAATTTGGTACTCAAGCAGAATGAATCAACAGATTGCAGGAATAAGCAGCTAACCTGGCGCCGGAGGAATGCTCGTCGCTGTCCGAGGCGATGACTGTTTGTAGCACATATACTATACAAATGCGATTTTGGGGTTTATTTTATAAATCTTGGTTATTCAATTCAACCAAGAAAGGGAGGATTTTTATAATAATAAAAACTTCAGGGGCCAATATGCAAATGATTATAAACTAAGAGGAGGCATTCCCAAATAAATAGATAACATAATAAAGGCGCAAGTGTGCGAATTATACAAATCGCTATTTGCAGAGGAAGAAGTCGCGCTTATTGTTTGAGCTCACCGGAGATTGGAGGGAGCCACCAGCAAACACGGCGGAGCAACCATGAAGCACGGCGGCATCTCGAGAAACATAGCCCTAAAAAGGTTATCAAAACCCCGCCTCCACCCTCCTCCTCCACTGCTACCACCCCAACACCCTAACCTCTCACCCTCCCTCTCCGCCCTAACCTCTCCCACCACCACAGCCACCGCCCAAGCTCAATTAACCCACCTCACCGCCTTCCTCGAATCCTCCCTCAGAAAACCTGCTGTAGCCATCACACCTCAAGAACTTCTCCACTTCTTAAAATCCCGCCTCCGCCACCACCCCACGCTCAATCACCTCGATTTCCACCTCTTCCGCTACGCCGCCACGCTCGACTCATTCCGCCATGATCACTTCACATTTGAGTATATGGTGCGCACTCTCGTATCTACCGATCGTCTCGACTCTCTCTCCTCTCTTCTTGAGTTCATATCCTCCAATCCCTGCCCATGCTCCGACGGTATATTCTCTTGCCCTAAAATCGAGCCTATGTTCCGCGTTTCAATTAGTTCCTATTGTAGGGCTGGTAGATTTGATGATGCACTCCACGCGTTTGATATAATGAAACGGTTAATCGATGGGAAACCGGATGTTTCCTTGTATAACATTGTGATCCATAGTTTCGTTAAGCTCGGGAAATTGGATAGAGCAGTGGATTTCTATGGAACAATGATCAGGAACAGGGTAAATCCAGATGCAGTCACGTTTAATATCTTGATTAGTGGGTATTGTAGGAATAACATGTTCGGTTTGGCATTGGAGGTGTTTAGGGAGATGAAGGAAAAAGGGTGTCTTCCAAATGTGGTTAGCTTCAACACTTTGATCAAAGGATTCTTTCGAGATGGTAAGGTGGAACAGGCCGTTGGAATGGCTCGTGAGATGATCGAGTTGGGCTGTGACTTCTCGTGTATAACTTGTGAGATTCTCGCTGACGGGCTCAGTAGAAAAGGGAAGGTGATCGAAGCAGCTGACTTGATGATTGAATTTTTAAAGAAAGGGGTTTTGCCTAAGGGGTTTCATTACTTGGGACTAGTTGAGATGCTTTGTGTCGATGGGAACACTGAGCGGGCGTTTGAATTGGTGAATGAGTTGTGGGACAGTGGCTATGCACCGAGCTTGATCGCTTGCACGACTTTAATTGAAGGGTTACGCAGAAGTGGTAGGATTGAAAAGTCAGTTGATCTAATGAGAAAAATGATCAGTGAGGGGATGTTACCAGATACTGTGACGTTTAGTTGTGTACTTGAGGATATATGCAGTACGGGAGGCGTATTGGAAGCGAATAAGCTGAGGCTGCTGGCTTCGAAGAAGGGTTTGCTTATTGATGGTATGGTGTACAGGATTTTGATTAGGGGTTGCAGCAAAGAAGGCAGGAGAAAGGAGGGGCAGTTTCTGGTGAATGAGATGTTGGATAGAGGGTTTATCCATGATATTGCAACTTACAATGTGTTGATGGATGGTCTTTCCAGATCTTAGAGGTTCTTCTCATGAATGCAAAGAGATCTTAAATTGTCCACAAAATGATTATCACAAACCTCAACACGTATAAGCCATGCAATCCTTCAAGTCCTCTATAAAAAGAACCCTTCCTTCATACTATCATCGCACCACAGCAGAAAGAAACTCCTCTACATCCACACAATACGTCCTATGGCGATGAAGGTAGCAGTGGCAGCAGCTCACCTGATGGCCCTAGTGGCCGTGGCCAGCGCCACCACATACACGACCACCGTGACCACCACATCGATGGAGGAGGAGAACTACCAGCAGTGCAGCCAGGGAATGCAGGGGAAGCAGTTCCGATCATGCCAGCGCTTCTTGCAGCAGAGGAGCGGGCCATACATGAACAAGGAGGCTGATGAGGCAGAGGAAGAAGACTTGGTCAGCCCCCAGCAAGACTCTTCTCTTCGAGCCTGCTGCCAAGAGTTGAAGCAAATGGATCACCAGCAATGTGGCTGCAAAGCCATCAGGCGCGCGGTGAGGCAGGCTCAGCAAAGCGTCCCCCGCTTCCAAACCGGCCAGAGCGAGCAGATATACCAGAAGGCTCGTTCCCTTCCCCGCAGATGTGGTTTGCGCCAACAACAATGCCGATTCAGCCTTGTCTTTGTGTAGATGAGGTTGAGGAAATACATTGGGGTGACAATGTTTTTTGTTTGCGAGTAATGTCCTCTCCTGTGTTTTTCCATCCAAATAAATTTGATGAATAAAATTTGCTTCTTTTCTTTTCTTTTCTTTCTCATCCATATCCTTCTACAGAGAGATTCTTGCATAACCTTATGCAATTTGGATGTGCTTAATTTTCAAGAAACAAAGCTGAATTTCCTTCTTCTTGAAGAAACAAATTCTAGTAAGACAGACGCAAATATGAATTTTTATTTATTTAATTTTTATCGTATTAGAAGTCAATAAAATTTGGTCATACACTATGCTTAATCCTATGAGAAAAATGAGAAATCAGTTGGCAATCCAAAGCAGGAAAAATAACGAGCTACGTACGGCTCTCTTTCTAGTCTACGTGGGCTCTCCTTTCCTCTCTTCTCCTCTCATAGAATACAATATTATTGGCTCACAATAAAATCCCCAAAAGAAAATCAGTCATCCATGGCCGAAAATCGAAGCACAAACATATTACAGCCGCTCTAAATATCTTCAAAGCTCACCTATTTATGGCGTCTATGCCGGCCTGCTTCTTCTCTCCAACTTCCAAATCTTTCACCCTCACTCGCAAACCAAGATTCCACTATTTCGCTTCCACTCCCAACCGGGCCTCTAAATTCCGTTCCGTTTTGGTAATTAGGGCTAGCAGTAGCAACAGCGCCCGTGTCGATGTCGCCGCCGCGTCGGGGATTAGGCCAGGCGGCGCGGTGGAGAGCGATAAGTTGCCGACCGACGTCCGCAAGCGAGCCATGGACGCCATTGATTCCAGCGGCCGGAGAGTCACCGTTGGTGATATAGCGAGCAAAGCCGGCCTCAAGTTGAATGAAGCTCAGCGAGCTCTTCAGGCTCTTGCTGCCGACACTGATGGGTTTCTTGAGGTCGTTTTCTTTTTCGTCTTGTGATTCTTCTGGATTCTGATTTGGAAGATTGTTGATCATTGGTTATGTTGGATTAGGTGTCGGATGAAGGCGATGTTTTGTACGTCTTCCCCAGGGATTATCGGACCAAGCTCACTGCCAAATCCTTTAAGATAAAATTTGAACCTTTGGTGGAAAAGGGGAAGGTACAGTCATTTCGTTTGAGCCCAAATTCTGGTTCATGATTGTTATGTCTTGATCCAAGTGCAATTCTTTGTGTCGCAGTCTGCAGCTGAGTATATAGTGAGGGTTTCCTTTGGAACGGCCTTGATTGCATCCATCGTCATTGTTTATACTACAATTATCGCTATAGCCTCGAGTAGTCGGTAATGTCTTAAACTATGCATGCACATTGTTAAGTTTCTGAACATAACCGCTTGTTTATGCAATCTTCATGGCTACAAACAGTGAATCAGATGATCGTGGCAGACGAGGAAGATCTTATGACAGTGGAATAAATTTTTATTTCAGTCCGACTGATTTGTTTTGGTAACATCTCTCACTCTTGATTCATCCGTATTATATAGTGAAAAGAGTGTTTTTGGTTTAAGACTGTGATCAGCCTGTTCTTTTGCTGGATCATCATTGCACTCTTTTTACTTATTTTTTTCATAATTTATCTGGCTTGGTTGTGAAATAACAGTGTCAGCATATATCTGTGGACTGAACTTTTGAATGAACTAGAGATTTTTGTAAGCAACTGTATGCGGGTAACCCATCTCAATTCCTCTTTGCAGGTACTGGGATCCAAATTATTACAGGAGACGGAGAACAAGAGAAAGTGACGGTGGGAATGGGATGAATTTCATTGAATCTGTAAGGAAAAATACTTTCTGATTGTTAATGGTGCATCTCTGATCTTTTACAATATTTAATAGATTAATTGTTGGTTTGCTTACTTTTCAGATTTTTTCTGTTGTATTTGGGGATGGTGATCCCAATCAGGGGATGGAAGAAGAGCGGTGGAAGTTGGTAATAATTGAGCACTGGTTTCAGTGGTCCGTTGTTTTGAGTTTTTATTTGCATCGTGTTGATTTTATCATCGTTCTACATCTTAGATTTTTGTCTGTTTTCTCAACTTGGTGAATTGAAAGTAAATCTAGATTTAATATGAAATATGAGTCTCTCCCTGGAACAGGAAGCACTTCTTCCTTTTCAGCACTAAAACCAACTAAACCACTAAAACCTGGATTCTACATATCTATTGAGGAAGTTAATGTAATCCGAGGCTATGCTAATGGTTGTAAATATCATCTGCAGTTGACTACTTCTTACCTGTCAAGATACAAAGATGGTTAACCTTTCTTTTACGTTCTTCTGTTTATGTACATTCATTAAGCTGGCTTGATTGGTTATGATTCTTTGTTGACGAGTACTCTCTAGAGATAATTACTTTTTGCCAAATATTCATGCAGATTGGTCAATACATAGCTTCAAATGGTGGGGTTGTGACAGCTGAAGAACTTGCTCCATATCTTGATGTGGAGACTACTGAAAGAACGGTATTATTTGAACTCCACTTTCTGCATTGAAATAAATGCTGCTGGTATCATGTGGCTCTTTTATCTTTTGTTCTGTTATTTGTAATGCTCCAGGATGATGACTCATACATACTACCAGTTCTACTGCGGTTTGATGGTCAGCCAGAAGTAGATGAAGAGGTAGGCCTGAATTCTGGTTTCCTACCTTTGTATGATTTTTACTAGAGGCATCTTGACTGAAATCTTCATGGTCATGTAGTTCTAGGAGCAGGGGTGATATCTAATACGAAGAAGCTCTCTCTTCTTCATCACTGCTTTTAGTATACCTTATTTGCTGCTTTTCAATTACACATACCTTATTTGCTGCTTTTCAATTACACATACAAGTGAAGAGTAAAAATGAACAGTTTCCAGAACAATCCTTAAAAGACTCAAAGCTTCTTATGCTACATCAACTTAATACAAAACTATACTTGTTATAGTTCATTAAGCAGAATATGCTAAATCAGTAGCTATTCTTTTTGGAAAAAGGAAATTGAGGTAAATATTGAATACTGCAGGGAAATATTTTATACCGTTTCCCATCACTACAACGCACTGCTGCTCCACTAAGGAGTGGGCGGAAGGAATACGTTGGGAAAAAGTGGGATGATTGGGTTGGAGCTGTTGGCAAGTTTTTCAAGGAAAAGAAATGGAAATTCAGGTACTCTATTTGTTCTTATTTATATATTTGGCTGATAAGATGCATTGTCCTAATAATGTTATTGTCTTCCACAGCAAAACTAGTGCTTCAGAGAGAGCAATGGTGATCGGTCTTGGTGGATTAAATTTGTTTGGGGTTATTGTTCTTGGCACTATGTTGAAGTATGACTCTTCTTGGATCACTTTCCAAAAAATTATTAGAGTTTCTTCCAATATTTATCTGACTCTCCATCTCGATGTTCAACTTGAAGGAATACAAACATCAGCAACAGTGGATTAATTGAATTCGTGTCTGAGATATTTCCCCTGCTTCAGGTATGCTGTTGTTGAGGGAGTTGAGCTGCTTTTTTATGTGGAAGACACTCAACTGAGCTTTGACTCTGTCGATGAATTCGTTTGTTGCTCAAGTTTCTCTAACATTTATACTGATGTTGCAGATATATGCTGGCTCCTTCTTCGTAATTCCATTAGTACGATGGTTTTTCGTCCAAAGCAAAAATGCTAAGATCATTAAAAGAAATCAAGCGAGGGAACAACGGGCGCTGGCACTTGAGTCACCAGATCTTTCTTTAAGACGAAAGGTACGTATTTGCAGAATTCACTAGCCCAGCATCTGAATATCGATTTGATACATGTCAGCCTTCTCTTATGGAACCTCGTGTTTGTATTTCCAGATTTTAAGCGCACGTGATATGGCACAAAGGACCTTCATCGGGAAGGACAGGATCGTGTATAGCACCGACAGGGACTTGAACGAACAGGAACACGACTCTCAAGATTGGGATCGAAGATTTAAGGAACTCGAAAAATCTGACTAACAGACGCAAGAGCTGGATTACATGCTGCTGGCAAGTGTATACGAGGATGTCGGAATGGTGAAAGGGTTAAGAGCGCGATCATGGTTTTGTGATTCATAGTAGAGTTTTCATTCCTTGAGATCCAAAGATAGCATTATTCTTTGCCATTGCAGCAATGCTCATCTGCTCCACAAATGTACACATAATTACTAGATTCGATCGTTTGTTGATAGAGAGAGAGACGCAGATATGCATTTTGAGTTTTTATAGTAGAAATAGATGTTTCAGTTCTAGCATTCAAACATTAATAATCGATTCAATCAATATAAACTACAAGAGAACTAGTAATGCCTTCTATTAATGTAGAATTGGAAATTACACTCACCAATTTCCCACCTATGACGAATTTTATCCTTATGATTTTTTTTCTCTGTATATTAAACTATTTCACTAATACATGCAACTACAAACATAATTGTATACATATACTGCAAGAAAAGTTTTAATTGGAATGGTTATGTAATTTATGTATTTATAGTTAATTGCACTATATTTTTAAATTTAAATTTATAGAAAATAAGAAAATCTTCAACAACATATTCATAAAACTTTATATTAATCATTTCGTCATCATCATCATCCTTTATTATATATTAACAAATCTAAATTCGTTAAAAATTAGAGAACTTGTAAATTTTATTAAATTATAAATTTGTGTATTATATAAAATTGTATATTTTGGTTCAATTAACCTTAAAAAATGGTGTGTTGTAAAAAAAATATGAACATGATAGTATAATATAACCACGTGTAGTTTTGACAAGCATGCATGTAAATCAATGTGGAAGTTCGAAAACGCAAGCCTCCATGAGTCAACACGTAAGCGCCATGCAAACCCTCGACTCCCATTACAAATACCCTTCCCCTCCATCGCCATCGCCATCACCATCACCACCACTACACCAGCAACAAATATTCAGTCGAGTACATCTGTTAATAACAATCCCGATGGCAAGCAGGGCAGCTCTCGCGGCAGCTCTCCTGATGGCCCTAGTGGCCTTGGGCAGCGCCTCCACCTTCACCACGACGGTGACCACCATCTCCTCCGACGAGGACAGCAACCCCAGGTACCAGCAGTGCAGGCAGCAGCTGCAGGGAAGGCAGTTCCAACCTTGCCAGCGCTACCTCCAGCAGAGGAGCAGCCGCCCCTACTCCGACGAAGAGGACGTTCTCGAGATGACCACCGGAGGTCAGCAGCAGCAGCACCTCCAGCAGTGCTGCCAGCAACTGAAGGAGATGGACCAGCGCCAGTGCGGCTGCGAAGCCATCCAACACGCAGTGAAGCAGGCCCAGCAACAGCAGGGGCAGGGAAGATACGACGAGTCCGGCTCCTACGGCGGCAGAGGCAGCAGCCGATATGACGAGTCCGGCCCCTACAGCAGCAGGCGTGAGTCGCGTGACTACCCTCGCCACCAGAGTGAACAGATCTACCAGAAGGCTCGATCACTTCCCCGAGTCTGCGGTTTGCGCCAGCAGAGATGCAGCTTCCGCCTCGTCTTGGCCTAGACTGCATGCATGCTCCGACCACCCCATATGAGCTTACTTTGTCACCCTTTTCTACTCTCTGTATTTCTCTTTTCCATGAATAAATAAAGTCAATAAATTTTACTTACTGAATATTACCCTGATATATATAATTAATATGGTTATCGTTATTAATATAAAATGAAAGAAGATATGAATCAACAGAGAATTAATATTAAGAATCAAGGAGAAGATTGAGTTCTAACTTGTAAGGGAGTTTTCAGAAGCAAATAGTACCCCCAGTGGATTAATTCGATAATCTTCTTAATTAATCTTTCCACAATTCAATTCTTGTAAATTTACTCACTATTGAATGCATTAAAGAGAGAACTAGAACTATCTACACTAGTTATTAGGTTCAAAGAAATAATCTCTCAAGATTTCCACTGTTTTTATTTAATAGTAATATTATAAATACAGAGATTTTAATATATTTATTTGTCCCAAATATGTCCTTTGTTTTTTCGTATATTACGAAGTAATGTGAATTAGATGATATTCTGAAACAACATTATTAAATATCCACATCTCCATCACACAAATAACTAGGTTAATTTAGGATAGTCAATTTTATCAGCAAATTAAAAGATAAGAAGTAGGGTGATATAATAGTTATTGTGAATTAATGCAATTAATCGCGTTTGACTTTTGAATAAAAATCGGGTGGACGATATAATTATTGGATACAAATCACAAATGTGATCAGCCCCTCTCAGTCTCACGCTTTCACTAATCCACGTTTATAACAAATTAAATCATCATAGACAAATTCTCTCTCTATATATTTATTACTATAAAATCTCGGCCGAAAATCTTTACTTTCCAATTTCACACTCATTTTCGCAGGTATTTGTAACATCTCAACAATTCTTTCTCTAATTCTGTTGGATTTCGTATTCTTCAAGAAAGCAAGAAATGGACGGTGGATCGTGGGCCGATCAGTGGGACACCGCCGTGGATCCTCCGCCGGAGAAGAAGAAGAGCGGTGGCGCCGCCGCGTACGGGAAGAAGGTGGGGGAGAAGACGAAATCAGCGGCTTCTACCGGCGTAAAGAAGGTGAAAGAAGGAACATCGGTGGGATTTCAGTGGATCAAGGAAAAGTATCAGAAAACCACCAAACATTAAAACAAATTTAAGAACTTTTCTCAAGTAATATTACTATGTGTTTCTTTCTTATGAACACGATCATGGTATGGTATGTTGAATAAAATTCATTTATTGTATTCTTCTATTATTTTCTTTGATTTTGTGGTGTTTTTTTTTATGATTTTGTATTTTCTTGATATTGACTGCATGCGTTGGTGGAATGGAATATTTGTTCGATGGATCGATCGGCTGAAGCAGCCATTTTGAAGATTTCTCCAAAGTCTAGAAATCGTTATTTTTGACGAAATCAAATACTTAAACTAGTCCAATAACGAATAATGCGTGTTCCCCAATTTGTTGGGTACTAAGTTATAAGTGATGATATATCAGTTCTGCATCATCACTATTTTATTTCTGCACCAACCTACCCCCACCATTGAGACTGTCGAGCAGTTGTCAAATTTACCTTTTTTATTTATTTATTTTTTTTATGTTTTTTCATGTTATCGACACAATTCTGGGGGAATTTCTTGATTTTATTTCCCTACTGATTAGCTTCTTATAGTGATTAGGTAATATAGATTAATGGTAAATTTGATTTAGTATGTAACAATATTGTAAATGTATGGTATTGGTACAACCGCACTAATATGCACATGATGACTAGAGATGGTGAATCCGATTCACACCAATTTTTTACGATTTGGGTCTTCAAATTTCAGACATGACAGTTTCAGATCAAATTTGAAACTTTAAAAAAAATTAGGCATCGAATTTGGAGTTTAATTGCAATACTCAGATCTGGGAAGGGGACGCATCTATTTATTTATTTTTTTTATCACATATATTTTTTAATATCTATATAATTTAATCTAAATCTAGATATCGTTTCCGACCCATTGTGATTCCTATAATGACGAGTAAATGAAAAAGAAAAGTAATTCCAAAAGCTAGCCATAAAAGAAAGATGTCTTGGCAAGATATGCATGCAAAATGGATATGAATCAACACGTAACAGCCATGCTATTGCTACCCTTCACTCCCACGCTATAAAAAGCCACACCACAACAGATTAACAGCACAATTCATCCTCACTCACTCTATCACTTCCATACACACTAGTCTCAGTCTCTCTCTCTCTCACTCTCACTTCCTAATGGCGTTGAAGGTGGCACTGGTGGCAGCCCTCATTGTTGCCCTGGTGGCCGTGGGGAGCACCAGCACAAACGACGAGGAAGAAGGGAAGCAGAGATGCCCACAAGTTTTCAAACGGGAGTACCACGCGTGCCAAACATACCTGAAGCAAAGTAGCAGCGGCGAATACTTGGACGAATGCTGCGAGCAGCTAAGGGAAATGGACAATGAGCAATGTGGCTGCGAAGCCATAGGGTACGCCTTGAGGCAAGCGCAGCAGCAGGGAGGCCGCACCCGCTACCTCACCGCCCTAAGCGAGGAGATGTATCAGAAGGCTCGTGCCCTTCCTTGCATGTGCGGATTGCACGACCACCTTTGCCACTTCAACTTTGTCTTCGTCTAGACAAGCCCAGTCAAGGGCAGAGGCTAATCGCATCTTATCTTCTCTGCTTTTTGTTGAGGAATTTGGTCATTTCATCATGTGTTCATTTCCTCCAAATAAATGAAGACTAATTTTGCAACATGAAAATTAAAAAAGTATTCTGTAATGTACTTAAACAATAAGAGAATAGAAGGATGTTTGAATGTGGCTAATTTTTAAGGAACGAAGTACTTCACCATCTGAATCTCCTTTTGCTTGAAACCACACCTCTCATAAAATGTCATGTTATCACTACTGCAATCAAGAATCACCTTGTAGCACCCCATTGAGCGAGCATGCTCAGACAGAAACTCGATAATCTTCTTCCCCAGATGCTTTCCTCGAACGTTAGTATCCACTACCACATCCTCAATATGGCCTACTTTCCCACAATTCCTTATGAATTTCTTCTCTATGAACACACTCCCAGTTGCAATAATTCTCCCAGAGCCTTTGTCTTCTACGACGCAGATAAGATGATCGTTGCCGTAATTGGCCACCTCCCTAAATCGTTCATCAAATGCTTCATCAGAGAGAGAGTCACATACAGTTAACTGCTGAAGTAGCTCCACAAACCCCTTCTTCTTGTCCGAGATCTCTAACTTCCTTGCTTCGTATGAGTCGGAGCTTGTTGTTTCCATCTTGAATAGAACAATAATTCAAATTTCTGAAAAAAAAAAGGATCAAAGAAATTAGGTCAGAATATGAAAATCAAAAACGTCATACGATACTACTGAAATTGCTGCTAACCAAAGATGATTTAAACAAACCGATCACATAACAAGTGAATCGGACCTTGGTTGAAGGGAAAATGTATCGATTATAAAATTAATTCAAATCCAAATCAATAATAATGTCCTTATCTTAGCTATATTTAAGACTCCGTTCCTGCATTAGCGTCGGATTTAAGCAAATAGTTTTGGGCAAAATACGCACTAAACACTCCACACTTAATTCATTTATAACATACTGCAAATTAGGTTAACAAAGGGAAGAAAGTGAGATTACCTTCCGTTTCAGTGCTCTGCGTCTTCCGCTTCAACAAAAATAAAACTGATTTAAGAGTCTACAAATGAATTAAATCATGAAGATAAAAGAGAGAGAGAGAGAGCAGATATCAGAATGTGTGTGAAGTAATACTTGATAAGAGATTTCTAAGTGAGGCAAAAATGGCATCTGCAATTTCATCAACTTTGGGCCTTTTAAATCAGCCTTTTACATTTAGGCCCATTTACTCAATTTAATTGATGCAGCCCATTTATATGCAATATATTAATCTTGATTAAAAAATAAGGCCCAACACCTATTTCCCAAAGAATAGAGTCAATTTAATAATATGGATGCCTACACTTGCATTTACTAAATCATAATCACTTTTTCTGCTCAAAAAACAAAAAAAAAAAAAAAAAATCATTGGTCATCTCCAATTTGTATATTTTTCGTTAAAACTGGTGAGTTTTGCGAAAATTGTTGTTTTAATTAATTGATGGCTTCACATTCTGTACTTTTATATATGTCGTCCTAACACTCAATTATATAGCGCCAATGGCAATAACCTTTGATCATTACATAAATGTCCGATTCATAGTTGTTTATTTCATGTCCTTCGTCATTGACGAGGTGTGACCGAGTATACGGTAATAACGCCACACAAGCTGCATGCAGATTGTAGTAAAAGCAAAAAAGAAATAAAAAAGGAAAAAGTTACACGTTTTGGCAAGATTTGCATGCAAAATCGATGTGGAAGAAGGGAGGTGCAGAGGTAGAACAGCACCACCCAAATATTAAGCTCATCAATCAACACGTAAAAGCCATGCAACACTTGAGTTCCACTATATAAAGAAAAGAGAGCCTCCCCTCCTACTCCATCATCACCAACAACTACAACTACAACTACAATACATCAATCCTTTTCTCTCTCTAGCAATGGCGATGAAGGTAGCGCTTGCAGCAGCTCTCCTGGTGGGCCTAGTGGCATTGGCCAGCGCCACCACCTACACCACCACGGTGACCACCACCACCTACGACAGAGAGGGAAGCCAGAGGTACCAGCAGTGCAGCCAGCAGCTGGAGGGAAGGCGGTTCCAGTCGTGCCAAGACTACTTGAAGCAGAGGAGCAGCAGCCCCTTCGCGGACTCCGAGGAGGGAGAGGAAGTTAACCCACAGAGGAGGGAGTCGTACCTTGAGCAGTGCTGCGAGGATCTGAAGGATATGGACCGCAACCAGTGCGGATGCGAAGCCATCAGGGTGGCCGTGCAGGAGGCGCAGCAGCAGGGTAGCCGCTCCTACAAAACCGGACAGAGCACAGAGCAGATGTACGAGAAGGCGCGTGAGCTTCCACGCAGGTGCAACTTGCGCGAGCAGCAATGCCGCTTCAACCTTGTCTTTGTCTAGACTTGTATCTCACACCATGCATGCATGCTCAAGGCTAATCGGCCTTGTGCGTCTCCTTCCTTTATTTCCTGCGAATAAATTTCCAATCCCTACTTTTATTTACTAATATGGTCTTCTTATTACTACAACCTTCTCATTATCCTCTTCTTTAGAGTTACACCGTACCAACTAAAATTGATGGAACAAAAATTGAAGTGGTTGCACATATATCAGAACTTGGTAAAACCTTTGGGCTGGGACCGAGGCCCTATGTTTAAGGCTCACGAAACATTAATGGGCCTGAGCTAGCTAGCAAGGTCATATATATTTATGCAAGGGTAATGTAGTGGTTGAGGAAAATGACCTAGCTAGATATTATTAGTCATGCATATTTCATTAATTTTGGAAATTAATCAGGTGGTGCATGATGACTGATTACATTGATTTTATTTGTTAGGAATGATGGATTATGTATCTACTGATCTATATATGTACAAAATAAAAGGTTAACATGTTTTTTCGCTGCCTTACTGCTCCACTAAATAATCTATGCGCTTCAGTACTATAGACATAATATTGTATTTTGAACTTTTTTTTGTTTGATTTCTCGATGTGACAATCTATACACATAATATTATTCCTACATTCACACACTTTATATTAAAATAAGTGTATTAAGATTTATATTCATATGTATTAAAATTATAAATTATGTCAAGTTTCCTGATATTAAAATAAATTATGTCCAGAAGTAGTAGTCTGTAATTGATATCGAATAATGGATCTGTGCAGTACTGATTTATCTTTTTCTTATAAATATGATGATCTGTAAAGAAATATTTAATTTGTTCCGTGGGTGGGTAATTCGCAGCTGCAATTGTAGTCTTCAAAACATATTAATTGGTTCGTCTATTATCATTAAAAGTCATGTAGCTTTTGCATCCGTATATCCAAACAACATAATTAATTATCATCATGGATATAAAACATCTTAATTTATTAAGAAATATGAAAGGGAGAAAAAAAGGAAAAGAAAAGAAGATGAATCAACAAGTATGACGTAATCTGAGTTGAGGGGAAAGAGGGGTGGTTCTTGCAGCTTCCTTGGCCAAAGAATCTCGGGCCAACAAAATAGTGCTTCTGACGAGAGAAGCATCGAAGGAGGCGCAGTCTGCCCAATCCTTTAGCAGTTCTTCATGACCCCACATATCCGGTATCCATACCCGACCCGCCACCTCCACCCGGTGCCTCTTCAGCCTCTCCCTCCCGCTTCTAGGCGCCGCCGCTGGTGCTGCCCTTCCCCCCTCCTCCTCCTCCGCTTCCTCCGCCTTGTCTTGGGGTACTATCTCATCGGCTGTATGGCTTTTCTTGGATTCTTGAGAATCTTCTACAACTGCCTTTTGCCATTGCTGTGTGGAGTCGGTTTCTTGAATGTATTCTTGGATCAGAGTTTTGGGAGACATGATGTGTGGAATGGGATTCAGTTCTTTGATAAGTTGTGTGGTGTTTGGTGGAAGAGGTAGCTAGGGTTGCTTTGCTTTGATTTGATTATTGTGTGATAATGAAGGGAAAAGGAAATGGGTGGGGATTCTTTAGTTTACACCTCCACAGAATGTGTGTGTTTTGATGTGTATGGTACAAGACAAGTTTACGTGTCTCTATGTATATATATTATATATGAGAGAATAGGGTTATATATACAAGTGGAGATATATGTTAAGGATTTTTGTGTTAGAAATGTGAGGTTGGTGTTGATTCGAGAGTATTGTGTGATATGTAAGCGTTTAGGCCAACGGGAAATTAAAGGAGAAATTAATTAATACAGGGAGAAAAATGTGCATTTCATGCATGCAGGCTATCTCATATATATGTCTATATAATATATAGCCAAAGTTGGATGAGATATTTTTTAGGCAATTAAACTTCAATTAATGAATTTCAACTACCACTGACCCTTGAATTTTTATTATTTAGTCCTTTCCTTTCGTCTTATTAAAGTAGAACTAAAAAACATTCACATATTTTCTTCAAAACATATTAATTTTGCTGAGACTTAGCAGAAGATTTTGATTTGAGATGCGTAGATTGGTCTAGAGTTGATATTTAATATTTTAACTGATTACAAAAGTAAATAAAATAAATTATAATAATGTATTTGGAAAAGTTGTGTTTCTAATACATTGTATATGAGGTAGTTTTCCTTATGATATTAAAGTACAAATATCGATCTTTACGTGTCACAAATATTGCACAAAATATTTATAATAAATTATTATGTTTTTTACTTAAATATTTCCTGCAGAGGACGATTTGTAAGTTTGTCTGCACACACACACACACACATATATATATATATATATATATATATATATATATATAATCCGATCAATATATACATGTATACTGTCGTGGTTTAGTTAGAGGCGTTGCCTTTCTTGATAATAATAAGTTAAAATTAAAAATCCTTCACAAATAGATGAGTGGTTAAAATAATTAGCCGTTTACAACGATAATATAATTTCATTATAAACCGTCGGACTCGGACTAGTTTGGTTAGTAGACGAGAAAATAGACTGTGGGAAATGATCATTTCATTACTTTGTGAATGGGTTCAATTCAACTATTAATTCACACATTTAATTATGGTGGTTGAGTGGTACTCATCAATCACCAGATATTATTTACACACAGCTGATGCTGATGTAGTCATAATGCTTTACATCAAAACAAAAATAATTACTCAAATTAAACTTTGCATGTATGTTAAAGCAATCCCGATCTTGTATTGTATAATGGTATATCATCTCCTATTGTATTGATAATGTATGTTCAAGAAAATCGTGCGTTAGGATAACAGAAACACTATATATAATATCAATATTTAAATAACGTATAATTTGATGAAATGGGAAACTTCATATATGAGAAAATAGTACTTTATGGCTCTCACATAAGGAAGAGTAAACAAAGATCTCCAATCTATTTACTGCAGAAATATGACAAACTATTACAATCGCATTCAACATATAGATCTATTGCATGTATTTTTATTTAGAACACTTGTCGCCAAACGATTGGCCTTGCTTCTTTCTCAAAGCTAAGATTCGCATACTTGACAAGTCTAAATCCTGTACAGACACAAAAACATGGTGGAACCGTGGAAGTTGGAACATTACTTGTAAGGCAAAGGGTTATCGGAGGTGGCATTTAGCTAGGCTCTTGGGAAACGAGAGCGTCCTTTCTTCCTCAAGAATTCCGGGATCTCCACAGCATCGAGAAAGGATGGTGGTCGCCTATTCAGACCGGAGTTTTGATCTCCCTGCGATGACTGATTTGCCTGCATCATTCGTTTTAATTTGCCGTTTTAGTATCATAGAAGATCAATGGTGTGAAAGCTGTGATTATATTTAGAGGTGAGCAGATACCTGGGGAGGGCTTCCATCACTTTCTTCTTGACGTTTAAAACCAGTTGCGATCAATGTTATGCTAACCTGTGGGAAAAGTAATGATTTTTTCAGCAAGGTATAACATAAAATGAAGTCTAATTCAAAGATTTATTTTGTCATGTTTTTCCCCAGCTGTCGGTGAGCAATCTTATTACAACTAAACCTATTCACCCTTAGCAAACTCATTACGTCTGAAACAATTTAGAGTTCAAATAACCTGCCTAGATATTAAATCTAGTTGCAAGGTTTTGAGAAGTTATACATTATTATATCCTCTGATGTATGGGCAAGAAACTATTTGCATTGTTAATAAAAACAAGGAGACATGGCCTGGGTAGGCCTGGGTAGCTCGATTGTGGTTCCCGACACTTGCAAATGTAGTCTTAAACAAGAGGGCTTACTTGGCCAGTTAGGGAAGGATCTACCACGGCACCAAATATTAAGTTGGCACTCGGATCCACAAGATCGTATATGACCTCTGCTGCAGCATTTACCTGGCATATCAACATATCACCTGTCAACCTTTACCTCACCATTAAGGAAATAATGTACTACTCCCCAAAAAGTCCTTCACAAATAGATGAGTGGTCAAAATATAAGCGGTTTCTTTCCTTCTTCTTTTTTTTTTTGAAAGGGGATGGTATCATATTAATTTGCAAGAGTTCTTCTACAACTCCTAAATACTAACCATAATATGTGCTGAAATATCTCTCATCGCCAATCAATATTAGAACTTTGTCAGTATAGTGTGGTGTGGTTGGAAAAGAGTCAAAAGACAGAAAAACAACTTACATGTGCCAAAACAAGCATCAAGAGATAAGTGGCTGTTAAAAATAATAAAATTAAGAGAGAAGCATGGTGAGAAGACAAGTTACCTCAAACAATGTTAGATCGGTACCACCAGTTATATTCCACACGATTCCAGTAGCTCTCTCTATACCAATATCCAGCAAAGGAGATTGGATGGCATTCAATGCAGCATCTCTAGCCCTTGTTTTTCCTGAATTATAACAAAATCATAACATTAGGCTAGGACTCAAAAGTACAGACAGGAGTTGCACAACAAATTTCAACAAATACTTAGAGGTTGAACAAATCTTGTGCATTTTTCAGTCCAAACATGCAGGCATTATATGCATCCTCTTCCCTCCGAATGAGTCCCAATAATTTTGGAAACTAAATATTAAGATAACTTAGCAGCACTTTGATAATAAATGAGCAGTATGATACTCAGACAATCTAGAGACATATCATGTCAGTTCAACTACTTCTATTTATAACCCAATAATCAGCTTATATCCAGCGCACCCATTTCCTTCATTGGTCCAATAATAAGGAAAATTTGAGAGCAAAAGAACAAATGTAATAATTCTTAGATACGCATGTGATCGCCAAAGTTCGACCAAGACATATGTCAAGGGATTCCCATCTCCCCTAACACTATTGCACAAGCGTGTTACTGAGCTCTAAGTGTAACACATCTCCCCTAACACTATTGCGCAAGCGTGTTTGTGCTGATTCAGGATCATCATTTCACAGGTATATCAGCCATATATGTGCAAAATAGGAGCGGAAAAGGAAAAAATGAAGAAGGGTAGGAACTGGTGAACAGTAGGGATTCATTTACTTGAAACAAAGACAGAAATGATAGTAGTCATAACAAGAAATTAAACAGCGTTTCAAACAACCTGTTCCTGTGCCTATTCCCATCAATGAAGAACCTGCATTAGCCATAATGGTTCGAACATCAGCAAAATCTACATTTACTAGCCCTGGGATCTGCAAAAATAAAACAAATGGTGAATAAATTTCAAGGATCAATTTCACAACTATGATATTTGCATTATCATTCACATAGGCAACCCTTACAATGACTCTTGCGTGCAAAAGGCTGCAAACTGGTCCACCCTTGGCATGGTTTTAATTCATTACACCAAATTTAAATTTCATAAATCATAGCTTTAAATCAAATGTCATCTGTCTTTCTATAGAATCCTATATCAGCACTGCAGTAACTATACAGTAACACAATGACATAAGATGTGTAATTCGACAATTTGCCACTTATAAAAAGCACATCAATCATTAATAGTCTCAGAGACAATAGAGAAGTGCATGAGTAATTAAAAGTAGAAGCATATTGATGATCCCCAGAAATAAATAAAAAATACTAATAGACATGGAATCAAGCATCTGTACCGTGATTATATCAGCGATACCACGGACACCTTGCCGAAGAATATCATCAGCAAGATTAAATGCTTCTGTTACTGGTGTAGATGGGGCAACTGCAGTTAGTAATTTATCGTTTGGAATGACAATAAGAGTGTCAACATTTTCTCTTAAAGCTGCAATTCCTTCCTGTGCTTGAACAGCTCTTTTTCGTCCCTCGAAAGAGAATGGTGTGGTAACTATACCAACAGTCAAAATACCCATAGCCTTTGCTGTTCCAGCAATTACAGGAGCTCCACCTGTGCCCGTTCCACCACCCATTCCAGCCTGCACATTTTACATGATATGAGACAGAAAATTTTAAGTAGTGATAAGAAATTTAATACTACAAAACATACTAGAAAGATCATCAGCTATCTCAGAGATAACATATAAAACTGTTTAGTATTTCAAGATAGTGAATCATAAGTCAAAACGGTGAAATTACTGAATGCATCAAGGACCACACTCTCTCTCTACTTTCCTTTTTCTTATGGGTGATTATTTGTCAGTTAACTTATTTGGGTAATCAAAAGTGAACTTACAGTCACAAAGACCATGTCTGCTCCAAAAACTGCTTCCTCGATGGTTTCTTTGCTTTCTTTAGCCGCATTCATTCCAATATCTGGGTTCCCACCAGCACCCAGCCCTCTAGTCAACTCTTCACCAATCTGCAAACGATGATCAGGTGAGGCGGGTGACATCCTCATTGCTTGTATATCAGTGTTCACAATCCAGAACTCGACCCCCTTCATTGCACTTTCTATCATACGATTAACTGCATTAGATCCACCACCACCAACGCCAATAACCTTTATCTTGGCCTCGTTAACATTGTTCAAGCTTGAAGGATCTCCCAAGCTCTCAGTGAGGTTCCCACCTGACCTATCCTTTCTCTGGTTTGTCATTGTAGAGTTCGTCTCACCTCTGAGCAATGATATCTCCGGGTGCAGATTCAGAAACGGGTTCTTACTTTGGAATTGATTAATGTTGTGTGAATTTGTTGAATAACATTTGAACCGGGATACATTTGAACCACATTTCTCACCAAAACTTGAATATCCATTCCTATCTTCCACCATTTTCAAACGACATACTCTGTCACTAAGAACTGTCAACACCCCTGCTGACCTACGAGTATCTGGAGGCGTGAAATACGGTGACGTGCAGGTGGCCATTTCGAAGCCAATCTTATCCTGCAAAAAAGAGCTCCAATTAATTGAAAACACCATCACACCATATACATGTGTATATCTATGATACAAAATCAAATGTACTTGTGATAAACCAACTTACAGAACCGGAAATTGCGAAGAACACAAAACCCCTATTTCAAAAGCAAATTCATAAAACTGCACAAAGCATGTAAACCACCACCCCCTATATAGTACAATAAAAATGCCGCGAATTATGTACAGTTGGCAACAAAATTCTAATGATAACAAAAAAAAAAACTATCAATAGAAATTGCAACAACCAATCGTGTAACTGGCGCATCAAATCAAAAGTAATGAAACTGGAGGCTAGATATTTTGTGCTGACCTGAACACTTGTACGCGCAATGCAGCAAGTAAACGGTGAAGGCCTAACAGAATTTGTTGCGGTGAGAAGATAGAAGAGGTTATTTAAGCCGGAATTTAGCTTGCTTCTACCCTTCTCCAGCCGCTACAGTAGTAGCTAGCAAGCAAGCTTTACTATATACTGGTAGAGATAGCGCGTGGAGATGGGAACAAACGGTGTAGTCAATTTGTTGCTGGAAAGTAGAATCGAATGCAGCCAAGTTAATATTTGTCTTCCTTTTTTAAGGTTACATTACATTATTGTTTTTTAATATAAATATTTAAAAATAAAATATTAAAATCCTTGAGATATTTCATTTAATGGAAATAAAAATTAAAGTGAAAACACTGCATTTAATTAATATCAAATAATTAGTGTATATTGTATCATTTGTGAAATGTCATATTTGAGCAAGTATTTTGAGTTAAATAATTTAGTGAATTCACGCACAATATTTTGCTTACAAGAAAGAAAATTTTATTGTGATGACTGATGAGGTGTAATGTTTTTGTAATGGTAATTGTTACTAACATTTTCGACCAATACTTTTGAAAAATGGCCCAAATTCATTGACGCGGCCCAATTTAGAGGCCCAAAAGGCACATACAATCTAATTAGACTTTGGGTAATTTTAAATAATGAAATTACATAAACAAATAAAATATTTTAATTATATAATTACGTATCTATTCCAAATTCGATGGGAATACAAATATATAAACTCGAATCTGTATCTGATCCCAATATCGTTCCATCAAACTCGTCTCATTAAGATCGGGTACATGCTATTTTATCCGAAAAACTTTTGTTTTATATAATTGTGAAAGAGATCATTGGAATACTTTGGAAAGACTCAACAAAAATGTATAAAACTACGAGCATGTCAAGTCATTTTGAATTTTTTGGTATGATTGGGGCTGTTTTTCTAAGCATACATGATCATTACTCCTAGAATTAAATACAATGAAATGATAATAATACTACCATTCAGAAATAGAATGATGAAATACAACCTAATTTAGGTGGATGTAGACTGCGCACCACTTCTGAACGTGCTATTGTACGCCGTCGCACTGTGATGTTTTACAGCTTGACCTTTTCCCCTGCCTTTCTGTTTCTGCGAATCAGATTTCGCCATTTCATTCTTCTACACTCTCTCTTTCACCTGAATCTCTATCTTTTCATTTATTATGACTGCGATTTGATTGCGCCGATTAATACCATATCTGTGTGGAAAATATAGAGCGGTCAGGTAATGTCCCCTGATTTTGTATTATTCTTATCAGTTTATTTGACTCTTCGCTGTTGTGTAATATGTATATGTATATATATATGTTCTATATGTCATTGCAGTTGTTTGGTTTGGAGAAACTTTGTGAAGTTGATGAAAGTTTCTGCCTCTCTCCACATCTTTCAAGAGGTGAAAGACAATTTATGGTGTTCGTTATTCTGTTGGAATCGGGATAAACTGAATGTATGCTGAACTAAAGGATTTTAGGATTGTTGTTTGAGATTTTTTTTAGTGTTTATAGATTGGCGGAAATGCTTAGCACCATGAATGCTATTCGAAGCGTTTAGTTTTGGCATCTTCTTCCTGGATTTAATCGTTTGTGAGGATTAGATTTTTGAAACCGGATAGTGTGTTTGGGGTATCTGAATAACCATTTCCTGATATTGGATTATTTGTACATATTTTGACCCTGAAAGTCTCGTGATTTGATTGAATTTGGTGCACTGTAGCAATTTCTGGACTATCCCCTTTGCAGTTGTTAGATTGATTGGATATGGAGTCTCTTCCAGTTGAGGTTGTTGGGAACATTCTATCGCGTCTTGGAGCTGCTCGTGATGTTGTGATTGCATCTGCAACTTGCCGAAAATGGCAAGAGGCTTGGAGGAAACATCTCCACACTCTTACATTTAACTCCAACGATTGGCCTTTGTATCATGAATTCTCCACCAGTAGACTCGAAATAATTATTACTCAGACTATATTCCAAACCAAAGGGCTGCAGTGTCTTTCAATAATTATGGACGATGTAGATGAGTTCTCTGCTGCCCCAGTCATCGCATGGCTCATGTACACTCGAGAAACCCTGCGTCAACTACACTATAATGTGAGAACAACACCTAACATCAACATGCTTGAGAAGTGTGGTCGACAGAAGCTTGAGGTACTGGCTTTGGCTCACAATACAATCACTGGAGTTGAACCTAGTTATCAAAAATTCCCCTGCTTGAAATCTCTGTCATTGAGTTATGTCAGCATATCGGCCTTAGATCTGAGTCTTCTGCTTAATGCCTGCCCAAGAATTGAATACTTGATCTTAATCAGTCTAGATATTGTCATGTCGGATCCCCAGGCAACAATGGATCTAAGTAGCCACTCGTTAAAGGATGTTTATGTTGAAGCAATCAGTTTGGATAAGTTTATACTGGAGGCTGATGGCTTGGAGAAGTTGCACTTGAAAGATTGTACGCTTGAAGTTTTTGAGCTTGTTGGTAAGGGCATGCTGAGATTCCTAAAGATTGACGATGTTAGTGTAATCCATCTTGATATCGGGGAGAGTGCTGAAAATCTGGAGATTGTTGATGTGAGCAATTTCACGATCATGTGGGCAAAGTTCCTCCATATGATCTCAAGATCATCCAAGTTGAGAAAACTGCGGTTGTGGGGTGTTGTATTTGATGATGAGGATGAGTTTGTGGATGTAGAGACCATCTCTTCATGCTTTCCTTTATTGAGTCATCTATCCCTGAATTATGATCTAAGAGATGCAGCTCTTCAGTATGGCTTACAAGGTTCTTTTGCTTTGGAAAATGTGATTGTCTTGGAACTTGGGTGGACAGTAATTAGTGACCTGTTTTCGATGTGGGTTTCAGGACTTCTGGAAAGATGCCCTCATCTTAAGAAGTTGGTTATTCATGGCGTCGTGTCCGAGACCAAAACTCATGAAGAATGCAACACGTTAGCTAATTTTACTTCGGCTATTGTAAGACTCTTGAGGAAGCACTTGCATGTGGAGGTTCAGTTTGAATATGAATAGTGATAGATTGCTTCTATGCTAATCATCTATTATGATTTATGACCTATGAGCTAGAGAAGCAAGCCATATCCTGATGGCAGATTCTTGATTGACTCCAATATGATCTTCCCCAGATAATTTTTAGACCTAAAACACTTGGGTGTTATTGATTATTTTCATGTACGGCTGCAGGTTATGTTTGCTTTAATGATTGTTCATTGTGTTTTGTTATATTTATTATGAGGATGAATGAATAGTTCTTGCAGTTATGAAGTTTCTCATAATTTCCACGTTTGCTTATTTCTAAATCTCGTTGCTCTCACACACACAAATGTATTTTTACATGTATATATTGTGCTTGCACTTGTACACATTCCGTCATCCTACTTTTTCACCGAAGCAGGAAGTTAAGGATAAGGAATTAACAGACTAGCTCGAGTAAATTGTGAAAGTAACTGATTTCTAGTGGCATCAATGATTCCTTCTAGTTAAATTATGCAAAAGACTTTGGCCCTTTACCTTTTGACAGTCTTTTCTTAGCGACACGTGCTGCATTTCTGCATAGAGCCGTTTTGTATGCACCGATGGTATCCAAATAACTGTAATGAGGCCAAATTCCATCTGTACAGTTAAGTAAGACGGGTCTTGCCACTGTGTAAATGGTAATGCCGGTATGCAGGTTCCATTTTTACGTTTTATCTTTAATGTAACTATGTGAGCATGATGTCAATAAAGATGGGTGACACTTTAAGAGGCTAAGTATATCTATGAGAAGAGCATCTTAACTGGATGAAGACTAAGATTTTGTTTTTCACCTACTATTCAGTGGTGAAATTCCTTTTGTTTTTAAACTGTTAAACCAGAAAATGCAAAATAGATCCTCTTCATGGATGGTAATATTTGATTTATTTTCAGTTTTCGGTCTGGATAAAATATTTCACGAAGGGTGTCATGCTGTCATAAATATGAGTTTTCATTTTTCCATGTAATTCTTGTCATCTACTAACTCAATCTATTCAGTTTTCATTTAACTGAAAAGTAACAGATCATATCTTTTCCTAAATATGAGATAATGTTTAAAAAGATAGTGCTTTTCCATGGATAGAAGTACTGAAGTAGTATAAATCTGATCTTCTATGGAGGACGAGGCTCAATGGCTGCTGACACTTTAAGAGGCTAAGTATATGTTACTCCTAGCTTAAAGTCATTTCATCTTCTTGGACGTTGTTTATTATCTCTAATCTTAACTTCTCTTTTATCTATTTAGAACATGGAATTCATTTACTCAATGTATTTTACATTTTTAATTGAAATTGGGAATTGATGTTTTTGAAATGTCATTGCTCTGTTTTGGGGATTGTACTTTCTCGTAAATTTGAAGGATCTGGAGTTACTCATCCTAGCTATAGGTATGTTAAGTGCCTGTTCGTGCATGACAGCATGTTAGTCTTCTGGGAGATTTTGCGAAGCATGTGTGGGTTGTTGAAAAGCGGGGAAGTTCTCATCCACTGGTTGTTGCAGGCATCGTATTGCCTAAACAAGTATGTGACGTTCATATATGCAAATATTATGCTTTAAACTGTTTGGTTCTCATCAATATAGAAGATGGTTTTTACTCATGTTTGAATAAAAAAAACTGAAAATTAATTAAGAGTTGACTTGATAATTGGCTGTAGAATAGTGTGATGAAATTGGAAATTGACCAAGTCAGTTATCCTTTTGATAATATTTTACAATAAAATTATATAAAGTAGGAAATGGTCAACCAAAGATCCCAACCGGCCAAAATGAAGAGTGGGGATACTCCAGTTTAAGGGCTGTAGACGCAGCTTTCTTTTACTTACTAGTATTTGTTTATAATGCATTGAATTGCTTGCAGAAATCATCATCCTACATCACTTGCGTCCACAAATACTCATCCTACTCCAACTTGTTCCTTATCAACATCATAGGTATATATCAAGACCAAGAAAACATCTCCAATGAATCAATGAGTGTCGAAGGCAACGATCCGAGAGCAGAAGGAAGAACGAGGCGCAATTTTCAGATGGTCGAAGCCGAAGGGATCGGTCATCTCCCACGTGATCTTGTGATTGAAATACTCTCAAGACTCCCAGCCAAGGATCTCTGCAAGTTAAGGTGCGTTTCCAAATCATGGAATGTCTTGCTATCTCGTGACGTTGAGTTTATAGCCCAACATATTCAATGCTGGAAGCAAAAGCCTCTGTTGTTGGTTAGGAGGTACCTCTCTGATGGGATTGGGGAACCTAACAAGACCAAAATAACCATAGAACTCACCTCCATAGACATGCAGGGAGAAGTAACTGATCAGTTCAAGAAACAGATCGATGGACCCGTTCACACGTTCATTTCTTGTGGCCCTCTTACCCTTTTGTGCTGCACCTACTCACTATACGTATGCAATCCCAGCATCCGTCAACTTGTTCGTGTCCCTTTTCGTACAAACTCCCGCCTCTACAACGCAGGCTTTGGCTACCTTCCTGCGTCGAATGAGTACAAAATAGTCCACATGTTCCCCCACTCTGTTGCAGGAAAGGGGAAACTGGGGTGTGAGATTTTCTCTTTTAGAACCGGTGAAGGAGTTCCATCTGGTTCTTGGAGGCACATCGGAGACTGCCCTTTCAGTTCTTGGACCGGTGAGTACCCCGTGTGCGTGAATGGGACCATATACTGGGTACTGTCGTCCGGATGGAAGGACAAGTCGATTCTCTGTCTCGACTTGCAGACCGAAGAGTTCAGCAGTGTGCCATATCCTATACAAGACTCCAACATCAAGCACAGCTTGTTGGAGTACATCGGGCTCGTGGGAGCTTTCTGTGTGGTCGGCTTCTCTGCCGAAGCATCGAGAATGAACATATGGATGCTGAAGGACAAAAGGAAGAAGAAATGGGTGATGGAATACAGCATAAATGTTACCCCTTGGTGTCCTAAGTTTCTGATCACACGTGACGATGAATCCGAACAAATATTAGTGCATATGGAAGAGAGGGATTTGATATGTTTTAGCCTCAAGAGTGGAAAGTGGAAGCCAATAGGATACTATAACGCCATGAAGACTTACAATAAGCCATGCCTCTACTACGACAGTATTGTTCCTATGTACTAACTAAACTTCCTACTTCATCCATACTTCTTGATAAGTTTTAGGCATTTTCTGCTTTTACTATTTTATCTTTTAGTCATGGTTTCTTGCTTTAGACGCTCTATCAAAATCTACCTAAATTCAAGAAATCATATATTAATATTAGGACAGCAATATTTGAATTATTTGTTTGGGAAAAAAAAACAAATATGATGATAGATAAGCATCATGCGGTTCTTCTGAGAAAGAGACAACCTATTATAACTTGTCACAGAATGTTTGGAAGCACCTAATAATTGGAAATGGATAATGTCTGTCATTGCACTCCATGTGTGATATGTGGATGTAATTTTCAAATGATTTTCTCTAAGAAGAGGGCATCAATTAAAATCCATTGTTCATCTCTTTATTATATTTAGAAAGATCTGCATCTCCTGTCTTTTTCTTCTTACTTTTTTGTCAGCACTTCAAGCTTCATATCATAGGCACTGAAAGTATATATTCGAGTTTCTATATTTATCAAAATAATAGTCAACCGACTTTCTATTTTTCTTTTTTAACAAAAATCAACATTCTACTTTCACGTGAAGTAATAATGTACGATTTTCACAATTGCACTTGACGGTTGTAATAAATCAAAATGTACTAGAAAGAAATTTCAAGAAATACTTAATTGTTAATTCCAAGTGTAATAAAATTCACAATATTTTCATCCAAACCATCCATCAAATATTTCCATGCACTACCTTACTTAATGAATTCGAAACTTAATTTACAGCTAAATGATTGCTGCATTAAAATTTACGTCAAATAATGTACCTAAAAAAAGAAACTTGAAATCATAATATAGAAACTCATGAGCATATCTCAGTGGAGAAAATAATAATTAGCAATTAGGGTGCCCTTGTTTTCTCCAAATCACTCCATACCTAATCCCCACCACTCTCCATCCCCCTTCTTTTCCTTTTTTTTTCTTTTTTTTCTTTTTTTTCTTTTTTTTCTTTTAGCTAGTAGTAGCTTTTTGGTTGTTACCTAATAATAATACATCAGATTCAAATGAGTATATATAACTTACACTAATATGTATTCAATTTATTGTTTTAGTTTTCCTTGGCTTGTTTTGGTAACATATTTGTTTAAAAATGATCATACGTCCGCAATGTAATAACTTAATGTATTCACAATTAATATGACATGTTCCGTGGATAGCTAATAAATTTCTGATAAAAATTTATTAATTATCATTTTTCAATTATATTTATTGATTAGTGTATAGTTTAGTGTTTGTTTTATATGAAATAATAATAAAATAATGAAAAATATAATGATTCGTATGTTTATACTATTGGATAGGTTATGTTATACTATTGGAGGGTATATTTGTAATTTCACATAATGTATTGTATTTATAGAAGAAACCACATACTACATTGATGTCATTGCAGAAATGGAGTAGGTCTATAAAAGCATGAACGTAGAATTTAGAAATTGAGAAGAAATAATAACAGCACAAAATGCATCCAAAACTAGCTTATCTCTTACTGCTTTCTTCTTCTCTCTTCCTCTCAACTCTACTCACACTGGACGCATCAGACCCAGACCCCCTCCACGATTTCTGCATTCCGCCACAATCAAAGCGCACCTCCCAATCATGCCGAAACCCTAGCCTCGTCACCCCCGACGACTTCGTCTTCTCCGGAGTCAGATCGCCCGGCAATTTCTCCGACCAGACGGGGCTTTCGTCGCTGCCGGTGAATCACGCCAATTTCGCCGCGCTGAACACGCTGGGGATGTCGGCGGTGCGCGCAGATCTGAAGCCCGGCGGAATCAACCCTCCGCATTTCCACCCGAGGGCGACGGAGATGGTGTACGTGCTGCAGGGGAAGGTGTACTCTGGCTTCGTGGACTCCACCAATCGCGTGTTCGCCAAGGTAATCGAGCAAGGAGACGTGATGATTTTCCCCAGAGGACTAGTGCATTTCCAGATGAACGTCGGCGACTCTCCGGCCACCGTCTTTGGGTGTTTCAACAGCCAGAATCCGGGAACGCAGAAAATACCCAACGTTATGTTTGGATCGGGGATCAGTGATGAGCTTCTGGAGAAGGCTTTTGGGTTGAGCATTAAGCAGATTAGCAAGATGAGGAGGAGATTTTTGCCTAAAACTGCTAAATAGGAGGATGCTTTTCTCTTCAATTTCACGTATTCGATCTGCCTCTGCATAGATTATATTGTTTTAATCTGCAGCTTGATTATTCAATTCCATCGATAAAGAATCATCGTCCATGCAGTTGCACCACCAAACATAATGCGTTTATTTAGGGGATGTAAACATTTTATATAGGGCAATCAAATTAATTATTAAAAAATAATTTTAAAAATTATATATTTTATTTGGGTGGAATAATATGTATAAAATTAAATTAAAATATATAAATCTATATATTATATAAAAACAAGGTTTTTAGGGAACCTAAAAAGTTTGTTTTTGTATATTAGTATAGATTATAGTGTTTGTGACATGATCAAATTTGGGCCGACCCTATTACATTATTGGTAAAACTTATAGGGAAGAGGTGGAATTTATATTATACTTTTATATAAATTCGAATGCTTTTCAACCTCCGGCTTCTCTAACATACCATTAATCAGAAACTAAGACATCATTGTGCCTGCACATACAAACACTGCATCACTTCAGATACAAAAGTAAAAAACATATATATAATATATAATAGGTTCGTTCAAAAATCATCATCCTCATGTTAAACACAAATCATCGTCTACAACACACAAATTCAGACAGCAACCCATCAGCAACGTTGTGATACACAAACATTGTATCAGAAACCCTCGTAATCCTTTGTTTTAACTTATAAGTGCTTGTACGATTTTGTCTGCCATTCCATCAGCGTAAGGAAACATATGTCCGCTATCTGATAGCTCGTGGTATTGAATCCACGGCAGCCGACTTGCAATGTAACGCTGCAGGGTAACAGGAACAAGACCATCATCATCTCCTTGCCATATGTGAACTGAACCTCCACTTTCTGAGAACGGATTTTGCAGATCCATTGGGTCGAAATCCCAGCTCCCAAAACCAATCATCATATCACGATGAAGGGTCTCGAACTCGCCTTGTTGTCGTGGTACTGCCTGAATCATGTTTAATGACTAAAATAGTTAATGTAATGGAGTGAAAAAAATAATTATCTTGCTATACTGACAGAGTGGTGTTAAAGGAAGAAGACACTTTGCATAACCAAATAAATTTAAGGCCAACATAAAACATGTAACCAAAAATGTATTTCTATATATTCTTTACTGCTCTCAGCATTTGAAGAGAATGCTGTATTACATTACTTCACTTCCATAACAAACCAGACAATCCTAGATCTGGCAGTGTGCAATAAAAATAATTCAAAAATGAGTTACTCTAGAAAAAAATTCAAGAACTTCATCTAGATTTGAATTATATGTCCATTTCCTAATTATATGTTTTATTTAAAGGGTCAAAATTAGCAGCGATCTATTTACATAAAACAACAACAATAATATTTCCTTCTGATTAAGCGACTGTCATTATTGAGTGATAGCGGAATAGCGATTTACCAGTGTGATTGCCAACAAAGCGTTTCAAGTTACTTTCAGTTTGTTCTAAGCCAAATCCCTTAAAATGTAGAGGATTTACCATGGGGTGAATAAAGGTAAGTCAAATAAAAGGAAGAAAGGAGAGAACATGATTAAAGCTTTTTAAGTAGTATTTGAAAACTTAGAGAGGACATCAATCACATGCCATCAACATGGATTTTCACCAGTAGTGTAACTGGAGGTAAATCTTGAAAAGTTCCAGCAAAATGTTTGACGGCTCAAGTCCAGCGTGGACTTGATAGACGACATTAAGAAAGAGCAAGACAAAAGGTCCAAAAAAAAACTTTCAAAAAGAAGTTCCATGTGACTTAATCTTGCACTCCTCTAATAAAAATGATATATGAGCACATTAATTTTATCATGTGATGTCTTGGATCAATTTTCTCAATGCAAAGGTGAAATTTATAAATGTGACTTTGAAAGCATGCTCAATCTTCCATCAAATCCCACGCAAACATATTACTCATCCTAATATCTCATGCTGCAATTTCGTCAAACATATGTAGACTATAGATAAGAACACAAAGTTGGTTACAACACAGCTTCTTCATGAAATAGAATTTTTGTGGTTACAAAGGGTTGGTATATTTGTCTTTAGCTCAGATTGCAGATGGAAAAATAAAATAAAAAATAAATAAAAAGAAAGAAAGAAAGAAAGTGAACAAGTCACACTTTAACTAACCAAAGATTCCATATGTAAATTTAGCTATTAAGAGAATGTAAAACATGTTACCTGATGCTCCATTTCCAAAGAATGAAGCTTTGACATCAGTTCTTTGTCTGGATTAGAAAAAATCTTTGGGTTGTGAGCAATAACACTTGAACCTGGGAATAATTTCTGAGTGTTCCACCAGTAGGTAAGCCATGGCGTGTAGTGAGCTACACGAACAGCCCACTGATCTTGTACAAGCTGCTGGTTATATGCTTGCTCTGACAAGTTTGAAGGGAAACCAGGCCACCAATAATTCACAACTGGTGTTAATAGAGCAGCTCCTGCTAATCTGGTCATCATAGTAAGATCACTTTGTATTAACCATAAGTTCAGTTAGAAAGACCAAAACATCGGTACTATCAGAGAAGGTCGATGCAATGGTAAGTCCAAGATAGGTAGTGCAAATGAATCACACCTGTGAGGTATATGCTTTAGGCAACTCCAAATAACCTGGCCACCCATGGAAAACCCAATTACATAGAATTTGGTTCCTAGTCCCAATTGATCAGCAAGCTCCTCAATGTCAAAAGCTAAGCTTTTAACAGTCCGGGTAGGGTGAGGACTACTATCTCCATAACCAGGCCTATCAAAAGAAACGATGTACACCCCTCTACTTTCAACTATATCCTGTAAATTATTGCATAAATTAAATAAATGTATTATGCAGAATGGCTGCAGATCACAAGAATCAAGTAACATAAGAGGATGGACCCTTACCGGTGAGAGGTTAGCAATTACAGCATCATGCCTGCATTGATCAAACCCATGAACAAACACTATTTTGTGTTTTGCTATATCCTTTGGCACGCCAAATTCTTTGTAAGCCAAGTACCTCCCGTCCTTTAGCTGTATTCTCGGCGCTGTGACAGGAGACCCCTCTTCTGAGCCACTTGTCTTTGGTGGAGGAGGCTTTGCTGCCTGATAAGCCCAAGCTAGAAATGCCACCAAGCCAAGTAACACTACTTTCTTGAGTATCCCTGAATCATTTATCATAAAAGATTTGGTCAAACAAATGAACAGATCCGAGATAGAGTTCTGCGAACTTCGCACAGGACTAGATAGGCGGCTCCATTCAATATCTAGCAATCAAAACCACAGCTACATATTGGGTCATTGTGCTGCCATATCCGAGTTCATAAATGCAAAGCTTTTCCAAACATTCTAAACTTGACTAATGAATACACCCCGAAGGATCGCAGAAGAAACATCTAGTGCAACAGAACCAGATTGGCACCAGCTTCCATAAATACTATCGCAATCCATTATCCCCACAACGTACAAAAAAAAAACACTATCGAGGAAACATAAATTCTTATATTTGACTGAGGCTATACTGATTCAGATAAATCGAAATACCGAAACTCATTACTGAAAACGAAAATTAAGAATCCAAAGTGAGAATTGGAACAGAATTACCTGAAAATTGAGCAGAAGCATTGGGGTTCGGCTTGCGAGTGTGAGCCCTTGCAGAGGCGGCTGATATCCTTCGGGTGGCTCCAGCCGCCATGATTTCGCAGTGAATAGTTAATTGAATTGTGAGATTTGAAGAAGGGGTATGACTTGGGAGTATAATGAGAAAGGTGGTTGATTGGGTGTGACAAATGCGCTTAACGTGGGGAGATCTGATTGCGAATTTTATAATCAGCTGTTAGTACTGAGTTGAAGACTTGAAAGACTGAATAGAAGTGGAGTGAAGAAAAGGTATTTTGCTATTTCAATTATACATTACTAAAATTACTATATACTATGAATTACCATTGATAGGTAGTTTGGTGCTCTTCGTTACAATCTTGACAAATGCAGAGCTCGTGAAGAAGATAGGAATCTAGGATTAAGAGAATTGTATAGAGAAAAATCAGAAAACTCTTCGTTCCAAATTTGTTTTCCTTTTCCATGTTTTTCTGTTAATTTTTATTCTGCGATGATATATATATTTAAACATACCGGAAAAATAGTTTATATTGAAAAAATTATAAATTAATTAAAAAGAATAAATCAAAAATTTTATTCATTATGCATAATATAAATTTAAAATAATATTTCTGAGTGATTGAATGCAACTACCCATTTTAATTAAAGTCAAAATATATTATTCAATAGAAATAGTATAAAAGAAGAAAAAAAAAGTAATACGACGAAACTTTTTAAATGATTATTTAAATTTGGTTGTTAATAAAGTAAAATTAAATTTAATGCGCTATTTTTCTTCTTCTTAAAGTTCAATTTATAAATTAATTCCAGCAATTTAAGTCGTCTTCCTTTTTTCCAATTTAATTAATTTTGATAGCTATAAAAAGAAAAGGAAAAAAGGAGCACACCACACATATATGATAGTAACATTTTTCTTTGAATTCAAGTGAAGGCCTTATAACCATAACCACCTCTAGCTTTGCCACAAATAACATATACATATTGAGTAGTTAGTATATACCTTCACAATAATGACCAAAAACAGAAGTGTGTTTAAGTGTGTAATAAATAAAGTACAAACTGCAACTACTTCAATCAATAATTGTGTAATAATTGAGAGAATTCTCATTCCATCTCCAATTTTTTAAATTGGATAATCATGAGTAAGGGTGTCTATTCGGTAGGGTCTGGTACGCTACTTGAAATCTTCGGGTACTCAATTCCAAAATTCCTAAAATTTAAGCACCTGAAATTTATTTCGACTTTCAAATTTCGGTACTTGAACTTGACTCATGTATTTTGGGTCAGGTATTCAGGTACTTAAAATACTCTAATCAGTTGAGTTTATTTTAAATTTGTGTATATTTTTCGGATACTCAAGTATTTTTGGGTTTTTGAGTATTTCAGATTATGTAGTTAATTAAATAATTAAAAATTGGTGTTTTAGATAATAGTCGAAGTTGAAATTTTAACAATACTCAACCCCGACCCCATCTCGAACACCCAAAATTTGGATTTACTGGTACCATAATCCAATCGAGTATCAAATATAATTCAAAATACTCGAAACTCAAGATCTGAATAGATACCCTAATTATGGGTTACAAAAAGTTTTGGCCCAAAATGGGAGTATTATTAATATGTGATAATGGGTAAAATTACCCATTTTTAAAGTGATGCATGTTAGATATACCCAAAACTTAAAGAAACATGTACAAAATACCCACTTTTCTTTAAAAGGTGTAAAATTCTCTTACAACATGCATTGTTTTCTGTGAAAGTTGGTTTGTTATGTATACAATAATCCTACAACCGGTGACAATATTGAACTTAAAAATATATATAATATTGAACTTAAAAATATATACAAGTCAATACTCCTACAACCGGTGGTAATATATATCAATAACCCTACAACCGGTGGCCACCGGTTGGTGCTTTCTGTTGAGACTTGACCATCGGTTGTCACATATTTACAATCAACATTTCATATTACATACAAAAACCCTACAACCGGTGGTCAAACTATGCTAGAATGTAGCAACCGGCGGCTGTTCATCACCACCGGTGGATGGAGTTTGCCACCGGTTGTAGCATAAAAATGCAGCCAACATCACCACCCAGCAGCTTCACCACCACCACCTATGGAGTTGGCCATCTGCATCATTTCCACGGTAGTGCGTGAATACCCTCTTCTCCCACTCCATCCACTCCGATGTCGGTGAGGGCGGCGCTGCCATCACCACCTCCCCTTCTCCTTCTCCTTCTTCGCCGCCGCCGGAGGTGAACTTTGCTACCTTCATTTTCTTGATCCTCATTCTAAGCACAATCATGTTATCATCAATCGATTTTCCGTTGCTTTCCCCTTGCTGCGCTTTGATGGTAACTCTTTTCGCGATGAGCTGGTTTCTTCCCTTGTCGAGAGTGATTCTTCTTTGGGGTAACTTGGGGCTCGCCAGTAAGGAAGTAGTTGCCGCCATGGTAGTAGGAATCAAGAAGCTTCACTGCTGATTAATTGAGGAAATAAGAGGGCTAGCTTGGGTGCTGTATATATAGATCGAGAAGTAGAAAAAGGAGAGAGGTGTATGCATGGAGACGACGGACAATGGGGGGAGTTGCGCGCGCCGGTGATGGAGGTATTGCTGCCAACGGTTGTCTTGTGGGGGAGAAGGGTAATGTGTCGTATGTGAGAGAGAAAGATTGAGCAATAATTGCCATTCAAATTAGTCAAAAAAGTCTTATATTTTAATAAAGTGGGTAGTTTTGACATGCAGGTTTAGGTTTTGGATATATTGTACATGCTTCTATTGCAAAATGGGTATTATTAATTTTCACCAAGAGGTATCTAATCAACTCTATTGAAAATGGGTACAATCAGAAAAGTGCAGTCCAACTATTCATAGGTCAGCCTACTTATTGGGCCTATGCTAGTGGAGGCCCAGTTACTAGCAGCCTTATTTACCACTATTGTTTCTCGAACCATGTAACTTTTCTAATCAAATTGTACAAAAAAAGAAAAATTTGGCTTGCACTAATTATGTTGTTCTTTATTCTATATTATTTAGTACTCCTACTCATAATACACACAAAAGTTTTGGAACATACCTGAAAGATAAGCACTATCATCGAAAGGAAAAGCAAATGAATTAGTGAGTGTAAATGGAAGTCAGCCTTAACTAGCTAGCACCCTGGAATCAAATTATGCTCTCATCTAGAAGAATACACATAAATTAATTAACAACCAACATCAAGACAAAGCAGCCTCAATTCTTACAGTGAAATTACCAATACAATAATATAATAATAGTTGATGCAGCGAAATGAAGGCTAATACGTGCCATTCAACTCAAAGTGGCAACATAAATTTGTTTCTGATTATAGAAACAAAAACATTCTATGTTTCCATTTTAAGAATGTCTTAGAGTGTGAAATTCTCCCCACTTTGCCTTGTCTGTCTCCCATGTGTGTTTGTGGATCTCCTTTACATTATGCCCATTTTTTTAATTATTAATTTAAGAATCTTTCAGATGAAATAACACACACGAAAGTTTTAAAACAAGTGTGCGTGTATTTGATAAAATCAGATTCAAATGAAGACTTATCTAGAACTAAACAAGACATAAGAAAATAGTACTACTAGTAGAGAAGAGAACCTTCTTAATTTCGATTTTTTTTTATAAAAAAAAATTGTTTGGTAAATTAATTAGCAAGCTAGATTGTCCATAGAGATAGATAGATCGATAGATATATACCAGGAAGGGAAAATGTAGGGAAGTGAAAAAATTACTTTATCCAGACAAGCAAGCAAGTGCAGGAACAACACAAAATAAGTACTAATAGAACTATATGAGTTGGGACCACATGCGAAAAATTCACTGCGCCAATAATTTAAACCTGACACAAGGTAAGAAAAAGTGTGTGGATATTGTCATATCATATTGAGTTCCAGTTGTCTAAACCAATACTATGATACTATGTGAGTGGGCCATTCTATTCTGTACTTTCTTTAAGCTTAGGCCGCGGATGCCACGTGTCATTTTTAATCATCCATATTTAAACTCAAACACCAACAATATTATTAATTAATTCTATTAGTGAAACCAAATCCTCCATCAATATTCGCATTGCATTGTACTTAGTTTGTACAATTAATCCAATAGAAAAACCTTCCACACAAGATTTTGTAATTAATACATCACATTTTTGTGTGTAAATACACACGTAGAGGAGTGTATAATATTATATTTGTCCCTTGGTCATGTTTTCATCACATTAAAAATGATCATTTTTTATTTATCATTAAAATACATTATTTATACTTTTTTAAAACATAGAATTTTATTTTTTTTATTCGTGTCGGATCTCTTATGATCGTATTTAGCGGGGCCCAAACAGTATGTATATATATATATATATATATATATATATATATTATGAAAGGTGTAGTAGTAGTGCGTGTTGTGTATGGTGGGGGGCAGTTTGAGTTGTTCTGAGAGAGGGGAGGCTTCCTTCTTCCTCATATGTCATGACTTTTTGTGTACTTGCAAATTCTCTAAGCCTTTTCTATCACCCAACAATTAACTAGTATATGCCTTGGCTCCAACATTATAAATAGGTTGCTCTCCTCCTTCCCTTTCTATTGGGAACTAATTCTTCCTTCAACAACGTTAATTATCTCTCTCTCTCCACTTTCCACTCTCCAGTGTGTGTAGAATATATAATGGCAAGAATGTCAGAAGTACCCCTGGTGGTTGGGAGAGTGATAGGAGATGTACTCGACTCCTTCGCCCCAACTACCAAAATGTTGGTTACTTTTGGAAACAAACAAGTTTATAATGGTCATGAGTTCTACCCTTCTGCCGTTGTCTCCAAGCCTAGGGTTGAGATTGAAGGAGGAGGCGACATGAGAAATTTTTACACTTTGGTATTAATTCCATTTTCTTTTCTTTCATTTTGTATATATATATGTTTCCACATGCTAGCTCATCATGTAATAATAATACATTACTACATGTATGCAGGTTATGACCGACCCTGATGTCCCTGGCCCCAGCGACCCATACCTCAAGGAGCACCTCCACTGGTATACTTACATATATATATGTACATTTTTTTTAATTTAGATTTATTCTCAATTAATTAATTTGATTTGCAAACATTAGGTTGGTGACTGATATTCCAGGAACCACAGATGCTACATTTGGTAAGAATACAAATCTCATGTAGCAACCTAAATTTATTACAACTATGTTTTTGATTAGTACTACTGAGAACTGAAATGGAGGTACTTCCGCATGATGCATGGTACTTACTCTATGCATGTGGTTCTATTTCTCTTTCAAAAATTAAATTAAATTAAACTAAATTAATTAACATGCAGGAAAGGAAGTGATAACCTACGAGAATCCGAAACCCAACATAGGAATCCACAGGTTCGTGTTCGTTCTATTCAAGCAAAAAGGGAGACAGACAGTGAAGAACCTCCCTTCTTCGAGGGACCGTTTCAACAGCCGCCGTTTCGCCGCCGAAAACGAGCTCGGACCGCCGGTGGCCGCCGTCTTCTTCAACGCGCAGCGGGAGACCGCCGCCAGAAAGCGTTAGCTACTCCACGCGCCGCCGCCTATTATATATATTAATTCAATAATGGTCGTCTCTGCCGTGATCTATATATAATTAATTAATTAGCTTTATGAAATTATGTTTTAATTAGGACAAGAGGGAGAAGGTTTCGAGAAGGGCTTGTTGTTGTTGTTGTTGTGTGGATTTGTAAGGTTTAAGATTACTTTTGTTTTCTATTAAAAGATATGGAATCTGTGGTGTTTACTTTCTTCTTTGAGGCTTGATGCAGTACTATCTCATGTACTGTTTTCAAACAGTATAATCATATAGGAAATCTTGTCTAAAATCTTATTGGTGTAGATTAGATCATTAGATGCTCTTTCCTTATAAATCATTATTAATATTAAGATTTAAAGAGACTGTGGGCCACTGTGCTTGCCTCATTTTATATGGTTCACTTGCAAGATGAACATTATTATTATCATCAATACTCATGAAAATTACTTTCTGCATTGTTTGTAAAAGTTTATTGTCATATAACATAATTTTTAAGTTAGCAAGTGATTATGGAAGATCTCTAAAATACTTGTCATTGAAATTGAAAAAAAAAATATCGACTTGACGATATTTGTAAATATGACTGTATTTTATTATAATTTTCCTGTGCAGAACAACTTATTTTGCTTGTCTTACAACACAGTACTATGTAATGAATTTGCAAGATATTATTGAATTCGCATTTCTGTACATATATTCAAAACAGTAAGTAAATCAGGTTATTGACTTGATATTAGAGTTCAAGTGGACTCTAATATAGGGTTGTGGAATCAACTTAACCTCTTGAAAAAAGCTCATTTTGTTGGTCCCGAAACGAGTGAATAAAGATTTGAAATGCGGAATATG